>OU343221.1:160535397-161080299 GCA_910596185.1 Chrysanthemum makinoi
TGCTCCCAAATGCCTCCTCCTTTAGATTCTTAGAGTTCTCAGACTTTTCATCTTAAAAACTTGGTTAATGTTTTACAAAAGGAAAATGAGAGTTTTCTAGAAGAAAATGAAAAGTTAACGACACTTTTAAAGAGTTATATTATCTCAATGAAAGTCACACATGACAAGAACAATGAAAAATAACGTCTTTACAAAAGGAAATTGAGAATCGAGGAGATGATGAAAAGGGAAATGCCACTTGTCTTAATGAGAATGTTGCATCAAAGTCATCAGATCAGAATATATCAGGTCAGTTAAATACATTCCTCCTCATCTTAGAAATAATCTAACCTCAGATTTCATAACTATTTTTCTCGTTAAGGATAGTCTAGAATGTCTCCGTGAGATTGTAGAAGAGGATTTCATAAAAAGCCACTTGATAGTGAGGGTGAAGTATGCGCGCGCGGTATGCCAAACGATCTCAAGAACTTTTAGAATGCTTAAGAGCAACATGCCCTAAATCCTTTGGTAAGAAAGATAAAAATAGTTGCGCGTTGTTCTATGCCTGTTTTTAAGAATGCCAATCTTGATATGCCTCACTCAGTGCCTAAAGTTAAGCATGTAAGCTTCAATGTGCTTTCAAGAAGTTCGCATCCACTTCTCTAAACCTAAATGCAGAGAGGTAGAAAACCAACTAATGTTCCCATTCCTCTGCTGTGAGTAAAAGTGACACCAAAGCAAGGTGTCAAAGCCTCAAGGCAATACAGAGCAAGATAGGACCCTGCCAAGAGTAATCAATGGACTAAAGTAGAGGACCACCCTAGGAACTTTAAGTTGAATTGAATAAACGAATCGTTGATTCTAGTATTAGCTTTAAGTTTGTCATTAATTTCTAATTCTACTACTACTTGCAAAACATGTAATGAATGTTTGGTTTCTGGTGTTAATCATGGATATCTTGTGGATGATGTGAGTAATGTTGTTAAATACGTTAAGGTAGTGAATACAAAATTCAAGCTAAGAAGGCGAAAGCAATGGGCAAAAGAAGGTTAGAAAACATTGGAAACCGTGAAGGAAATTTAGTAACATAGGTTATCAGGATACCCACCGCAAAGAAATTCAATCTTAATAGAGATGTGCCCTAAATTATCTAGATCAATGCCCATTAGGAAATGGATGCCTACCAGTAGAACTATTCCTTTAAGAAGTGAACATTCTTTGAGTAGGACAAATACTACACTAGCATTGCATCTATCCTCGATGATTCCATTGTGTCTACTGATGTGGGTGTTCCAATCATCAGCATTAACAAAATGGAACCCATTCTTGCATGGGGATCCCAATTATCCATTATCCATTCTGTCTGGTGTTCAATTGCAGATCGTTCAAATCGCTCTGTGGTACTGGACTCGTGCTGCCTGTAGCATAAGGACTGAGACCGGTTGTGCTCATGAACTTCGTGAGTAAATTTATCGGATCATAGATTCGGAATGATCATTTCTGTGCAATTATGGGTTATGGAGACTATGTTGTCGGTGATAGTGTTATCTCCATGGTATATTAAAGGTCTTGGTCATAACTTATTCTCTCACAACACTTACGGATTACGATATAGAAGTGGCCTTCTGAAAACATACTTGTTTTGCTAGAGAACTTGATGGTAAAGAACTTTTAAGAGGAACACGTGGTTCAAATCTATATACCATCTCTATCAAAGATATGATGAAGTCTTCTCCAATTTGCTTGTTGACAAACTCATGGTTATGGCATCATCGTCTCAATCACTTGAACTTCTCGACCATAAATGATCTCTCCAGGAAGGACTTAGTTGTAGGCTTACCTAGACTAAAGTATGAAAAGGATCATCTTTGTTCAGCATGCCAATTGGGAAAAGTGCAGAAGTATGCCCACAAACCCAAACCTACAAACTCATTCATGGTTCTTCATTCATTCACATGGATTTATGTGGACCCATGAGAGTTGATAAGGTTTTAAAATGTACCTTTTTGAGGGGTCATTTAAGCTCTTATTTGATCATTTTTGTATCCAGAATTACTTAATATCATTCCTTTTCACTTTTAGGTCTCTGAAGGCAAATTGCCTGTAATGGCACTTATTTGGACGGGCCAAAGTGTAATATCTGAAGAAATGGCCAAAGTCAAGAATCGGCGACACTCAGCTGCTGAAAACATACAGACGGGTCATCGCTAATCATGACGCCGCCGGAGGATTTTGTGACGGATTGCCAAAACTCTTATTTCGCGGACGACGCCAAGAGTAAAAGAAAGAGGGTCATCGCAACGGGCGGCCTAGATTCAATCCTGAGCGCGCCGAGCTTAAGAGGACTACACAAGCACAAGGTGGGATGCCGCCGCAAGTCTAATGGCCAAAGACGAAACCCTAATGATGGCGGACCACGGCGTCACAAAATGATAAGGCATTTCGCCGCATGTGTAATCTTATATATAGAATCCATTTTTAGTATTTGTGTGTCTTTGGGTAAAACCTAAACCGAACAAGGCCGCTCTTTGTAATAAAGATTTTAGTTCCAAACCCCTATCTTACATCAAGATAAGTGCTTTACTTCATTAATACAATTATGTCTTTGATAATTTGTGTGTATGCTTACATTGTTCTCCATGTCCCGCTAATTTACTTTGTGTTTGCTTAGGAATATGAAACTTAATTATTGAATATTGATTGGTTGTCTCTTATCTTTATTTGTTAACATCAGTAATGCGATAGGTCATTCGTTGTGTACTTATGCTTGACTAAATCTTTGTGAACCTTAGAATATAACTCTTGAGTAGTTGTAAGCTAAACCATCCAAAGAGTGCCTTAGAGTAAAAGTTTATTATCCCTAGTGGGTTTTGTAGACGAGACCCTTTGGTAAGTTCAAAGAGTTAGGGAGAAATCCATACCTACAACTTTAGACACACAACGCTAACTAAGAATAAGGAGCGGACAATTCAACCACCAATAGGAGATAATTAAGGAGTAGTAAAACCTAAGTAAACACATCCTTAAACTATCATACGAGTAACACAATAACTAGACATAGACTACATACACCTTAGATTGATAGATATAGAGTAATCGGTAGCAATACCAACCCCAAATCCAAACCCATCCGTGCTTCTTTCACTTCCTAAAACATAAAAAGATAAAAATAATCTTCCTCAACCCCAACCTTAGTGTAACTCATCACTAGCATTCCTATTCCCCTAGAGAACGATATCAATACCCGTGGCTTACCTAATTACTACACTACAACGATTAGGTTCACTTTCTAGGTGTTATAAAACTTGCTCAAGAAAAGGAAGTTCCTTTGACCCTAACGATGGAGCGTTATCACGACAGCGAATATCTTTGGGAAGAAATATGTGTTAGTTGTGGTTGATGATTACTCGATTTACTTGTTAAGTTCTTAAAGACAAAGGATGAAACTCGTGATATCATCATCAAACTTATCAAACAAAATGCTGTGTTCAAACTTAACAAAACTGCCAAAATCATCCAACGCAGACAATGGAACCGAAGTTTGTTAATAAACAACTTAGTGAGTTTTATAGTGTTAGAATCAGTCATCAAAGAAGTGTCCCACCAACTCCTCAAATAACGGTGTAGTTGAAAGACGAAATCGAACTCTTGTGGAAGCCGCAAGAACAATGCCGATTTACTCAAAGGTTCCAATGTTTCTTCCGGTCGTTTACGCTACCGCATGCTATACTCAAAATCGATCCCTTATTCAAACTTCTCATGGAAAAACTTCATATGAACTTGTCCACTATCATAAAACCTAATCTTTCATTCCTTCGTGTGTTTGGTGCATTGTGTTATCCAACTAATGAGGGCCAATACTTAGGCAAACTTAAAGCTAAAGCGACATTGAGTATTTGTAGGATATGCACCAAGCGTAAAAGGATACCGAATCACAACAAAAGAACCGAAATATCATGGAAACAATTCACGTTACGTTCGATGAGCCGACCATCAAATGGCTCTGGACAACCCTAGCTTGACCCGCAACATCAAGTAGTCCCATCGGGCCTACTCTTGTATACACATTCTTCAACTCCTTATGTACCTCCCTCGTAAGATCGACTTGAAGAAACTATTTGATCCAATGTTTGATGAACACGATGAGCCTATGGCTAATGATCCGATTCCCACAATGTAGCTTCTATCCCTCACAATGAAGTTAACCCTTCATTTCTATGACTTTAAGTCAAGAAGCCGCCGGGATCACTTGTCTCATCAAAAATCATCAATCATCGAGTGTACATCATGGAATTGTTTTTGGCACCCTTGATGGAGAGAATCCCTTTGCTACCCTCCGAAGATACCCCATTTGAAAACATATTTGCTCTCGAATCATCATCGTAACCATCTTCATCGAGAAATCGACTCGCTACTTCAGTTCCTCAACAACTAACATGAACATCTTAGAAAATGGACACATGATCATCCATTGGACAACATCATTGAAATCCTCTCGACCTGTATCCACTCGCAAACAACTAGCAACTGATGCCTTATGGTGCTTTTTCAACTCAGACTATCCAAGGTCGAACCAAAAGATGTTAAAACAAAGCAATGAATAAAGACAAACCGGTTCAATGCCATGCAAGAAGAAATTGCGAGTTTGATCGACTAGATGTATGGGAATTAGTACCCTCGACCGTAAGTATGATCATTGCTCTAAAGTGGATCTTCAAAGTAAAACTTGATGAGCATGGTGATGTTTTAAAGAACAAGGCTCGATTAGTTGCAAAAGGATACCGTCAAGAGGAGGCTATTGACTTTGAAGAATCATTTGCTCGAAGCACGACGAGGCAATCAAAATTTTCCCGGCTAATGCTGCAAGTAAGAATATGATTGTCTACCGTGATGGATGTAAAGACGACTTTTCTTAATGGAGATCTAAAGAAGTCGTATACATCGCCAACCGAAGGTTTAGTGAATCCGAGCATCATACTCATGTCTATCGCTTGAAGATTGCTCTTTACGGCTTGAAGCAAGCTCCAAGGGCATGGTATGATACGCCTATCAAATTTCTTCTATCTAATGGATTCAAAGAAAGGAGCGCTGATCCGACATTGTTCACCGAAAAGTCGTGCAAACATTTAATTCACGCTAAATTTATGTTGATGATATTATCTTTGCCTCGATCGATCTTAAATGAAAGTGACCGCTTTTCAAAGGAGATGGCTCCAAATTTCAAATGTCAATGATGGGACAAATGTCATTTTTCTTGGGATTACAAATTTCACAAAGTACCGGAGGCATTTTTATTAATCAATCTAAATATGCAAATGAAATTTTAAAGAAATTTGGATTTGACATTTGTGACACCGTTGACACTCCCATGGTAGAACGTACCAAACTGGATGAGGACCACTGTGGCTCATGATAGATCAAACAAAATATCAAGTATGATTGGATCCTGATGTACCTCACGACCAAGAAACCCGATATTCGTTTCACTGTATGCATGTGTGCTAGATACCGTGCTAAGCCTACCAAAAAGCACCTTGAAGCTGTTAAACGGGTCTTTCGGTATCTCCAAGGAACCATCAACATGGGACTTTGGTGCCCGAAGGACACCGGTATGTAACTCAATGTACCTATGTAGATGCTTGACCATGCAGGATGTTAAGATACTCGTCGAAGTACATCGAGGTGCTCGGCTGGGTGATAAGCTTGTGAGTTGGTCTTCAAAGAAACAAATGAGTACTTCTATATCCTCACAGAGGTCGAATACATAGCCATGTCATTGTGTTGTGCTCAAATCCTATGGATGAGATCCAAATTATCTGACTATGGCTTTGAATTCAACAAATCCCTCTCAGAGATGATAACAAAGTGCCATTGCTCTCTCTCTTGCAACAATGTTCAACATTCAAGAGCAAAGCACATCGACATTCTACATCATTTCATTTGGGAACAAGTGGAAAAAGGTGTGGTAGAACTCTATTTTTTGAGGTTTGAATACTAGTTAGTAGACATCTTCACCAAAGCTCTTCCTAGAGATCTTTTTGAGTTCATTCTTCCACGACTTGGTCAAAAAAGTCTACAACCGAAAACACTCAAACATCTTCAAGAAGAAAACGAGGAGTAAAGGTCTTTATTCATCTATCTCTTGTATATACTTTTTCAAAAACCAAAATACAAAATTTTAAAACCCACAAAAAGAAAATAGAAAAATATAAAATTTTCAAAATCCATAAAAATTTAGAAAATCTTGAAAAATCCCAAAAATATTGTTATTTTGTCATGTTTTTCTTAATTTGATATCATCTACAGACTTTGTGTTGACATTCAAAGAATGTCACGGGTTTTTAGATGTTCTTCGAATGTACATAACTTGTTTAAAAAAAATGAGGCGGAGAAAAATGGTGGTTATTGTCATTTCAGGCGGTAACCTGTTTTAAAAAGAAAGAACAGAGCCATACTTAATCTTATTTTTTCAAATCTCATGCTTTGATTCTTAAAACAAATATTTGTCATTAAAAAGACAAATGTTTTCTTTTCAAATATTTTTCCGTCTAATGATTCTTCTAAAAAATATTTGTCATCTAATGAAAACAAAATTGTATTGAAAATACCTTGTACTCTATTATTCTTGTAAATCAACCGGCTTATCATCATCAAAATTCTATCTCTCAATCAACAACTTGTGTCATTGATTGAGGGGGAGAATGATTTCAATCGAATTAAAAAGAGTATTTTTAAACAATTGGCACGTAAACGAGCAAGGTCTTCCTTTGGATAATCAAAATGAACAATGTTTTATACAAGTGGTTCAAGACCTTTGCTAATGTTATGTTTTCAAAAGATACTCATGCATGTTTAAACAATGGAGTTTAAAGTCCAAAATCTTATCCTTATCGGCTAAAATGTTTTCAAAAGCAAGTCACTATTCTCCTCAAAAGCTCTCAAAATTTAATTTAAATCAATAGAGATCACAACTCCCAAAGGATTTGAAAATGTGATCGGGAGAATTTGTGATTTAAATTGGATTTAAACTGATAACTCGATAATTGGTTTGATATGCGTTTAGCAAACTCTCCACCATTCATGTGCCAAACGATTTTAAATTTTCCATGCACATGTTAAGGGGAGCATTTATATCAAACCAAAATGGATTAAAACATGACCGACTTGTCTCTAGCGGAGTTTTCCCCTAATATGTACTAAACAATTTCAAAATCAGATGCACATATTGAGGGGGAGCAAACTTTTTGAAAACCACATTCTTTACCGAAAATATCTTCAACTGTATTGAAACACTGATTTTGATCGGGAAAATAATGTCGAGATTTTTAGAAAATATTTATCAAAGAAGTGAATTCTTCCTCTTGCCTCCATGTGCCAAAATGATTTCTAACATATGTTGCACATGTTGAGGGGGAGCCGCTTTCTAAAATATCAAAACAATTCGTACAAATGCTTTGATAATATATCACAAGTATCTGAATTGACTTTCAAATGGTTTTCAATTGGTTCCAACTACGATGAACAATATCAAAAGACCGACCAATTTATTTTATGCATGATGTTATAAGGATGGTTAGGTTAGGTATTCGCTCCCACGATCATCCGCCAAAACCGAGGGATCTACCAGTGACTATCCACTAGATAGTGTAGAAGTCCTTAGGTATGATGAAAAAAGGAGAAAAGTGATAAATGGGAAGAGTGCGATTGAGATAGAACTAGAACTGAATAAACCCAACAAGGTTCTAGTTATGAAGTCTCGTAAGCATCAAGGGGTTGAAGAATGAAAAAGAATTGAATGAGGAAAGGGTGAAAACAAATAGCCCTCTAATATCTCAACCTTAGGCGAAACCGGTTCAATACATATAAATACTCTGTCAGTCTACTAAGGTAACACTGGTATTGAAGACAAGACGTCATGGACCCAAAGACGACTGCACTACATCTTCCCAAACTACTCAAGTTCCTCTTAAAAGGACTTCTTTCATTCTCACAAGGGAACCGAGATCATCTATCGACTTTCTCTTAGAGATGGTTGATATTGAAGAAGGAGACCCTCTCCCTAGTCTCCGAAATAGGAACCAAATATGCACAATTGAGTCTAGAGCCTCGAGATCATCAATAAATCTCATTAAGGACACCGCAATAATGAAGACTCTCTGTTTCACACTATGTGGAAAGAGAAAATATATTTTAAGAGTCCTACGCATTATCCTTGTGGTATTGCTAGAACATCTGAGTGATATGCAAACATATTCACAATGAAGATGGAAAGCCTTCTAGAGCCAACATCAAACAAGCTCTTGGTAGGTGGCATGTGAGATCTATCCATTAGATCAACCATGTGAAAACTGGATAGAAACTATGGGGCGATTCAATCTTGAATCAACCTTGGTCCAGGAAATGGATTGACGGATACCTTTGAAAAACCGGATTGTTATGCTTAAAACTCTTTCTTCTAGCAAGCACATCGACCGGTATTAATATTTCAAAATTAAAAGGTGTTTATGATTGATAATTGATTTTTCTTTAAAACCTTCGTTGTATTGCAAAAAGACTTTATTTTGAGCAAGCACACATTTTTTTCAAATCTCTTTTCATCAATCGCTGAATCTCAAATTGCGCTGGTTCACTCCTCCGTGTTGTCTTCTTTGAGACGTCCTATTTGAGAACAAAGAGCAACTGTAAACCTCGTCACGGAGATTCTTCGAATTATACCCGATCACAAAGTGATTTTGTACTGATAACGGGGAACCGTGGGTCGTGTACCCTCAATTCAACGAAAGTGATCAAAGACAGCTTCGTGCACTTTATTGCTAACTGTTGTATGCGGTGTACACCCGACGTTTGTAACGATCGTAATGGAGAAGTCAATCCATAGCCGCATGCTCACACAACACATTTATTTCAAAAGAAATCATGATTAGTGCATCAATGACTCTGATATTTTCACTCCATGCTTCGCTACGCCGCAAATATCATGTATCAACTAAAGCTTCCGCCACTCGATGAAAAGAATTCATGATCCGTATGAGCATGTCGGTCCATTGTCACAACATCACACAAATTCAACACCACAATGGAAGAGTCAGAGATTTATGCAAGTCAATATGTTCTCAAAGCCGGCTAAAACTCATCATCACGCGGATCGCTTAAAGACCTCCACTTGAATTATCCAAACATGCAAAAAAATGAAGAATCAAAGACTACAAGCTACGAGCAAAGAACATTATCAAGAATCCAAGAACAATCTAATGTAATATCTATTTGTATTCATTGTAATTGAGGTGACTCCTTAGGGGAGATTGTTAGGAATCAGAAATTCTACTCATTAAGGTGTCGGTCACCTCAAGTATATGTAATCATTAGAAGCTCAGTAGTCATCGTTATTTAATGTTAGTAATAAGTTAGTTAAGTAAAACCGTGGGGAGGACACGGTTCTAACCCATGTATGCCCCGATCCACGTCGTAGGAGGCGCTTTATTGTTAGACACTATAAATACCCTCTACCATGCAAGGTAGAGGGTTGGAGTTTTCAATACCATTTTTCTTTGTTTCACATAGTTCCCAACTCTCTTCCCTTTCTCTCTTTAACTTTCTCTCTCTAAACATTGTGAACGCCCCATATGGTTTATGGTTTGATGTGTTTGTGAAATCCTATATCTTACAATATTAAAAAAACACTTAAATCAACAGGACAACCAAAGAATCGACGCCATGGGTTGGCAGAGGTACACGAAGTGCGAATTATAACTTGCTTACCATACCAGCAACGTACCATATTAAAAGGATTATCATATTGTAGAAGACAGTTTTTGTAGGATAGTTTAGGGATGATAACTGAAGACCAATCTGTGTTACACAGACATATAGCAACTACAAACATTGTATAACGGTTTGTATAAATTAAGCTACAGTGAAAGACGGTTTTGTCCTCAACAACAAAACTTTGACCTGGGCATTAATGGTCAAGGGACTCATTTAGCCTATAAAAAAGGTTGTTTTGAACTCCCCGACGATGAAAAAAGCAAGTTTTGTCCCAGCGTGATGTTTTGGGACAAGTTTAGAGATCAACAGTGTATTTTAATCTTACGCTTAAATATAGTCACAACCAGTTTCATTTTCTAAGACACTAGAAAAAATGACCGTAATCTCACTAACACATGGTAAAACTATTTTATACCATTCCAAAAGTAAAACTTGAAAATATTGAGTATACAGTATACTTCCATACTCTCCAATTCCACACGTACCAAAGTCCAAAAGCACTCCCACCCCATAAATCCATAATAACTTATCCAGAATAAAACTATAAATCGTGTAAGTCACTTTGAGAGTGTATTATTTCGATCCAATTATTCCCTCCGGATACACGAAATCAGCACTATGAAAAGACATTACATTAAGTTTTAGCAATGAAAAATGAGAGAGACAACATGGAGAAATGTCGTATTTCTTATCTTGGTTTGCTTAAAAACCAATTCCATTTTTAAGAGTAGACCTGCCTAGAGCCCTTAAAAAGATTTTTACTTACATTTGTTTTTTTTCTTTCATATAAAACATCTTGGACTATTTGTTATGTATAATAGTAGAATAAAGATTGCAACAAAGAATAAGTCATGTGTAAATGTAAATATAGACATCTTGTTACTTTTTTTTCTTTGTGATGATCATTTCAACATGCATCCCACATAGAAAGAAAGAAATGAAATGGGGGTAGTTAATATACCACATGTACAAACATCACATGGATTGATTATACTATGTTTTCATTCCCTGGATCAGCCCGCAAGGAAATTCTAAAGACATTAGTTTCTCGCGGAAGTTTCATCAATCGAAAACTGGTATCAATTCTTAACTTTTATTTCTAACTTATTTTGACTACAAACCTTTTTTATCATTGCTCTTTTGCATAACAAGGACGACCGAAAATTTTCTACTCATGGTTTTATATATAGGTACGCAATCTAGTAATTACTTTCAAACAAGTAGATGAATTCAATATTTATCTTAGAGCATAAAGGACCGTACAAAATATTATCTTTCCTCCTCTATGTGGATACTAGTTAATATTGTATATAACTATAAGAGAGTTACTAGTTACTACTTAAACGAATGACATACTAGTATGACTTTTATAATGTTAAATAAGAGAAGTTAATGTAAATCGGCGACCTGACATAACTAAGATATCTTTTCGCTAAACTTGAAATGGTCAGGTTAATAAACAAAAATCAAGTTGCTTTAACTTCAATCCCACTTGACCGCAATCAAACCAAAAACAAACAAAAAGAGAAAAAACATCCAAGAAATCATCAGTTATAGATACAATTAGTTTTGGTTAATCCCCTTGATTATTTTATTAATCACCTTATCAAATATATAAAGCACACAATCGTGTAACATAAAAACCCTTATTGGGCCTAAATTTATACAAAGACATTAACACAAATGGGCTAATAGTAACCCATGACTAATACTTCCCTGCAGTTTATGCGGGAGGCCTTCGTACGTTTTAAACTAGAGCGAAAATCAATAAACAATGCAGCAGAAAGTCCATTAGTAAATATGCCAGCATACTAAAAACGAGATGGAATATGTAGCACACGAACTTGACCCGAACCAATATAATCACGAACAAAATGAATGTTATCTCAATTGTTTCGTACGTTGATGTTGAACGGGATTAATCGATAAATACACGGCACTAACATTATCACAATATAAAATAGTATTCGAGACTATGAGCTTGTAGTTCAGAAAAAATTGCAAATCCCAGGCGGTTTCAACCAACAAATATTAGTCACAACCACGGATATTCGCTTCATAACTAGACCGAGAAAACGGCACATGTCGTTTAGCAGACCAAGATAACAAATTGTCACCAAGAAAAACATAGTAACTCGGCTGGACCGGCGAGCAACTGATAACTTGCCCAATCAAAGATCCGTAAGCAATAAGCCGCAAAGCGAAATATGAAGACACATGTAGTTGAAGACCATGATCAAGTGTACCACGAACATATCGTAATATACGCTTCAAAGCAATGAAATGTGAATCATGAGGGTCAGTATATAAAGACAAACCTATCGGAACCACATATGAAATATCCAGCGTGTGAAGGTAAGATATCAAGAGCACCAAACTAAGCTCGTAGATAAAGTAGGATCAAATAAAAGAGTCACCATCAAGTCCAAGCCTGGACTCTCAGATCAACAGGAGTACGACACGGATTACAATGCAAAGATATGAGCTCTCTCAAGAATTTCTTCAACAAACGAAGAAAACATGCTAGACGCAGTCCAATTAGCATAAATACCAAGGAAATGGTTAAGAAAGCCAAGATCCGCCATTGAAAATTCACCATGAAGAGCAATAATAATGCGCTGTAATAATATCATCCACATATAATAACAAGTAAGCCGTATCAGATCCACGATGAAAGACAAAAAGTAACTAATCATTCTTGCTATCCTGAAAACCAATACGAGTAATAAAGCCTGCAAACTGCTAAAACTAAGCACAAGGGGCCTGCTTAATCCCATACATAAGGGTTCATATCAAAGTTCATATCAAAATTCATATCAAAATTCATATGAAAGGTTCATATCATATTTCCATAACATAAGTTCATAATCAGAGGTTCATAATCAGATGGTTCATAATCATAAGGTTCAATATCGGTTCGTAATCATAACAAACGAATATCATAGCGAACAGAATCACATCAAAGGATTATGTCGGAATCATATCAAAAGGATCATAGCATAAGGAAATCATAGCAAAGGAATATCATAAGTGAAGTCAAGGATCGAAGTCGGAGAAATCCCTACTAAAAAGGGATAGAATATTTGTACCTCATTCGAAGTAAGCAAAATAGGAAAGTAAGGTCACACGATGAATTAGATAACGCTTATTAAGATCAGATTACTCGTTTTAGACGGCTTTCCATTTTTAGTAACTTTCCATTTTAGGTAACTTTCTAGTTTTATATCTCGATTATCCATTACGTTTTTAGACCATTAAACCCGATTATTACAAGATTATATAACCCTTTTTAACCATCCAAAACAGCCCCTTTTACCATGATTCGATTCATATTAATATTACTAAATGTACGATTCATTCTAGTCCCATTTATGCAATGTTAATGGCCAAAGAAAAGGTTACAATGAGAGGTTTTACAAACGTAATCTCGTGGATCAGTTTACACACATATATTAACACATATAAAAGGTTTTTCAACGCATGTCTTTTAGGTGGTTAATACTAGGTTATCAAAGCTTGGTTAAACATTCATTTACGACATCATTTAGGACTTCCAAAAGTGAGCTTATGCCTTTTAAAACCCACAACCAGAAGTAAGGGTGAAACCAGAATTTGTACACACTTTTACGCCATATGCATGAGGTTTTTAATCCATGATTTTATGTGATAAAAACTAGGTTAGCAACATGTTAGGTTTAACATTCAACATATCCTGTTTTAAGGCTCATTGAGTGTGCGTTTGGTGCCAATATCCCACCCACAGACCGTGAGAACCATAACACAACAGATTTGTAAGGTGTACAAGTCGACATATACAAAGATTTGTCTCATGGTTTTTGTTTAGCACAACATCAGGTTTTTATGACTTAGGTTTCGCACAAGATTTTAACATGACTTCATAAGCAAAACATGTGTCTGGAGGTCATCAAACCCACGTCCAGAAAACAGAAATGCAAGGAGGGGAACGAAGTCGATTGGTACCTTTGTAGCGTAAGGAGAAGGAAAACAACGGACAACACCAAGCCAAGGCACCCCTTTGTGCCTTAATAACCACGCACAGACAACAGCAGCAAAACGACCCAATTCAAACCACGCAACCCTCGCAAACGGAACACGGGATGATAGCAATTTTACAAGCACCTTGGAGTCTCTTCTTTGGAATGGTTATGTGTCGACGAAACAGAAGATGGAGGAAATTGTTTCTCCGTATACTTTGTTTTGGGGGCTAGGGTTTCTTGTGATGTTTTAAATTAATGAGACTAGGAATTTTAGGGATAAGAATTTATTAAGTTTGACAAGGATATGGGAGCCTCCCATGCGTTTGAATTGGCCGAACATCAAGCAATTCACAAGACAAATTCCACATTTATTCACCTTACCAAAATTAGCCTTGTACCTTTTTATTATATTGTTTATTAAGTAGGTGCATTAACATTTTAATGTGTCAACTTTTATTTGTAAGTTAAATGAAAGTTTTGTTCTCAAATGCTCCATATAATTTTATTATCATAAGTACTTAACAAGTTCGTTTATTTTATGGATTATTAGCTTAGGGGAATTATGGTCATTTAACGCGTTCACAATTTTTAGTGTTTTACAACTCTTCCCCTCTAAAAGAAAATTTTCGTCCTCGAAAATTGAAGTCGCAGGGGTACTCAGAGACGTATGAGTTTAAGGCAGACGTAGCAATCCATAGCCTCATACAGATCATAACAAGATCGGTTCGACGCCGCGCAAATCATATACATAACAGATGTCGTGAGAATCTCGAGAGGTAATGAATTTCGTACGAACATGAGGAGTGCCAAATAACGGATATGAGTCCTAGTCCATTCACGCACCAACCCCAGTGCATTTCCAAGGACGTCGATGATTTTAATAAGTTCAAATTATATGATCTCGTATATCACGCTGATCAGCGCCATAATACTTGCATCACATAACAAGTTCTTATTGTCATCATATTCTGTCCCGGTCATGACAAACCACATAACCAATATGACATCAAAACAAATAACATATAGGTAGCAAGCACAAACCAAAGCGCGGCACCAGATTCACAAACATGCAGATATAAAACATCAAACCAACTTACCATACCATAAAAGAAAGAAGGCCACCAACTTGCTCGAAACGGTTCCTCATGACTCATTACTAACGATCCAAATACAAAGCTGAGATAAGACCAAAATGCTAAACGATGAAACTTCACAATTCAAACCGAAGTTCGAACAAATCAAGGAAGAGCAATGCCGATCAAAATCACATAGCAAAATATCAAACCGCCACAAACGCATGACAAAAAAATCGGAGTAACACGTGTCACCAATCATGTGAAGTAGATGAATCTCCTCACCACCGTTGAATCTTGTATCCATCTTTGCCTCTTTGGTTGATCCGCCAGCCCTCCAAAGAGCATCTTGATGTCTCCGGCAGCATCACGATCGGGTGCGGCTTCGCTTCACGAACTCTCCGTAAATTGTTGCGCAGTTCAAGGTCGGCACCATCATCTTCTTGCCACGCAGTAGTCTTCATCTAAATGATCGACAAACAAATGGGCGAAGGTAAACAAACAAAATCAAATGCGAAAAAGAGAAGGTCAAATCGGCGAAGACAAAAGAATATCGGAGCCAAATCTGAATGAAAACCAAAAGGAATCGAAGAGATCGAAGCACGGAAGCCTAGTGTCTACCCAAATCCTCACAGGTCAATCCTAAGGCCAACAAGACGAAACCTGGCTCTGATACCATAATTGTAACACCCCAACCCGACAAGGGTAGAAGTGTCACATTCTCGTGTCATATCAGAACATACAAATAAAATTCTTCAAGCGGAAGTCTTAAAGAATAACGTACCAAGTCATTTAAACAAAAGATTTACAAGGAAATTTACAAAATCCAATGTCTAAAATAAACCCAAAATTTCAAAAACAATAGCACGCCAAAATAAGTCCAACTAGAAAGGTGACTAGGGTTGGTCCACTCAGATAATCCAACTCTCAGCCCATAAAAGCCCATCTTCAAATCTAAAACCTGCCGCAGGAAAAGAAATGCGGCTGAGCTTAAAAGCCCAAAGGAATGATATAACAAAACGAAAGCTAAATAAAAGCATAAATGAAATGAAACAAAGGAAACAGATAACAAAGTCGCAACGAACTAAGAACAACGAGTCAGTGAGGATCCTGCAGAACACAATTATACAGGTATCCAAAACGAACAAATAACAAGGAGAAACAAAGCAAAGCATCGATGACATATAAACAAACACATACAAACTAGACATACAAGAACTGAAACATAAGCAAGCATAACAAAGGCCAGATCCACACCACATATATGTCATACAATCAATTCAGGAAATTAGAAGGCATAAAAGCCAAACAGATATTCACAGAAAGCGGAAGCAATTGATTAATAAGTGAGCATGGCAATTCACACAGGTCAAAACCCTTATTTGAAAACATAATCAGCATCATGATCAACAGAAGTACCAACAAGAGTCAACACTTGCGGTCACACGTAACAAGTAGGAATACAACATACGATATAATTGAATAAATCAAAGACATAGCAGGACAACAAATTAACAAGCCATACGTCACAAGTTGAACCATTTACCCAATCAACCCTAGCATAGGCAGAATGTAAACATGGCAGGTCAACAATAAACAATAAGAATACAACGGGATAGTCATAGTCCACGAGATTAACCAACAAAGGCACACATAATAAACCGACAAAACTATCGACACACATTAGCATGGTCACCGACAATTCAGAAGTTCACATAATAGTGAGATCACATATCATCGATGAAAAACAATAACTCAGATAACCGCATATTAATCACATCATAGCGGGATAATCAGTAGTCACATAAAACATAAATAGCATAAACAAATCAAATAAACACATAATAACCCTTGCGTGAATGGAACGATAGTCTCAAGTAACGGAATGAGTGTGACAGATCAAAGCAATGGAATATATATATCTTGGTAGTAGAGTGAGTCATATAAGGGTACTGAGTAATGAACAATTAACGTAGCATATGGTGCGTTGGGGAATACAAAAGGTACAATATAGGTATATCAAAGGTGTAAGGGTTATCAAAAATCTACCCGAGCCCGGAAACATATCATATCATATCATATCATAAGTAACCATTGTATTCGAGGGGTGACTCGGAATACCATACATAATAGGAGGGAGACCTCAGAACAAATGGAGTAGCTAGTCTCTGAATTGTGAAGACGACGTATTTAATACGACATCATTCACCATATCATAAACAAACGATCGATCAAATCCTTGAACATATCATATCTAGGATGCATCCATACGCCCCCAGGCCAAATCATATACATATAGTGAGCTCATAATCATATCATATCATAATAGGGGACAGTGTGTATCATCACTGCGATACACCGGAGTCATGCCATTGGTGCATCAATGACACGTCAGGTTACCTTCCGACTAGGAACACATATTTGGCTCGGGTATCGAACTGACGGGTCAAAGCATAATCATATCATATCATAAGGGTTTATATCAAAGTTCATATCAAAGTTCATATCAAAATTCATATCAAAGGTTCATATCATATTTCCATAACATAAGTTCATAATCAGAAGTTCATAATCAGATGGTTCATAATCATAAGGTTCAATATCAGAAGTTCAGAATCATAACAAACGAATATCATAGCGAACAGAATCACATCAAAGGATTATGTCGGAATCATATCAAAAGGATCATTGCATAAGGAAATCATAGCAAAGGAATATCATAAGTGAAGCAAAGTCAAGGATCGAAAAGTCAGGAGAAATCCCTACTGAGAAGGGATAGAATATCTGTACCTCATTCGAAGAAAGCAAAATGGGAAAGTACAATCACACGATGAATCAATCCCGTCCGAACCTATGAATTAGATAACGCTTATTAAGATCGGATTACTCATTTTAGACGGCTTTCCATTTTTAGTAACTTTCCATTTTAGGTAACTTTCTAGTTTTATATCTCGATTATCCATTACATTTTTAGACCATTAAACCCGATTATTACAAGATTATACAACCCTTTTTAACCATCCAAAACAGCCCCTTTTACCATGATTCGATTCATATTAATATTACTAAATGTACGATTCATTCTAGTCCCATTTATGCAATGTTAATGGCCAAAGAAAAGGTTACAATGAGAGGTTTTACAAACGTAATCTCAGGATCAGTTTTACACACATATAAAAGGTTTTTCAACGCATGTCTTTTAGGTGGTTAATACTAGGTTATCAAAGCTTGGTTAAACATTCATTTACGACATGATTTAGGACTTCCAAAAGTGAGCTTATGCCTTTTAAAACCCACAACCAGAAGTAAGGGTGAAACCAGAATTTGTACACACTTTTACGCCATATGCATGAGGTTTTTAATCCATGATTTTATGTGACAAAAACTAGGTTATAAACATGTTAGGTTTAACATTCAACATATCCTGTTTTAAGGCTCATTGAGTGTGCGTATGGTGCCAATATCCCACGACCAGAGAACCATAACACAACAGATTTGTAAGGTGTACAAGTCGACATATACAAAGATTTGTCTCGTGGTTTTTGTGTAGCACAACATCAGGTTTTTATGACTTAGGTTTCGCACAAGATTTTAACATGACTTCATAAGCAAAACATGTGTCTGGAGGTCATCAAACCCACGTCCGTAAAAGAAAAGCAAGGAGGGGAACGAGTCGTATTGGTACCTTTTGTAGCATGTAAGGAGAAGGAAAAACAACGGACAACACCAAGCCAAGGAACCCCTTTGTGCCTTAATAACCACGAATTTAACAACAAAGAAAACGACCCAATTCAAACCAAGCAACCTCGCATTTAAACACGGGATGATAGCAGTTTACAAGCACCTTGGAGTCTCTTCTTTGGAATGGTTATGTGTCGACAGAAAACAGAAGATGGAGAGGAAATTGTTTTGCCGTATACTTTGTTTTGGGGGCTAGGGTTTCTTGTGATGTTTTAAATTAATGAGACTAGGAATTTTAGGGATAAGAATTTCTTATGTTTGACAAGGATATGGGAGCCTCCCATGCTTGAATTGGTCAACATCAAGCAATTCACAAGACAAATTCCACATTTATTCACCTTACCAAAATTAGCCTTGTACCTTTTTATTATATTGTTTATTAAGTAGGTGCATTAACATTTTAATGTGTCAACTTTTATTTGTAAGTTAAATGAAAGTTTTGTTATCAAATTCTCCATATAATTTTATTACCATAAGTACTTAACAAGTTCGTTTATTTTATGGATTATTAGCTTAGGGGCATTATGGTCATTTAACGCGTTCACGATTTTTAGTGTTTTACACAACTTATTGGCAAGTTCTCAACCATCAATGGATTTGAGATATCTTTACCAGAGCCGTTTGCTCATGGATTAGCCAGTCCTTTTGTTAGACATGGTGGACTGATAACCTTCTATCTCAAAAACCATTTGTTGCTGTTAACTTTTGTTTCAAAATATTTTGCACTTAACAAAAGTTTGCTTAATTTCTATTAAAAATCAAGTATCGGTTTTGTGCTGCAGCGATACTTTGGTTAAAGCATACTGTTTGTCCAGCAGTACTTTGAATAAAGTACCTATTTTTCAAACATTTATATAATTAAGAACCATACCAGTACTTATGCTTCATCATCAGCCATAGTTGTCCATTTGATGAATATTTCAATGACCATGAGAGCTATTTCATTCTCTTCTTCGACCTCCATACCATGGTCTAGCATTCTTCTCAAAAGATCTCTAGTCAATGGATATCTTCTTTCTGCTAACATATGGATCATGGTCCCATCTTCTAACTCCAAAACATGCACTCCAGATTCTTCAAAGAATCTCCAGCTGGTAATCTCCCAAACTTCTTGGTTTTGCCAGATCTCATCAGTGCTTGTCTCTTCTGTTTCCCAGATAGTTCTCAGATCTCCCAGCAAGACTAAGCCAACTCCAATTAAAGGAATATGCTCAAAATACTCTTGAACTAGTTGATATAGGTGAAACAGATCCTCTGTATCTATCAAATGCAGTATGTCCCATAGCAAATTAAATACTCTAAAGCTTTCATCTTCTCTTTGGAACATCAGATAGTCTCCATTCTTTGATTTTACAACTTCAAAAGTAGATATCTTTGACTTCTTTGCTGCTACATCTTTGGACTTAGGATGCTCAAAATCTACAACTCTTAAGTAATTTCTCAGCTAATCAACTGTATCAGTTCTCAACTCTATCTTCTTTGATGGTTGTTCATCACTAGTTGTTCTTTTTCTCTTTAAGCTTCTTTTTCTTGCATCCTCGTTTTTCATCATCAAAGGAATAATCCCAAGAACTTCCTTCCGATATGCTTCTCTAACAGCATTATATAAATCTTTCATCTCTAAATATTTTAGCTTCTGTAATCTAGTATATCCTTGACCCTTTAGATAAGCCATCATGGCATTTCTTTCCTTAGCAATACTTGGTGGTCTTTGTGATATAACAACTGGCTTTTCTGGTATAGCAGCTTCAGCATCCAATTCTGCTTGTAGCTTCCTAGCAGCTTCTTCATTCTTAGCCACTTCAATAGCTCTTAATTCTGCCAAAGTTAGCTTCTTCTTCTTCTTTGTTTCTACCAGTTTACCCTTTCCTTTATCCTTTGGATCTAAAGAAGGTTGAGAAGCTTGAGGTTGTTCTTCAGCAACTCCTGGAATACTAACACCTCTTGGTCTTGATAGGTTTTGCAATATTTGAGCAACAATCTCATCATCACTTGCAGTGTGCTCTACTTTGGGTGTATCAGCTTCCTGTTCCTGTAGGACTGTTAAAGGACCAGCTTTTTCTTCAAAATTTAAGGTTTTTGGTGTAATTAGCTTGAGGCTCAGTACTTTGAAGTTCCGTACCTTGAGGCTCAGTTTTCTTAATTTTCTCAGCTTCTTTATCAACAATTTTAGCTTCTTCATAGGTTTGAGCATCTGGTTCTTCATAATGTTCAGCATCTTCATTCAAATTCTCTTGCTTCAATATCCTCCCCAATTGGAATGAAGACTGCTTTTGGATTTTCTTGCCCTTTGAAGTCTTTTTAAATTTCCTTCCTTTCTTCTTCTATGACTTCACCCACAACATGTGATGTTGAACTAAAGGCTAGACAAAAGTCTTCAGTCTTCTAAATTTGTTGGTCAACTTTACCAGTTGTGAAGCTTGAGCTTCATATTCTTTCTTTTACCTCAAAAGCTTCCTTGTCAATGCATAGGTATCCAGAACTTGACCCTCAGAAGCCATATCTCCCTCATCTCCTCTAGATGTTTGAGACCCATCTGTGGAAGTGTAATCATTGGGAGAGGATGGTGGGTTTACCTTTGGTTCTGTATCACCATGAGCAGTATCTTGGTGAGATGTAGTAGGTGGAGCTGCAATACCTTCCTGTGAAGCAGTACCTTGTGGAGAAGCAGTATGTTAAGAAGCAGTTCCTTCTCTTGATCCTGAAAGCTCATGTGCTCCACTTGCAGCAGTTTCATCTCTAACTGCTTGTACAACTTCCATCATGTGAGAAGTCAAAGGTGTATTCCTCCCAGAGAATTTGTCACTCTTCCTAGCCATGAAAGTGAACACATTTGGTGGTTGTACAACAGCAGGTAACAAGCTCGAATGTATGGTACATGGTGCATCATTTTCCATATGAGATCTAGCAGTTGCCCAAAATTGTTGAATCCAGGGCTCAATAATGCCAGGTTCAACCAAAATAGCATAATTGATTGTTGATCCAGCGAGAAAATCAATTATGTCATGAAACAGAACATTTCCCGGTGTTTTATCTAAGTTGGCCACCATGTTATGCTTACTAACTGTGTTTCTGTTCGCCATTGAATGTCGTTATAAGAGAAAATGGTTCGATGAATAGTGAATGTGAATAAGAGAAGAGAGATATGGAAAAGATTGATAAGTATAATGATGAGAGGGAAAATCGGAGGGTAGTTATTTATAGGTAAGATTTAAAAAATCACAGCCCAATTAATATAGTTATCGCTATTTGAATTTTACCCCATCTTTTGACCATTGGAACAGTACGTTGATAAGACTAGCAGTGCTTTCCACGTAAGTAGTACTTTCCAAAGCAGTACCTTCACAGCAGTACTTTTAGATAAACAATAAGCAGTACTTTTCCAGCCTCTTCTTCACAATGGCAAAAACATCAAAAAGGACTGTTTTGCCTCCCCTTAAATAATGCATAGGACTATTGACTAACTAACTAATAAATCCTCCCCTTAATTGTAGCTTAATAGTTAATCATACCAATACTCACCACCAGATGATTAAATTTTGAAACATCAAATCCTTTTGTGAGTAGATAAGCTACATTGTCATCTGTGTGGACCTTGACAACATTAATGAGCCTATGCTCATAACAATCTCGAATAAAGTGATGCCTAATCTGAATATGCTTGGTCTTGGAATGGTAAACATGATTCTTCACAATACAGATTGTACTCTCATTATCAGTATTGATAGGAGTATTCTTAAAATTGAATCCATAATCCAAGAGTTGATTCTGCATCCACAGTATTTGTCCACAACAGCTTGCAGCAGCAACATATTCTACTTCAGTGGATGATGTTGCTGCAATGGTTTGTTTCTTACATTTCCAAGAAACTAATCTTCTTCCAAGATATTGGCATCCTCCAGTGGTTGATCTTCTATCATAATTATCACCTGCATAGTCACTATCTGAAAAAGCCTCCAAGTGAAAAGGTGAATCCTTTGGATACCACAAACCTAGCTTAGGTTGTTGTTTCAAATAACTAAAAATCCTCTTGACTGCATTCATATGAGAGACCTTAGGTGAGACTTGATATCTTGCACCTAAATAGACACCAAACATGATATCAGGTCTTGGTGCAGTTAAGTACATAAGACAGCCAATCATTGATATGTAAAGCTTGACTTCTACAGCTTGTCCATATTCATCCTTGCCCAATGAGTTGATAGCTTTAATGGGTGTGGTGACAGGCTTCATAGCATCGTAGTTAAACTTCTTAAGAATTTCAGTAACATACTTGTCTTGACTAATGAAAATTCCAGCCTTTGATTGTTTAACATGAAGCCCCAAAAAGAAAGTTAATTCACCCATGGAACTCATTTGAAATTCTTGTTACATGAGCTTCTCAAACTCTTTCACCATAGACTGTTTTGTAGCTCCAAAAATAATAGCATCTACATAGACTTGAACAAGCATGATATCCTTCTTGTCTCTCTTGATAAACAAAGTTTTATCAATTGCTCCTCTCCTATAACCATGTTGCAATAAAAAGTGGAGAGTCTTTCATACCAAGCTCTAGTTGCTTGATGAAGGCCATACAGAGCCTTGAAAACTTTGTATACTTTGTTTGGATGTGCAGGATCCTCAAAACCAGGAGGTTGTTTGACATAGACCTCCTCTGTAATCTTGCCATAAAGAAAGGCACTTTTGACATCCATTTGATAAACAGGAAAGCCCATATATGATGCAAAATCAAGGAATATTCTAATGGCTTCTGTTAGGAATTAGAAATTCCATAAGTAAAGAGTCGGTCACCCCAAATGTTATCTAGCATAATTTAGCTCGTAAACATATCGTTTGTTACGTTATTTAGTAGTTAGTTTGTAGCATAGAATAGTTTAGTGTAACACCGTGGAGGAAGGACGGGTCTCTACCCATCAGATCCCTCGATCCACAGGCCCTCAGGAGGTCGTTTAGTTTGTAACCTATAAATACCCTCTACCTTTCCCAAGGTAGAGGGTTGGATGTTCATTTGGAATCTAACCTTCCATGAGTTTCTCTTTCTAGAATATCCCACTTTCTCTCTCTAAAACCATCTAATCATACGCCTTATTTGTGATTGATTGTGTGTTTGTGAAATCCAATATGTTACAAATGGTATCAAGAGCCATGGTTTGATCATCTCTCTTACATATCCTTGGATTTCTAATGTTTTTAGATGGTTTTTGAGTTTGAAAAAGTTTAGTGGTTTTTGCATCATTTGGATCATTTCTAGTGTTAATGTTTGAATTTTGGGTGTACTTTTGTGTTAAGAATCATTGTAAGTGCTTGGGTTTTGATTTGGAAAGCTTGAATCACTGTGGTTGAGCTTGTTTTGGATTGAAAAGTGTGTTTTTGATGTTTTTCTTGCTAGCGACTTGGCTCTCGTAGTGTTTTTCATTGTAGCGACTTGCTTCAGTAAAAGTTAGCGAGTTACAGTGTTAGTTGTTAGCGACTTGAGCCGAGCGACTTGTCTATTGAGACAAGCCGAAAAATAGTACAAGTTAGTGGATTCTCCGCTACGGCTAGCGACTTGGTGAGGTTAGCGACTTCCTTCAGAAATTGTTAGCGAGTTGTAGTGTAAATTGTTAGCGACTTGATACTAACGAATTGGATCTTAGCGAGTTGTTCTTTAGCAACTTAACTGTGTCTAGCGACTTAGTGCTTATCGACTTGTTGTCAGAATTCTTAGCGACTTTGTGCTTAACGACTTGTCTTCTAATTCGTAGCGACTTGGTGTTATGGTTCTTGGCGAGTTGTTTTGTTAGCGACTTGTCTATATAGCAATTTGGTAAATTGATGCGAGTTACTCATATCAAATATCCATCAACACAATGTCTTACATCACTGACCCTTTAATCTCCAAAGTGCTTGACCTTTATGATACCTCACAGAACAATGAAACTGGTTGCTATTCTGAATATTCTACCTTGATTGATTCAAAGAATTTATGATCAACACACTTCACAATCTGAGTCAAAATCTAATGAGTCACACTTGGTATTGACAAATGATGCAAGGAAAATGGAATGCAACATTGAGTACTTTCAACTACTTCATTAGCACCTCACACATCTGTTATCCACAACTAGGCATCGAACATGCTGCTCTCTTCGTCAGGACTTATCCACATTGACAAGAACTGTGTTGCTGAACTTAGAACAACTGAAGCTTCAAATTACCAAAAAGAAGGTATTAATGGAAGACTCGAATGCTGCACTTCAAGTAATCTACAACCAATTTCAGCCATTTATCAATGGGGAATATTCCGTAGACTTTGATCAACATGTGACTGGAATTTCATTCAAGAAACATACCGAATAGAAATTCATGAGTACATCAACACATTTATTCAACTTATGGATAATGTGGAAATGTACATTAGGGAAGTTGCTCAAGAGAATGTTCAGTTGAATGTGTTGAATGGGTGTCGGATAAAATCAAATGAAAGTTGTGCAATCGGGTAATGGACTAGTTGAAAGAATGGATGATGCAATGCAGATATCGATACAACAAAGGATGATGAAACCGACCGTATCAATACAAAGGCTCTGTCGAAGTGAATTCTTGAATCGATTGCATTTCAGTACCTCCTGTTATGCATGAGGAGATTACAGATGCCATCCCAAAGAAATGATCCAGAGTTATGTGATGAGGTACCCTTAACTGATCAACATAATGCATCCACTAATGTGCCTGATCATTTTTATCCTAACTCTGATCACGATATTGATAAATGTTTCTTGGTTAAGCCTGAATCTAAAATCTTCAAAACAAATGACATGCTTGAAAAAGGGGTTTATGATGAACTTTCAAACAAATACTCAATTCTTGAAAAACATTGCATTTCCTTGGAAATTGCAATAAAACAAAGGAAAGAAAGTTTTTTTATTACAAACACCAGCATAAATCTAGAATTCCTAGAATTTCGAGAATTTTTTGAAATTAACCAAGTAAAAACCCAAATTTAGGAAAAAGATTCAACAATATGCAATCTGAAATTAGAACTCTCAGATCTACATAAGAAATGTAATATAGGGATGAACAATCCTAACATGAAGTAAGTGATACACTTAAATCTAGGAATGATGAATTGGCTCTGTGTGTGTCCAACCTATTGAGAGAAAATGAGTCCTTATGAAAGAAATTATTAGAGAACAATTCCAAGTGGATAGATCAAACTAATTCCCTCTTGGCTGACATTGATGTCCTCAAAGCCCAAATTCAGGATAAGAGCTTCACAATTGTTGCCTTAAAAATGAGCTTAGTAAATCTATTGGAAATAGGGTGAACACTAAGTTTGCAAAACCATCAACCTTGGGAATGCCAATTATTCAGAACAACTCAAAACATACTGTAGTTAGGCAGCCCAATGCTTTTAGAAATGAAAGATTTAAACCATCGAAATCTAAGCTTGCCTCCCAAGTTGATGCGAATACTGTCTTGACAAAACCAGTCACTTCACTATTTCATTCCGATATGATGAATAACAAACCCCTGGTAAATGTTCAAAGTTCTAAGATCAGGAATACTAGGAGTTCATCTAGTTCTCATAAGAAGCATCAAATGGTGATCAATCCTAAGAAACCAACTAATTACAAAAGGACCAATATTCAAAAGAGGGAAGTGTCTACATCCAAATCTACTAGCAAATTTGTTTCAAATGGATTCCCATTGGCAGATTATTTAAGTTTACAGGATCCAAACGGACTTACATACCTAGATCTTGCCTTAAGTGGATGCCCACAGGAAAACTCTTCAAGAATATTGAACCTAAAGGGATCTCTATTAATGACACGCCTATATCAAATGCAGGCAACATCCAATAGTGAGATTACTCATGTCACTAACTCATCTATTTGCAATACTACATGTGCTTCTTGTGCAATGTGTCCTCACCTTTTCGTGTACAATGCTCAATTCAATCAGAACATCATGACTTGGTTTCCATCAAATGAATATTGCTCACTCAGAATTGTAGCTTGCCGTAATTGATGTACCTCGTACTTTGACTCCTATTCGACTTGAATCAGGACTCGCTCTTATAAATCTGTGTACAAATCAGTTTTTTTTTAAAAAAAAATAATTATTTAATTAATCATTTTTTTTACAAATCTTTCTTACTAATATCAAAACTCATTTTTTAATTCATAATTTAAATCGTTTCCCACAAACTAATAAAAGATATATCTCTTGTTATCGATAACATCTACGGTCCTAGAAATGTCATTCAATAATGACACGGGATCATAGATGAAGTTCGAACAAAAGATATACTCTTGTTTTACAACGGGTGGGTTAAATTCAATCAATGTTCATTGGTGACATTGATTGAGGGGGAGAATTTTACAAGTTATCTCATTTTTCTCTTCACCATTGTTGGATATGTATTGTGCTCAGATGCATGTCTTTGTCTTGTCCTGTTTCATGGTGTCCTATATGTTAGTTTGCTTATCTTATTATGTTATTTGTGTTAAGTTTGCTTATCTTATATGTTATCTGTGTCAGTTTGCAATCTGATAAGTTCATGGACTGAAAGTGTCTATAATACATAATATGATAGATAACAACTTACCTTTAACAGAGTTAGCAACTTGGCAAGTATAATGTGGGTTAGCGACTTGGCAAGTAAAGTCTTAGCAACTTGTTAATTTACTTTGCTAGCGAGTTGCTAGATGTTCTCACAAGTACAGGGACTAAAAGTGGCAACTTGGTATTCTTGTAAAAATCTGTTCCTATACCCTAGCAACTTACCATTTAGTTTTCATAATTTCAAAAATCAAAAGTTTGTCTTGTGCTATTTCTCTCTCGTGACGATTTTTCATTGCAACCTGATTGTGGTATATGTTACATCTTGCCTTTTCCATTCTTTACATGTGATGTATATATGCATATCCTAACACATATCCTTTAACAGATTCCATTCGTGCTGTTTGATCAATCTTCATCCCACTCGCTTAGGTTTGTTAAAGGATTCATCTATTGAAACAAATGTTACATGTATTAATGGGTTTTGTGCAGATTGGGGTTCACTTGGATTGAAGTAGTTTATGTTGTTATGTGTTATAAAGAGTGTTTAAGTGACTCGCTATTATGTTTGTATATGGGTTGCTTTGTTTGTGTTTCTGTTATTGTTTGTTGTTATGGGTTGCGTCTAAGTGAGATTGCAGTTTTGAAATGGTTGCATTTGTTGATTTGAGCGTGGTGTTAGACGCTAGGTATGAAATGTTCTTGGTAGCGACTTAACTGTGTTCTTCATAGCGAGTTGGTATGTTTGATATGAAATGTTCTTGGTAGCGACTTACCTGTGTTCTTCGTAGTGAGTTGGTTTGCTTGGTATGACAGTGTTCTTATTTAGTGACTTGCTTTATTAATGAGTAGCGACTTAGCATTGTTACTGTTGATAGCGACTTGTCTTTACAAGTTAGCAACTTAGTAAATCACGTAGCAACTTGGCCTTGTTATTTTTGATAGCGACTTATCTTTACAAGTTAGCAACTTAGTAACATTGAATGTAGCGACTTGGCCTTGTCATTTTTGATAGCGACTTGTCTTTACAAGTTAGCGAATTGTTGGTTCAATTTTCAAGTGGCGACTTGTTTTATTAAATTATTTAAGGCGAATTGCTATAATAATCTCATGCTAGCGACTTGGTTCAGGATTTCCTGTAGCGATTTTTATTGACAAATTGCTCTTTGCGACTTGCTATAACATTTTTGGTCTAAGCAATTTGTATCTGGTTTCTCTTGTAGCAACTTGATATTACAACTTGTCTTAGCAACCTGGTATAACAGTTCAATAATAGCACCTTGTCTCATGAAACTATTTCATAGCAACTTTGTTCTTAACTAATTTAATTCAAAAACAACTTGTCTCTCGAAAACTGTCTCAAAAGGAATTGTTACCTTGAAATCTTACTAATGCTACATGATCTATTTTCTAAACATTTCAATCTGTTTATGGGAACACTGTCAAATTTGCTACGTGTTGTGTCTTTGTCATGAGATTTCATTCTATAGTGCTTAACTAACCATATCTTAACTAATATGCTCTCAATCATTGTTGTTGTATGTGTGTATCTTTAGATCTTCAATGGAAAACACAACCTCATCTAAGAACCTTACTACCTCTGCTCCACCCAAAGTTCTTACTGACAACGAAATCTTTCCTGAAGATAAATGGGTAGAGATAGGAAAAAGTAACTGTTATGTAGATATGGAAAAGTTGCAAAAAAATCCAATACTTAAAGTGTCAATTGATATCCTCAAAAACACAAATTTCTTCAGTGCCCTAACCAAGTAATGCACAATTCCTACCATCTACCTACAACAATTTTGGAACACCATTGAATGGGACAAAATCACGGCTCATTATACCTGCAAGATGGATGATAAGGAATTTGAAATCACATCTGACATTCTCAACAAGGCCCTAGGAATCACACCCTATGACCCCACTATACGATCAGCCCCTCCACCTAGTACTGAAGAGCTAATAGTCTTTCTGATTGGTTTGGGTTATCAAGTTGGCATATCAAGGGCTTCAGATATCATCACTGGACACATGTATCAAACTTGGAGAGCCATAACTACCATTCTCAACTTATGCTTATCTCGCAAAACCTCAGGGTTCGATAAAGTAAGGATACCTATTCTGCAAATCCTATGGGGTCTAGTCAATGGGGTAAACATTAATGTCTCAGAACGTATTTGGGAAGAATTCTCGTTGTCAATGAACACATTTATCAAGCTCAAGGAAGAAAGAAAGTACACAAACTTGTTATTCCTAGCATCAGATTCTCTAAGCTTGTTATCCAGTACTTGCAACAGACACATAACTTCAATCCAAGGAGTGAATCAACCCTCCATAACGCTAAGGATGAATTTGTTCTGGGTAATCTCAAATACATTGCCAGGGGTGTCAATAAAGAGATCTTTGGTTTGCCAATTCTGATGTTCTTCTCACTGACGATATTAAGAAGATCTGACTCACTTCAAATTATACAAGAAAAGGGCATCCAGATCCAATGTTGATGACACTCCCAATCCATCACAACCCAAAGCTACAAAGTCTACTTCTGGGTCAAAGTCTTCATATGCTGCCCTTCCAAAGAAGAGACGTGAAAGATCACAATCTACTTAAACCACAACCCTGAAGCAGAAACGAAAGAAGAAGGAGGTAGAAAAGGAAAATGTTGGAGGAACTGAGACACCAAAGAGTGACAGTCAATTAGTTGACGAAGATGAGGCTAACTTGCAGCAAGGAATTCAACAAAGCCTGGAAAGCCTGAACATGAGACCACTAAGTGGAGGTGTCGTGTTAAGAGAACCTGAATCAGAGCCACGCCATTCAACTCCAATCACACAAGACAAAAGGAAAGGGATTGTTGGTGTTGATGCCGAACAAGCTGCTCACATGCTTCTGACATTCTACTCTTCACCATCAAGAACTACCACTCAATTTGAGCTGAAGAAAAGAAGTGTTGAATCTGTGGAAAACTAGAAGGGGGGGGGGGTTGAATAGTTTTGCCAATTTAAAACTTCCTTTTAAATATTTAGATTGACTTATGTCAATCTATTTAATTTTTTATGTTGTACGTTGATAGATAGATATATAAAACGTGTAATGAAAGATAAAGAGTAAGAAGCACATCACCACGACACAAGTTATTTATAGTGGTTCGGCTACAAGGACACCTTCCTTGCCCAACTCCACTCCCCGAGTCACCTACTCGAGAGTTCGTAAGCACTACACCAATCTCCTTATGGCGGAGAAGCCTTCACAACATCGCTTAACCTTTTTCTGGTACAAAGCTAAATACCGAGTTCTTTCACACCAAGGCGAACCACACCTAACACAACGTCGCCTACCCTTTATACGGTGCTAGGCTAACCACAGAGTTCTTTCACACCAAGGAGAACTAATCCTATCACAACGTCGCCAACCCTTTATTAGGTACTAGGCTAAGCACCTAGTTCCATTAATATGGAGGAACTACTACCCTTCACAACACAACACCTAATATCAAAGAGATCAAATCCTTGTTACACCATCATCAAGGATATCACCATCCTTGGAAATAAATAAATACTTATATGTATAATGATGCACCTCATCGATTATACGACCTAGGCATTCTTCCCAAATGCGACTTGATTTGATTCTTCGGCATCTTTCACTAATGCCTTTTGACACAACGCTTGGCACCCTTCACTAATGCCTTCGTCTTGACACCTTTAGCATTCTTCACTTAATGCTTTGACACGGATGATGAGCACCTTGCACTAATGATTTCATCTTGACACTTTCGGAATTCTTCACTAATGCCTTCAACCCAACATCTATGGACAAAGGAAGAACTATCAACAAGAGAACCTTAGTTGTCTTGATGATGACGAAGCATGACAACTCATGGACTTGAGCTTGCACGTCTTCAAGAAGTGGTGATCTCGCCTTTAAGAGGAACCTAGAAGATCACACAAAAACAAAAGACAATCTACATAGATCACTTGGATCTGAGGTTAGAGGGTTATAATACTTGGGGAAGTATGTGTGTAAAGTCTTAGTTAGAAAGAAAGAAATGGCTCTCTATTTATAGAGAAAGTTCTATACTGTTCCCCGGATCCCACGGATCCCTTCCACTTGGGATCCGGCTAGCACAAAGCTAGGGATCCGTGGAACACTCCTCTTTGCCCATGGGTATTTTTGGTTATGGGTCATGGGTCATGGGTTATGGGTTGATACATGGTTTTCTTTCTAGATACAATGAACTTGGTTAAGTGGTATATATAAAACCATGGGTTACGGGTCAATACCATTTGCTAGTTTTTACCCATTTAGTATATACTTGTTTTTACTCATTTAGTATATACTTGTTTTTACCCATTTTAGTATACTTAGTTTAAGTATATGCTAACCCAATATGTAAACACTAGTTGTTGTACATATGTATCTAAATCATAAAATCACTTATATTTGTTTTAGTGTTTTATGTGAAAACGTAAGTGTGTTAGGAAACTATTAACTCAAACTATTTACGTATTCTATTTGTTTCGTTAAAATGATTTTACGTTTGTTATCGATAAAACATTAGAAGATCGTAAAATATAAATAAACATTTTTACGGCTTATTTGTAATAACAATCTCCCCCTTTTTGTTGATGACAAAACAAAAAATTATTTTAAGAAAAAAATCTAAAATTCGTAAAAGTTTGAATTTGTAGTTTTCACTTTCTTCTTCCCCTTTTTGTCGAAACAAAAAGTGTTAAAAGAAACTAACACAATTTTTATAAGAAAAGATGAGTAAAAAAAAATGTAAAGAGAGCAAGTGACGGGAATGGTACTCGTCTTAACTCCCCCTTGATGAGTCCATCCCTTTGAAAGGGCGTCAGGGACATGACGTAAAATAAACTAATTGTGTTTGCAATTATGTTTGCAAATGGTTCGTCTAAGTGACGAGAACGTGCTCCCCCTTGAAGATTGCAAAGTTGCAATGGGGTGTCATGAAACAATCGTATTAAGTTGAAAATTTTTTTGCAATTTCGTTTGTCACAAGGCTCCCCCTAGCTTTATGGTGTAAAAATCTTCATGTGTATTTTGAAAATCTACAAAGTAAAGGTTAGAAAACAAGAGTATAGTGCAAATTTTCCTGCAAATAAAATTCAAGTTAGTAGAAATTTATGTTTCTGTACCACGGATTCCACGGTTCCCTTCATGGAGGGATCCGTCTAGGCGTTTTGGAGGGATCCGGGTATCTGATGACAGTTTCTTCAGCAGTGAAGAAATGTCAAGCAATGCTAATGAGGAAATGAGATATATGTACAATGTAACAGGCACAACACGCAAAATAATCATAGTATATAAGTATTCATTCAATAAAACAAGAGATAAACAACCAAATCTCTAAAACTAAGATAATGAACTTAGCCATACAAATACTACTAATGCTAATTTCATTACTAGACTTAAAATGCGACAATGTGCTTGAGTCTAGGGATGAGTGGACTTGTTGAATTGATCCAACTTTGCAAGAAGATGATTAAACATGAAATGTATCTCATTTCGTACTTCTTGAACAAGTCCTTGAGTTTTTAGACAATTTGGGCCAATATTGTCTTGGTTTGATCCCGGAGGGAAATGGATATTTTGAGGAGGCTCAATGTGTGTTTCGGTCTTCATTTGGAGAAGTAGGAAGAGGTTCTAAAAATGAGGGTGGTAATGAAACTTCTTCCATATGATCAAGGTTGTTCCTTGTCTCCCATGATGGGCTAGTTGGTGTTGTAGGTGGTTCCCGATTCAATGAAAAGGTTGGTGAATGGGAGGTTCTTGGTGGTGAATGGAACAATGAATAGATGTTTGGATGAGGAAGAGGCTCATTCAAAGAGTGTAGTCCATGCTCAATGAATGATGCTTTTGATGGCTTGCTAGAACTAGCCATGTTTGGTTTAGAACTAGATGATCCTTTTTCTAGTTGGAAAGGTTTGATGCTAATCCTTGCGGATTTGATGAGGTGGGATTCTAGTGTCATTATCTCTAATGGGAGATGTTTCGGTAGATGAAATTTCATGGATCATTTGACCATTTCTTTTGGATGATCCTATGTTTGAAGAGTTGTTGCTAAGAGCCTTAGTCATGGTGATGAAGATGCTAATGTGAGCTTCTATTTGCTGATTTTTGAAGGGGAATTGAAGATGATGCCATAAGCCTAAGGTTGTTTGGTTTATAAAGGATAATTTGAATTTGGAAATTAAATTCTTGGCCACTTAGAGGACTAAGCATGCTCTTGAGGTTTTGATCAGCTCTACGAGGACAATTAATGTATGCTAAAAGTGGTTAGAGAACCAAAAGGTGACATGAATTTAAATATAGGAGCTGATTTATGCTTTCTGCATCTACGGATCCCGCAGATCCTTCTCAGCAGGGATCCGCCTGGTTAAAGACCAGGGATCCGGCCATCATACAGGATTTAGGTGAAATCATTATGCTTTAGTAAGGTTTATTATTAATGGATTTCTAGGTTTTGACTTAATTTTGAAGTCTTTAGCTGTTGGATATCTCAAATCCTCAACCATAACAAGTAATGGTGTTAAATGATGGTTTTTGCCAAGAAAATTGACCTTGGGTAGTTTAACTATATGTTTGACAAGGATTCCATTCAATTTAATGTGGAGAAATGATGATAACAAGTCCTAGAAGTCAGATGATGTCCTAAGAGGAATTTACTAAAATCCTTAAAAATAAAAAGAAATGAAAAACTAATTTTTGACCCTAATTTTGATTAAAAGATGATTGAGATCAATTAGCTAAAATTGAAAGATAGACCTAACTAAGTGCTATCAAGCGTGATAGATAATGTGTGAGTGTTGGAGCGGAATTATGGTGAGTTTTGACTAGTTGATAAATCAAAAAAATTTCAAAAATATGTCCTAGATAAGCCATGGATGAGAGTGAGATTTTCAACTATTTGAGAAAGAATTAGTTGGCTCTAGTATCTTATGTTTGACTTGTTTGAGGTGATCTAATAGACTATTTTAATGTAGCCAAATCTGTATTTCATATCAGATGCTACGGATCCCGCGGTTCCCTCATGGGAGGGATCTGGCTAGTTCAAAAGCTGGGATCCGCCCCTTGCAGATCGAGAGCTTTCAGCAAATGTGCATCTTTGCACTTTTATAGCAAAATGCTTTTCCTAGTTGTTTCTATGGGGACTAAATGCAATAACACAACTAATATAATGTATATCAAGGTAGTAAGAGCTAAAATTCCTAGAATGAGTGACGACGGCCATTCAAGGGGTCGTAAAATCTCATTTTCCAAGTACCTAAGTTAGGATTGTTTAGTGCCAAGATATGACAATACCTACAAACTACGAGCATAGTTTAAAGTGTTTACAAACCATTGTTTGAAATTGTTCATCTACGTTTGATTCCTAAGACCTTACCTTTCTCATCCTTCTTCACTTCTTCACCCGTCCTCCACTCTTTATCAAACTATATTCACTTCTTCTTCCTCAAGAAATTGGCGAAGCATTTGAAGATTCCCTTGGTTTGTTGCCATTCGGGTGATTCATTAGGGATGTTTGGCAATTGGTTAAGGTATTCCAAGGGGTCATGATCGATATTTTCTAGTGGGTTGCTACTACTCCCTTCACCTTCTCCTTGCCTCTCTCTTTCGTCCGAGGAATCCGTGGGTGGGTGTGGCCTCTTGCCTACCACCATAAACCTTGTTGTTCTACCTTCGGTTAATGGTACCATGACTTTATTGCAAAAGCTATGATCAAGGGATTGTGGAGAAGGATCTGATGCAAAGATGAATTTGGCAAGACGGGTTAGAAGCATTGCATACGGAAGAACCATCTTGTCCATGCTTCTTACACTTGCCATTCTCTTGACCATGTAGTAGGCAAGGTTAAACTGAGTATTGGTCACTAGGCAATAGATCATGAAGCTTAGACATGCGTTGGGGTGGTCCTTGTTTCCTACTAGGCACACCACATTTTCTCTTATCACATCTTCCCATTTCCTATACAATCCATACATTTCCGAAAGCTCCATTTGAAAAGGATCCCTATATATCACTTTTGACTTCCTTGTGACTCTTGACGGTGATGCTCTTGGCATGAACACAGTGTCCCTCACCGTGGTTGCTTCCGGGATCAAGGTGTTGTAAATATCATGATGATCAACCATTGTGGGTAGTTGTTCCAAAGACCATTCATTCGAGTACATACAAACGCCTTGATATGGAACCCCTATAATTCTTCCAAACTCTATGATAAAAAGATTGAACTCTTGCTCATTGATGGTGAATTCAATTGAGATGGACCCATCATCATTTCTAATTATACCCATTGTCTTGTAAAACTCAAGGACAAAGACCGGGCAAATTTGCTCGTTTATATCCAATAGACAATCAAACCCAATAGTTGCAAAAACTTCCCTTATGTCGGTATTCGCAAGAAATGATGGATCAACAACTCTACCTTCATGAAAGAGTCTCCTTTCAAGCAACTTAAAGGCTTTCCTATCGTCCGGACTTAAACCATCTTTCCTATGATACATGGGTATGTAGTGAGCGGTATCTTGGTAATCTTGTTGCTTGTTGCTTGGCATGATTGTTCCTAAACAATACAACCACAATGTGGTGTTAATTATGAATAGTAACCTAGAGGGTTTGATCACAATTTTGCTCTCATCATCTTTGTTGAGTTCAAGAAATGTGTTTAATTTGTATTAACAATGTTAATTCTTTGATTTAGATTATCTTAGAAAACAATGTGGTGACAAATTATGATAAACCCATTTGAACCCAACTATTAAAGATGAAGAAATTGTAATTCTAAGAATCAAGGAATTAAATTAACAATGTAGTGAAGATTATACTTACACAAGTGATTGTTAAGCTTGAGAAGACTGATCAATTTGCTCCTAGGAACAGTACCTGAGTTCTTGTTCATGAGTCTTTGAGGTGAGTATGATTGTGGAACATCCACAGTGATCATTTTTTAGCTTATACTATCTTCTGTTGCATGGATCCCGCGGATCCCTCTCATTTGGGATCCGTCTAGTATAAACGAAGGGATCCGGCATGACAGCAAAAGTCAGCTAAAACATTCCTTGATAACTTTGGTTTGGAAGTTCTAAAACGCCTAGTGTTTTGATGTTAAGGCTCTAAAACTTGTGGTTTGAGGTTTTGAAGATTAAGTACTATTCCTATTAGACGAGGTTCCCTTTTTAAGAATTAGTCATAATTCTTGGGAAGCTATTCAAACATTATAATAAAATCCCATTTTATCATAATATAATAAGTTTCACATGGATATTTATTGACATAGATGAAGTGTCAATAAATCCTTTGTGATGAATAATGATTGAGGTTATCGAATAACCAAGATATCATTATTACAAGTTGGTAATGTAGTCTATACAAATAAGTCGAAGAATACTATTTAGATGATGACTATAATATGAATAACTACTAGAACAATTACTAATAAATCATGCAACTAAGATTTTAATAATAACAATAGAGGTAAGTAGTTTAAAGATCATACCTTTGCTAAATATTCTTTTCAGGAAAAGAAGTATTTAGATGTTTTGTGATTTTCTTGGAATCTCCAGATTTATGTTGTCAGAATACTAAACATTCTTTTTACGAAAAGAGACATTTAGATAAATTATTTATGATCTTCTTGGTAACTCGAACTCCAAGTATGGATGACGCAAAAAAGATGTTAGAACATTCTATCATTGTCCAACAATAAACAATATAATGTTTTTTTGAAATATGACAAAAATAATCCTTCTTTGTAGTTTTCAAACATACATGGATCGTATCAAGTTTTTAAAGTACCACATACTCTAAGAAACTTGGTAACGAAGCTCTGATACCAATTGTGGAAAACTAGAAGGGGGGTTGAATAGTTTTGCCAATTTAAAACTTCCTTTTAAATATTTAGATCGACTTATGTCAATCTATTTAATTGTTTATGTTGGACGTTGATAGATAGATATATAAAACGTGTAATGAAAGATAAAGAGTAAGAAGCACATCACCACGACACAAGTTATTTATAGTGGTTCGGCTACAAGGACACCTTCCTTGCCATACTCCACTCACCGAGTCACCTACTCGAGAGTTCGTAAGCACTACACCAATCTCCTTATGGCGGAGACGCCTTCACAACGTCGCTTAACCTTTTTCCGGTACAAAGCTAAATAACGAGTTCTTTCACACCAAGGCGAACCACACCTAACACAACGTCGCCTACCCTTTATACGGTGCTAGGCTAACCACCGAGTTCTTTCACAACAAGGAGAACTAATCCTATCACAACGTCGCCTACCCTTTATTAGGTACTAGGCTAAGCACCTAGTTCCATTACTATGGAGGAACTACTACCCTTCACAACACAACACCTAATATCAAGGAGATCAACTCCTTGTTACACCATCATCAAGGATATCACCATCCTTGGAAATAAATAAATACTTATATGTATAACGATGCACCTCATCGATTATACGACCTAGGCATTCTTCCCAAATGCGACTTGATTTGATTCTTCGGCATCTTTAACTAATGCCTTTTGACACAACGCTTAGCACCCTTCACTAATGCTTTCGTCTTGACACCTTTAGCATTCTTCACTTAATGCTTTGACACGGATGATGAGCACCTTGCACTAATGATTTCATCTTGACACTTTCGGAATTCTTCACTAATGCCTTCAACCCAACATCTATGGAGAAAGGAAGAACTATCAACAAGAGAACCTTAGTTGTCTTGATGATGACGAAGCATGACAACTCATGGACTTGAGCTTGCACGTCTTCAAGAAGTGGTGATCTCGCCTTTAAGAGGAACCTAGAAGATCACACAAAAGCAAAAGACAATCTACATAGATCACTTAGTTAGAAAGAAAGAAATGGCTCTCTATTTATAGAGAAAATTCTCTACTGTTCCTCGGATCCCACGGATCCCTTCCACTTGGGATTCGGCTAGCACAAAGCTAGGGATCCGTGGAATGCTCCTCTTTGCCCATGGGTATTTTTGGTTATGGGTCATGGGTCATGGGTTATGGGTTGATCCATGGTTTTCTTTCTAGATACAATGAACTTGGTTAAGTGGTATATATAAAACCATGGGTTATGGGTCAATACCATTTGCTAGTTTTTACCCATTTAGTATATACTTGTTTTTACTCATTTAGTATATACTTGTTTTTACCCATTTTAGTATACTTAGTTTAAGTATATGCTAACCCAATATGTAAACACTAGTTGTTGTACATATGTATCTAAATCATAAAATCACTTATATTTGTTTTAGTGTTTTATGTGAAAACATAAGTGTGTTAGGAAACTATTAACTCAAACTATTTACGTATTCTATTTGTTTCGTTTAAATGATTTTACGTTTGTTATCGACAAAACATTAGAAGATCGTAAAATATAAATAAACGTTTTTATGGGTTATTTGTATTAACAGAATCATCTTCAGCTCAAGAACAATCTGGATTGGAAAAGGAGGTATCCGAAGCACAGGAAGATACACCTGTATCAAGTGATACCCAATCAGATAGGAATGATGATGAAGAATTGCTGAAAGACTCACAAGAAAACCTTGAGTCAAGATCTGATGAACACGTGCACTTGGAAGAACCGAACCTGTCTACTGGTTCTCTATCTTCATTGAAGAATATAGATATTGATCTCTCATTTGGTGATCAGTTCTTAAATTACAAACCCTCATATATCGAGCCGTTTAAGAAAAATGATGAGAAAAAGGAAGCTAAGTCCATGTATACTGTTGATATTTAGCAAGACACATCAACTACTCCTCCAATGTCAGCACCTATTCAAGCAACCGCACTTCCATCACCCATACCCATTATTGATCCAGTACAAGTTGTCATTGTCAGTGATGCCGTCAGTCCACCTACCTCACCACCTCCTGCTTTACCTCCTCCAGTCAAAACGACTGAGCAATTGCTCGAAGAGGCTATGACATGTATTGCGACTATTGAGAAGCACTTTCCTATCGCCGTCAATAATCTTGATAGTCGTGTCAAAAGGCTGGAGAATCTTAACCTTGATGAGATTGTTACAAAGGCAATTGAAGCAGACATTAAAGATGCGGTTGAATGGGCAATGAAGACTCCATTACTTTAGTGATTCAAAGACTTGCCGATCTCTGACATGAGATCAGCACTCTCAGAAAGAATGTATGAAGCAGGAGAGCATCTGGACAATACGCATAAGAAATTATACGATGCACTCGAGGAATCAATGAGACTTGATAATTATCAGCAGTTTGTAGAATATGTAAGAGAAAGGGAAGATAAGAAGAAAAGAAAGACTGTTCCGATGAAATCAAAGGATAAGTCAGGAGTCCCCAAGCCACCACCGCCTCCTTCACCTCCAACTGGTGGAGCTGGTACTTCTGGAAATGGTTGACCTTCTGGAACAACCACTACACCTCCATCACAACCACCTTTATCACCACCAAAACCTACAAATCAACCCGGTTCATCCAGTGATCAAGGAACTCATAATAAATCTACAGCTTGGACCATCATTGATTCAAGATTCACACCAACATCTTCTACTATCCCAGAAACTCAAGTACTTCATGAAGAATCGTATGTCTTGGCAGAGTCTGAATCCGATGACGATGATGCATCCACCAAGCATATCCCCAAGCCATCTGAAGATGATTGGTTTGATGCATACGTGTCAGGTGAACGCTCTAACCCATCTAGAGTTGCACCTTCAAAAGATACAATACAAAGCTGGCTCACTGAAGGGAGACCTCAAACTCCAGAACCTTCATGGTTCATCCCAGAGTCTGACACGATGATTCCTGACAACAACTGGGCCTCAACAATCATTACCAACTATGAGGCCCCTTGAAGACTCACTTCTTCACATCACAGGAGATATGGGCAGCTTTATGAAGTGGTTTTGTGAATAGAAGGGAATCTCGTCCATCACTCCAAAGGATCTTGAAGGACAAGCATTTGAAATTGTCAAAGTCTTTCGCTCAGATGCCAATCAGCTTCAATACCAGATGGAAGAATGTCATAAGATGCTGAGTGATCAAGTCAGTGAGCAGATTAGCCGTTTCAATGTGAACATGCCTCTTCCTCTCGGTGGTGAACCTGGACAAATGACCATTCAGTCTGAGTTCTTCTTCAACCATGACCTGGACTATCTATGTGCTCGTACATCTGAAAGAAGACAAGCTTTGTCAATTTCAAAGATGAAAGCTGCTACCTACACAGATCCAGGTCTTGAGCAGATGGTACCTGATCGATTCTGGTCTGACAAAGAACATGTGTATGACATCGAGGCTTCATATGGCATTTCTCATTGGTGGTTTAAAAAGAAGAAATTCTACATTGAGAGACATGGAGCTGATAAAAGACGCAAAGCTGTTAGATCCAAGCTGCAAATTCTAAGTGTTGTCAGTGTAGAGATCTTCCCAATCTATGGCTATGATTACCTTAAGAAGATCGTTCTTCGAAGAGCAGACCAGAAAGATCATGTGATAGAAGAAAACGACTTCAAACATCTGCTGCCAAATGACTTTGAAGACCTCTATCTTTTGAACCTCCAAGGACATCTTGACCATCTACCTGTCCGTGAGAAGAAGGCTCTCTCTGCTGCTGTCAACCTTTGGATCAGGGGCTTAGTCATTCAAAAAAGGGTTGAGGATTTTCAGCTAGGAATGGAAAGCTACCAGACTAGGGTCAACCTTACAAGGCCATAATGGGAAGCCTCAGGACATGAATTTCGTCATGACTATAGAGTTCTTGACACCCCCAGAGCCATCCTCTTCACCGATAGATACGGGACACGCATGTTAATGAGACTGTGCGAGCTCTATAAATTCAGTGATGGAACTCTCAAGATGGTCGAAGAAGAATTGAACTCTAGAGTGAGAGAAATCAAAGTTGATCTGAAGCCGTAGAACAAAACAAAATTCTGGTCAGATGAGGATTTGAAGAGGTGTGAAGATTTCATTGCTGCGATCGGGCGAAGACTTAAGACTCGAATGATCTTCCGCAGCCTTGAAAGTTTGTGGGTGGCAGACTTTGTGAAGGTCATTACAAACTACTTCAACGAACTGAATGAAGACATCTTCCAGAAGTAGTTTCTGTCTTGAATTTTTGATGTGTCAAATGTGGTGTATGTACTATAAACAACTATAATGTGTATAATAGTGTTAGGTTATGTATTGTGGTTTCCCTTTTTATCTAAAAAGGGAACTTCAGTGTTGTCCACTTCAGATCAATATAAAACCGGACACATTTTTCTCCAAAAAGTTTTGTTTCATACATATTTAAATCACTTGAGATCCAAAATCTCAAAGGATTTGAAATTTTTGATCGGGGGAGAAAATGTAATATAAATATGCAATCTGATAAAAGGTGACCAACTTGTCTCAAAGTGCATACTGCTCTCCCATATGTGCTAAACATTTTCGAATCTCGAAGCACATATTGAGGGGGAGCATTTCAACAGAAAATAAACTATCAAGGTACAAAGGTTTCAATGTTTTATCATATGTACCTTGATTGAGTTTTAAAGGTTTTCTCTATGGCATAATGTGATCGTGGAAGTACTTTAAAGATCTCCTGCCTCTATGTGATAAAATGATTTCAAATATCCTATGCACATATTGAGGGGGAGAATTTACCAAGAACATCAAATGGTTTTTTCTATGAAAATTGTGATCAAAGAAAATATTTCAAAGTCCTCTTGCCTCCATGTGCTAAACAATTTCTAAATCATATGCACATGTTGAGGGGGAGGTTTCCTAAATGATCAAAACAATTAAGGTACAAAATGCCTTGATTTTATATAAAAGTACCTTGATTGATTTTTCCAAATGATTCTTCCATTGGTTTCAAAAACGAATGAACTGTACCAAAAGACCGACCATTTTACTTTAAGTATGGAGTTATAAGGATGGTGAGGTTAGGTATTATTTCCCACAATCCGCCAGCGCCGGAGGGATCTACCAAGGGACAATCCACTAGATAGTGTAGAAGTCCTTAGATATGATGAAAAAGGAGAAAAATGAGAATATGGGAAGAGTGCCGACTGGGACAGAGCTAGTACTGGAACAAACCCAACAAGGTTCTAGTAATGAAGTCTCGGTAAGCACTAAAGGGGTTGAAGAATGAAAAAGAAATGAATATGAAAAGGGTGAAAAGAAATAGCCCTCCAATAATTCAACCTTAGGGCAGAAACCGGGTTCAATACATATGCTACTGGTGTTTACTAAGGTAACACTGGTATTGAAGACAAGACGTCATGGACCCAGTGACGCACTGCACCTAACTTCCAAAGCTACTCAAGTTCATCTTAAAAGGGCTTGTTTCATTCTCACGGGGAACCTACATAATCTATCGACTTTCTCTTAGAGATTGTTGATATTGAAGAAGGAGAGCCTCTCCCTAGTCTCCGGCATAGGAACCAAATGTGCACTATTGAGTCTAGAGCCACGAGATCATCAAATAAATATCTTTAGGACACTGCCATTGAAGACTCTCTATTTCACACAATGTGGAAAGAGAGATTATATCTTATGAGTCCTACGCATTAACCTTGTGGTATTGCAGAACATTGAGTGATATGCAAACATATTCACAATGAAGATGGAAAGCCTTCTGGAGCCAACATCAAACAAGCTCCTGGTGGGTGGCATGTGAGATCTATTCAATAGATAAACCATGACAACTGAATTTAGAAACAATGGGGTGATTCAATCTTTAGAATCAATCCTGGTTTAGGTTATGGATTGACGGATACCGTTGAAAAACCGGTCGTTGTGCTTAAAAACTCTTTACTTTAGCACATAGAATGTGTACTAATATTTCAAAATAAAAGGTGTGTATGAGTGATAATTGATTTTCATTAAAACCTTCGTTGTATTGCAAAAACAATTTCTATTGAGCGGTACTCAATTGTTTTTCAAATCCTCTTTCCACTCACCATCAATCAATCTCAATTATTCTGGTTCACTCAACGCCGTTGTCTTTTTTAAAGACGTCTTTGAGAACCACACCTAAGCACTGCAAACCTTGTCAAGGAAATTCTTTGAAATTATTCCTGATCACAGGCAGTACTTATTCTGATCAACGGGGAACCGTAGGCCGTGTACCTCATATCAACGAAAGTGATCAAAGAAACTTTCGTATGTTTTATTGCTAACTATTGTTTGCAGGTACATTTGGACGATTGCAGCTGGTCAGAATTGAGGAGTCAATCCAAAGCCGCATGCTCACAGCATCCTCACTTAATTGAAGAAATCATGACTTGTGCTTATCTACATAACCTAGCTCGATATTTCTATACTATGCTTCTGCTACGCTGCTGCAAATATCATGAACCAGTAAAAGCTTCCACTACTCTGATGAGAAGAAATCATGATCCAAAATGTGAGCATGTCAGTCCACGTGTCACAACATCATATGCTGGCAACACAACAATGGGGATATTTATGAGATTAATCTGGGTGATGATCTCTATTAAAGCTCAAAGGTCATCAATGTGGATCATCTCTATAACCTCCACAAAATATACATTGATCCAGGAACAATGATTAAATCACTACGAAAGCACATAGTTTGAATATTTTGAAGATTTGATGTCTACAAGCTCAAGAACAAAGTCAAGAATAGAATGCTAGGATGCAAAATGTAAATCATGGGATGACCTCCCCGGCAGCGGCGCCAAAATTTGATTCGCTTAAAATAAACACAAATATCAATATATATCAAATTAACCGTAAAACTCGACAAATTAACCCTTTAGGAAAAAGGTCAACGTGCCAAACCTCACGGGTGTGATAAAAGTGATACCGGGAAGTGATTTTCCCGGGTCGTGTCCCAACGAGGTGTGAAATTGACGGTGTCGATGAGTTTCATGATTAGGACTTGAAATTGGTTTAACAAATTTGGATTTTGATTATGTAACTCTACAAAATAAAGTATGAGAATGGAAATAAAGTAAGTACAACAATGTAAACTCTAAATAAACTACGACTAAGCCTAAGAAACAATAAAACAACGCTAAATTACATCCTAGGGTGCTAAAATGCAAAAACGCGAAAAACCGGGAACGCACCAAGCCCCGAAAGTAAAAAAAATGCAATTTAAGTCCTATAGGTGCAAAACCAATTTTCCTACGTTCTACATGACCAAAAATAATTTTAGGAAAAAGCGGAATATTTTTTCGAGTTTTATTTAATTTATTATGAATTAATTACTAATTTAATCTAATTAATTAATAAAAAATACTAAACATTTTTAGAAAAATCTACAAAAACTACAGAAAATACTTTGAAAAACAAGGAATCCATGAAAAATAAAAAAAACTACACTAGTGCTTGTTGAAATAAGCTATTAAATAAGTGAAAAGGTTAATAAGCTAAAAACTAACAAATTGGTTAAATATAATTAAGATAAAAACTTAAACACAAAAGACCCATGTTGGGAGCAGGTGATGTTGTGAGGTGCTCGTAGTTGGCAGGAGGTCTGGGGTTCGAAACCTGCTCCTTCACGTTTTTGGTACTTAACTTTTTTTTTGAAATTTATCTTTTGGAAACTGAACAAATGGTCAAAACAAAACCTTTTTACAAAAACAAGACTTGCAAAACTTCACAATAAGCTATTGCAACAGCTTATCAGTTGCTGTTTTGGACAGGACCAAACCAAACACCCTTTTGGACAGATTCAGTCCCAAACACACCCTTTAGCTGTACTTAAGCATAAATAAGCATAAACAAGCGGTAAATAAACTAAGCGAATGATCATTTAAGCTAAAACAAGGACTGATAAGCTATAATTAAGCAACCACAAAGGGAAAACAGTTGGGAAATAAGCTACACTAGGGGAAATCCTAAACTAATAAAAATGGAAAATAAGCTATCTAAAAGTTCTAATAAGCACTAATTTAGCTAAAGGAACTACACCTAAGCTAAAGCCACTAAATGGAAACTAAGGGCTCTGAATATGCCAAGTTGAAACCTGAACAAGCACACAAAAAAAGAGTGGGAACGGCTCTGGGGGTCTGATGGTGTAATTGTCTCAATCAAGGCTCCTCAACGGGGCAAGTTTAAGCTTAAAAGTAAGCCACACGTTGGCTTCCAAAATGCGAAATAAGCAATGGAATTCACTAATCTTACATCTAACTTGCTGATTACTACTAAAACTAATCCTAGATCTAACAATAGGCTAACTAATCTAAGCTAAAAAAAAGAGGACAAGGCTACTGTGAGTCTGCTGAAACACGTCTCCAAACAGCAAATGGGGAGCTTTTTTGAGCTTATTCTAACTAAGCTACAAGGGGAGTGAGCTTATGACCTTTTAGAGTCTTAAAGACAAGCTGGAGGGCAAGCTTTTGCCCCCAATAGATGGCCTTAATAAGCTGTATACAGCTTATAAATAAGCTGCAAAAATGGGTGCAGGGTCTTTTTCTGAAACAGTAAGAAAAAAATGAAATGGACAGTTAAGACAGAACACAAAAAAACGGACTTACGAATCTATACCACAACTTAAGAACACAACTCTAAGTCCATTTTAGACAAATTCGACAACTCATAACATCCTTTTAACAAATCACCCACAAAAGCTTTTCAAATTTGTTAAGGAAATGGAAATTTTGAAAACTACTTTAGAACAAAGAAGGCAATTTGAAAGCTGAAGAGAAAATTTAAAAAACTATCTTTATGACTGAATTGAATGATTAAAAGTTCACAATAATACCAAAACTAATAAGACACCATTATGCCAAACACTACTTTAGGTGACAAAATCGAGAATTTGGGTAAAAGAACTTAGAATTTGTGGTAAAACAAAGGTTCTCGTAACCATTTAAAGATGTGACAACCGCTTTGAAACATGTAAAATCTCATGAACTTGGATCAATAATCAAACAATAAACTCAAATGAACAATGCAGAAACTCGAAATTTCATTAATCAAAACTGAAAATTACAAAACATTAAAAACGGAAATTTGAACTTTTAATTAAACATATTAAAACTAACAATGACAGAATATTAAAGGTTGGACTAGAACAAGAACTCTAGACACCGTTTTACATTTAACTGGCAGCCTATTTATACAAAAAAAAAAAAAAATCTTCTCTCTTCTTTTTTCTTGTTTGTTCTTGTGTTTTGTGCTTTTTTTTTGTGTGATGAAACAAGCCAAACATCACCATTGTGTTTTCTTGAGTTCAATCCACACCATCTATCATTCTGAAACCCACCATTGTTTCATCACATGGCCATAGATTGGCATGAGGTTGTAGTTGTGGATTGCCAAGGTGTCTTGGTCACATGTTGAGCTCTTTTTGCGAATTTCAAAAAATGAGAGTGAGGGGTGAGTGCCGATGAGAGGTGACTGGATTTTATGGAAATGGAGTTTTAACTGGATTCTCTGAGAAAAGTTTTATTTCTCTGGGTTTAAGGGATAAAAGAAAGGGAGTTGTGAATAGCCGGGTAAAAGGATAATTTGAGGTTGAGTGTTTTGGGGTAACGAGGAAAGGGGATTAGGGTGTCTAGGGTTTTGTTTGTCAAGGGAAAACAGCGAAGAAGAAAGGTTGGGGTTGAGTTTTACTTCAATTGACCTAAGTTGGGTTTAGGGTAGGGGTAAGCTTTGGGCTTAGGATTTATTTTAGACGGTAGGCTATTGGGTAGATCGCTTGGGATTTAGGTGTTTATCAGTGGTTTAGTTATTAGACTTGGATATAAATTGACATGTTTAGCAACTTAGCAAAAGTGCACAAACCAAAACTTCGTGGACAAACCAAGAAAAATCCGAAAATGCACCCGGTTGGCTTTGTTATAATCAAATAACGTAAGGACCATTTTTGCAATTGTAAACTTGAGGGATGAAACCGCATTTTTCCAAAAATTGTTATAAGGACCATAAATGATAAACTTTTATTAACCTGTGTCCATAAATAATATTTTCCATTTTAGAAATTCCCTAGACTTGCTTTGCCATTTTTAAAAGTTGGGGACCTAAACTCACTCAAGATATTTTGCTCTCGCTTTTCGATAATTTTGCATCCAAACATATAAAACAATTTTGAGATATTTTCAGATTTTGATGCATTTCGTGTTTTAAATGTTTTGGTACCGTGATTTGATCTAAAAATGATGAGTGAATATTGCTAACTATTTTTGCAGGTACATTTGGACGATTGCACCGGGTCGTAATTAGAGTAATCCAAAGCCGCATGCTCACAGCATCCTCACTTAATTGAAGAAATCATGACTTGTGCTTATCTACATAACCTAGCTCTGATATTTCTATACTATGCTTCTGCTACGCTGCTGCAAATATCATGAACCAGTAAAAGCTTCCACTACTCTGATGAGAAGAAATCATGATCCAAAATGTGAGCATGTCAGTCCACGTGTCACAACATCATATGCTGGCAACACAACAATGGGTGATGCTGAGATTAACTGTGGCTGATGATCTCTATTAAAGCTCAAAGGTCATCAACGTGGATCAACTCTATAACCTCCACAAAATATACATTGTAGTTGAACAATGATTAAATCACTACGAAAGCACATAGTTTGAATATTTTGAAGATTTGATGTCTACAAGCTCAAGAACAAAGTCAAGAATAGAATGCTAGGATGCAAAATGTAAATCATGGGATGACCTCCCTTAGGGGGAGATTGTTAGGAATTAGAAATTCCATAAGTAAAGAGTCGGTCACCCCAAATGTTATCTAGCATAAGTTAGCTCGTAAACATATCGTTTGTTACATTATTTAGTAGTTAGTTTGTAGCATAGAATAGTTTAGTGTAACACCGTGGAGGAAGGGACGGTCTTACCAATCTGATGCCTGATCCACAGGCTGTCAGGAGGTCGTTTAGTTTGCAACCTATAAATACCCTCTACCTCCCAAGGTAGAGGGTTGGATGTTCATTTGGAATCTAACCTTCCATGAGTTTCTCTTTCTAGAATATCACACTTTCTCTCTCTAAAACCATCTAATCATACGCCTTATTTGTGATTGATTGTGTGTTTGGGAAATCCAATATGTTACAGCTTCAATCCTTGCTACAGGAGCAAACACTTCATCATAGTCCACTACTTCTTCTTTTCTATATCCTTGTGCAACTAATCTTGCTTTGTTCTTGATGACATTCCCTCTTTCATATCTCTTAACTATGAAAACCCATCTTGTACCAATGACTTTCTTTCCATCTGGTAGATCACATAGTAACCAAACTTCTTGAAGTTTGAATTGAAGAAGTTCTTCTTGCATGGCTTCAACCCAACTTTCTTTAGTTAATGCTTGAGCTACATTCTTGGGTTCTTCTTGAGATATAAAACAAGTGAATAAACACGTTTGTTGATCCTTATGATTCATCCTGTTTTGTTTATACACAAAGCTAAGTAAAGCATTATGTGGCTTAGAGAAGCCTTTAGCCTTGGTTCTTGTGAGCACTCCAGAAGTAAAAGGTCCAATGATTTGACCAGCATGATTATCTTTATGAACTCTTAATGTAGGAGTCTGTGGAACTTCAAGATCATCATCCAAATTTGTGAAATCAGCTCCTTCATTGGAATTTGAGAAAATACCTTCATCATCTAATTCATCATCAGTGTCTTCTTGTTAGGTCACCATGTTTGTAACACAAGAATCAATAAGAAGAAATAAGATGAAGAAAGATTTGGATGAACACGAAACACAAACACACGAATAGTATAGAAAGGTTATGCGTAGAGAGAATGTATTAAGTGAACAGCCAACCCTCAAGTGAGGGTTTACAAGGATTATTTATAGGGCAAGGAGCTAGGGTAACACTACTAGCATCCTTCCCTTGTTATGGGCTTGGGCCAAGGCTCATGGGCCTTCTACACAAGCCTTAGCTTAATAACTAACATAAAGGCCTAATTAAGCTAACTATTACATATTAATCACTAATACTTGTAATCTAGTTTAGGAGTGATTCCAACAATCTCCCCCTAAGTGTTGGTGATGAATGAAGGAGTGATAAACGTTGTAGGTGCTGATGTAATAGTAGCTTTGACGTCTTCTAATAATCTTCTTTCTTGTGAGAAGAAGTGCCTTAATTCGAACAATCTCCCCAGTGTAGGGATCTTGTATCTTTTGAAGTATTCTGCTTTGACGTCTTTGGATTTCTTTGTTCTTAATTTCTTTGTTCTTTGTAATGAAAGTGATAGTATGTTGAGGTTGTCTGCATCAGGTCCGCTTGTTGCTCCAGGTGTCTAACGCCTTTTCTCCAACATGCTCACACGCTTTTTAACGTTGGATTTCAGCTTTGATGAAGTTCTTTAAACTTTGTAGATTCTTTGTTGATGAAGAATCATTATGACTTTGTGTTGCCTTTGAATATGAGATAGCTTCTTTGATGATGTAGTTGGCATGAGCATGTGGAGAATCTGACATCTCTTCCGTGATCCATAAGAGGAAAACATAAAATATGGGTTAGAAAGAATCCATCGCTTACATGTTTGAACTTCGAGAGTGTTAACAACATAGTGTTAAAAAACAACTCTAATTCTCACAAAGGTTGTTCCTGAATTGGAGTCCCACAAGTGAGATAACGCGATAAAATCAAGTACACCTACAGTTCAGATGAGTCACGAGGTACACCGAAGCATCACCCCACCATCGTAGATCGTTTGAGACACACTAAGCGTAATCCAGGGAGTTACCGGTGACCTCCGTCTTCGGGTGTTTGATATTGACCCTGGTAGGAGTTTCCATTCAATCACTGAGGATCAGAAATGTGAACCTCTCATAAATGTTCTTGACAGATTGCTAAGATCTGTGAAGGAGTCGATAATGTATCACTTGCGTCCTTATTGTTCAACGACAACCGATGAATTGTCAAGTGTACCTAAGAGATCTTTTGATGAATCTCATGGCTCTAGAATCAATAGTGCGCTTTGGTTTTCCTGAGCGGAGACTAGGGAGAGGGCCTCCTTCTTCAATACCAGCAATCTCAAGAGAAAGCCATAGTTTACGAGGGTTTCCTGTGAGAATGAAACAAGTTCGTTGAGAGAAACTTGAGTGGCTAAGAAGGTTTATATGCGCCAATCGGGTTCATGACGACTTTGATCTTCAATACGGTGTCATCAAGTGTCAACCAAGAGCATATGAATTGAACCCTGTATCGCCTCTAAGTTGAATAATCCGAGGGCTATTTCTTTTCACCATTTTCTTTGCATTTCTTTTAATTTTCAACTCCTTCTTACTCCATTCTCATTTTCTCCTTTCTTATAATCATACCTAAGGACTTCTAATTCTAACTATTGGTGGTGTCCTTGGGTAGATCCCTCCGGCTCTGGCGGATCATAAGACGGTTATTCCTAACCTTAATCACCTTACAACTCCATTGTCACAAAACCAATTTGCATGAAAATCTCTTAAAGTATTTATAAGTAAAAGACATTTTGTAATACTTCGAGAGTTTTATATTTGGCATAAATACTCCCCCTCCACACTTGCTTAAGAGTTTTGACTGAAATCTGCACGGGATAAGAGCCGCAGACTTTCAATTGATCAACTCATGATATACAATCCCCATGAGACACGTTTACGTTGCATAGTTAAAGAGTTACATTGTCGACTTTTAGGTAACAACTAGCTCTAATAACTACCTTGAAGGTGTGGACAACCTCGAAGGGTTGTCAAACCCGTCAAAGTTCATGTCTATCAAGAGTTTCTCGAATGGTACATTCTACTTGGACAAGTCCTTTGCGAGACACGCTTACATCACTAGCGAACTAGTTTGAAATTATTACCCGTCCCGGACAAGTCTTTTCGAGTTACTAACATTTCGAGTTCACAATTCGTTGGTTAAGTCTATTCACACGATGATTCTTTTGCAAGTTACAAATATATTTTTATCACATAAATTTTTCTCCCTCAAAATGGTATACAAATGTTATTTTTGATGAAATTTTGATATCAATATGTCCATTTCGAAGTTTTAGGAAAATTAACACAAAGAACAATTTGTGAACAAAGTTTTAATCAAATACTCCTCCTCAACAAGTGATATTAACTTTTGAGGTTTTGAAAACATAAGGGGAAGTACTTGTTCTTTTGAGCAAAACTTTGAAAATGAAAGTTTTGATTAGTTTTATACAAAAGTGAAGCTTTCGCTCCTTTCTAGGATTGTGGCAATCGGCGTACCAAAGGGTCCTTTAATTACAAGAATGGGTTGTACACTGTTATATGTGCACAAGCCATAGATAAATCTTAAATCCACAAACAAAATATGAAAGAAACAAATCAAGTTACCAGAGAATCCGTAGTCCAGAATAACCTGTGAATGCGCTTCGACGTTGATAGCCTGTGAGAGAAATGTTGGGACGACCACCTACGAAACTCTCCAACGCTCAACGGTCCCTATGAACAACCTTTCATCGATGCAGTGATGATCCCTTAACATCCCTTTTCTCCTTCGAATTCCATCTCTTCCTTCATGTATCTCCCTTAACCGATAAGCTAAACTATCCCTTTCGTATGATACCCAAACTTATGAAGTTCTCGCACGCCATCAGCGCAAGTGTGTAGTTCACTATGGTAGACTACACCAAACGATTTGTTGATGAGAGTGTATTGAGGAATGTGGTTGATGTCAGGAAGATCTAGCTACGGTCTGGTGAATTTGACACATGTCTGATAAGATTCCACGGAAAGTTGTAAGTCTTCTACACGTTCCTGGATCACTATACTGCTGATGAAGATGAGCAAGGACTTGATGTATTCACGTTGGATTTCTGTTGAGAAGTATCTCATTCTTCCCTGTACCTTGGCAAGATACAGATCTTCAATGTCGTTGAGACACAAATTCTGAAAGTCCACTTCACAGAAAACATAGTCCTCTTCGTCTTGTCTTTTGACCACGATTTTATTGAGAAATGTGTAGTCCCATTTTGACGAGAGAGTTACATGCTTAACAACAAACGATCTGTTTGTCACTAAATACTTCATGTGTAGACTTTTGAACCGCAAAGATTTATAGAAGATTCTTCGGCGTCGTGCCAATGGTGAATCCCATACATCGCATCAATGTCATACTTCTCACACCGTTGGCAAACATGGAAGCCTTTCTTCGATGGCTATGCGCTTGGAGTATATATGGTCAAGGAACGGAAGTGTCAGTGATGTAGCGTATTTCTTTGACACATCGCTACAATGTAAAAGAAATTCCAGGTCGTTGTTGAAGAAGTAGCGAAATGGAATTTTAGGTTGATTTGGTTGGCCAATTGTAGGTAGAGGTCTGGTCCAGTCAGTGTAGTATGGAGCCTTGTATTTTTTGGTGAAGTCAATGTTCGCTTCAGGGTTGAGCCAATCGATGTTGTTAGACATGGCTCGTGCTATGTTTTCAAGATGATATTCAACTTCAATAGCACTTTACGAGCTGTCTTTGAGCAGTTGAAAAGCGTCATTCTTGATGCATTTTAACTCTGACTTGGTCATCTTCTTCACCTGAAACTTTTCTTGAAGAAACTTAGCATGCTCCAATGTTCGACCTTCTACAATATCTTGACCTTCAGGTTGGGAGGGAGTAGCATCAACAAGTGTAGAAAACCGTCGATTCGGTGTCATCTTCGCTTCTAGCCCTGAGACGACATCGCCTTGGTCGCCTTCTTCTTTGGCCTAGATGAGGATGCCGTTTTTTGCTATGTCGGAAGAGGTGGGTTGTTGTCGGGTCGTATCTCTTCATCGTTACCACCAGTGTACTTAAGTGATCACCGTTTTCTCTTCGAGGTGGTAACTCGAGTCCCGAGGTTTATCGCCAGAGCGTAACTTGGTGGAGATTTTCTTTCGGTTGGAGTCCTTTGGGGTAGTGGTTGCATGGAGGATGATTCACCGCTTCTTCGCTTACGCTCTGTATCGTTGTCCTTATCCTTATCATCATCGCCTCTTGGACGCTTAGGCCTTTCGCCTTGCTCCTTGCATGAAGTCTTGAGTTGATATTCTAGTAATGCCTCAAGTAGTTTACTTCGATGTGAGAGTTTGATCTTTGAGACAATTGTAGCACCAGCTTGGAAATCAACTCAAAGATCAGAAAGAACTGCAGGCTCAATTGGATTGATCGTCATTGTTAACGGGGTGGATTGCATTGTTTGCTTGACCAATTTCATGATATTTGGATAGAGCTGTCTGGTGAACATCTCCCTTGTAACTCCAGGAACAGTGTGGAGAAGAAACTTATGAGTATATTCCCTAATCATCATGTTCATTTCCCATTGGACATCACGTTGCATATACATCTAGATATACTCCCTTTCACTTGACATCTTGTCTATCTCGTCTTGTAGAAGATTGATCCTGTCAGCGAGTTGATTCAGCTTTTTGTTGGTCACTTCTTTCTGCCTGACTTGCTTGACAGCTTTGACAATCTTTGTCTTAGCACGGGATAACCAAGAATCTGTTGGTTTCTTTACTGACTTGGAAGTGGATCTGGTTGTGCCTTTGGATGGTGGTGGAGATGAATGAGAGGATGAGTCTGATGATGATGAGATATGAGGAGACTCAGGATCCTTTGGTGGTTCAGAAGTTTCTTCTTTTGAGCGTGCTAGACTATCAAGAAGAAAATCATCATAATTAACTTCGTCATCTTTTCTAGACTTGGCCAATTCTTCTCGCCCTTAATCTTGGCTTCTTCATCGCCTTTAGCTTGAGCTTCCATTTCTGCTTTGACTTAACTGCATTTCTTCAACATCTTCATCCTTTTCTTTCAAACTCTCCTTTTCTCGGGTTCCTCAAATTCATAGGTGATGGTATCCTCCGCCAGATCATTGTTGTTATGGATCGGTGGTGGTACCAGCTTTATCGGGTTGATAAACCGCGATCGAACGGGTGTAGAAAGGCACCACCACTTGACCTCCGGCCACGAGTTTGTTCCTTACGAACTCTTTGGAAACGTGTTGGAGTCCGATATTCTTCACCTTTTTCTCAGAAGTCTTTATCTAGTGGCTCTTCTTCCGAGCTTCTCTTCATGCAATCTGGCACCGGGTTTTCCCTTTTCCTTTATCAGCTTTTAGACTAGGAGGTTTTACAACTATTTGAGTGACATCAATTGGTGTTTCGTGAGTAGAGGACCTCTTCGATCGATTCGTTGTCCTCGAGTCCTCGTCATAGCTTTTGATGCGTTCTCGGTTTGGAATAGGATTACTTCTTTCATCAGAATCCTTTTGAGGAAGGACTCTTCCGGATACTTCCTAACACTCGCTTGTAACACTTCAGATCGCAGCCCGGGTTTTTCTGGTAGGTGTACGAGAGGACTTTTCATCAAGGAACCTACTTTGCCTTCGCAATGCTACCGGATATCGTTTGTGCAGAATACGGTTGTTTGATATCATCGATAAGATAATCAAGATCGCACCATGTTTCTTTGTTGTAAAGTCCTTAAATCGATGGTGAGTGGGCTCATACAATACGGAGTGTTGTTTGGGGTCATCAAGTCTCAAGGGAATATCAGGATTATACCCTAGAGCTCGTTGGATCAACAGTTTAGTGTATCTGATATACGGGATCTTGGTGCCAAGCTTTTTAAGGAAAGTCATCATGTCGTCCCATATAAGAGCTTCAACTTCTATGTCTTTCTTGTTGACCAAAGCCCAAAATATTTCTAGTTCCATGAGCTTGGGATGCTCATGACCACTATCATGACTAGAAACAGATTTTGCAATCATAACGTAGAGGGTTCTCCATGGCTGGGGAATGTTCTTGAGATCAACAGATGAATGCTTTGTGATAACCCCGGTAGCTTCATCATAGCCGATGTCGATCATGAATTGGAGAACGACCTCTTTAGTTGGAGTGGCGTTGAATTGAGTAGGTTCGATGACAGGAATGAGAAGAATGGCCTCAAATCCGGTGTGATAGTGACTTGTTTGTTTATCACAAAGATTTTGAACTTTGATCTTTGCATTGTATGCCGAACCGATGAATGTAGATCTCCCATAGTAGCGAGTTTGTGAGCATGTTCGATAAGGGTGAGTCTTCGAATATCTAGCAATCCGCATGAAGACTCGAACAAGAGAAGGTATCAAAATCAACTCTGAGGTTGTTCTTTCCGATCTTCATAGGGTAACCATGAGGGAAGATATCTTCAACAGTGAGAACATTTGGTGCTTCCACATTTTGCATTTTAACGTCCATGTCGTGATTCCGAAGATATTTATCCAAAAGAACCAACATATCGAAAGACATTACGTTAGTCAACAGTTGATTTTATTGTCTATTTATTGAATGTGCTATGTCGATGATTGTTACGAGTCCAATGTCACGTGTTAGTCCAATAGTCCAAAGACGTCGTGATAAGTTTCGTGAGTTGATTAACTTTGAGTTTTAAAGTCCAAGTTTTAACTTATTTTTCACAACTTATTAAACATTTGAGCTTATTAGTGACATTTTGGTTTCGCGATTATGATTTATTTATTTACAAGTTTGCACACGTAACAATTCATAATGAAGGTTAAAACTAGGCTTAGGCGAAAGTTCTAAGTTTATGAAACGTGCAACATGTTATAATGTAAGCATAAGCATGCAGGTTCTTGACTTAACGTAAGAAATATTACAGAGGAAAAGAGGGCCTTAGGCGTAAAGCTTATGCGTAAGCGTATATTGAACCTTACGCGTAAGGCTTACTCGTAAGAGTGAACCTTATGCGTAGAGGTTATCGCTACGCATATCCTTCACAGTGATAATGCCAGTAGTCCCCATTGTAGAACCATACGCGTAAAGGTTATGCGTAAGATTTCTCTTACGCATAACATTGTAGGCGTAAGGTGATCCTTATGCGTAGATCTTCAAGTAACCTAGATTCTGAGTTTTTCACGTGTAGAAACCTGAAATAAATTCATCATAATGCCAATATTAACACCTACATTCAATATCTACCAGATCAAACCATGAATACATTTACGAGCAGTTATGCATAGAAACTTGTTTACGCCAGAGACAGTAGACTTTAAAACCTAATATTCAATTTCTACGTGTAAGATTTCTAGCCATAGGAATGCCACCAAACTATTTCTGGGTTGTCTTAGAAGTCTAATGAAGTGTTCCATACAAATTTTTACATCAACAATGCTATGAATCAAAAGTACCCAAAACATATGAACTTTAAACCTAAAATTTAATTCTTTCACAATTAGTGTTTCTGGGCAAGTTATGAGCATGGATATGATCAATTCAACTTATATACAACATTTCTTAACCATCTAATTAACCTAAAACACTCACATAAGAAAGTACCCAATTCACGCATAAACCCTAATTTTCAAAATCAATCAATTTTTGTTTTCGGTGAGTTTTAATGATAAAAATGGTATCATTGATGTTATACAAACGTTTTGACACTACCATTTTAACCACAAACACTCAAACTTGATTAGGTGTTCATACGCTTATGCGTAGAACACAAAATCATCCCTAGGTTAAAATCTAACCGTTGGTTTTCAAAACGATTCAAAACCTATGTTTATAATCTTGTTAAAACCATAAAAACACTTACAATATGATGATCAGAAACACGGATTTGTAGATGGATTTCTATGCGTAGGATTATGTTAGTTGAGTAATAAATGATGTGAAGTTAATGGTTTTAGAAACGTTTTATTAAAAATGCTTTTAGTATTTGACACTTTCAGTCCTTTCACCTTTACCATTTACACCCAATGCCCATAACTTCCATTTTGGTTACCAAACAAAGGATATTTGGAAAGAAACATGACGACACTCCCCCTCAACTCAAGAAATAATTAAATTTTATAAATTTTAGTCCGAGGAGTGTCAGTAAACCAGAAATGTGACCACCATAATCAAAGACACAATTGGGATAAGGTAACATGCAACTACAAGGTTTTATGAAACCGAAAAATATTTACGTTCTCCCCCTCAACACTTGACATAGAAAAATACTGAATTTTGAAATAGTAAAGTGTTTACGGAAGATTTATACTTGCTATGTTACAAGAAATATAGATAGAAGAATATTTTTGTTGATTTTATCAGATTTTATAATTTTGTATTTTGTTTTTGAAAAATATTTACATAAGAGGTTTTGGTGTTTGACTGGTTTTAAGAATGTTTTAAAAGTTCATCCAGTTCATCTGGAGTTAAACACCGCATACCAATCCGTTGGACCAACTCATTAAACCTAGCAGGAGCTAAGGCTTTGGTGAGGAGATATGCCAATTGGTATTCAAGCATCACAATGTATAATTCAACGGTACCCTTTTCCACGTGCTCCTTGATAAATTGATATCGAAGATAGATGTGCTTTGATTTTGAGTGTTGAACGGAGTTGCACAAGATCGCAATAGCACTTCGATTGTCGCAAGATTGATTCTGTCAAACACGAACCATAGTCTTTGAGTTGTGTTCTCATCCAAATGACTTGAGCACAACATGCCGACATGGCTACAGATTCTGCTTCTATTGAGGACGTGACGTACAATCTTGCTTCTTCGATTTCCATGACACCAGTTTATCACCAAGAAATTGTAATGCTCCTGAAGTACTTTTTCATGAATCTAAGCACCCTGCGTGATCATCGTCTGAAAAAGCTATTAGTTCAAAACCATAATCCTTCTGGATACCGATCCCCAAGTTAATGGTTCCCTTGATATATCTGGAGATTCTTTTTGCCTCTCGAGAGGTGAGTTTCAGTTGGTCTCGATCGATAACGGAGCAAAGATATACCGACAAAGACAATATTAGGCTCTAGCTGTTAGATACATGAGAGACCCAATGATACTGTGATATTTGGTAGGGTCCACCAATTTCCCATGTAAATCGCCTAGTTTCTTGGTATGAGCCATTGGTGTGGCATAGGTGTCACAGTTTTGCATTCCAAATTTATTTAAGAGTTCAAGGGCATATTTGGACTGACTTAAGAAAATACCACGGGGTGATTGATGAACTTGCATTCCAAGAAAGAATGTGAGTTCATCCATCATTGACATTTCAAAATGTTTTGTCATTAGTTTTGAAAAAGCGTTTGATTATTTTAAATGTGTTGACCTCAAAATGATGTCATTCACATAAATTTGAACGATTAAAATGTGAGCCCCGTGATATTGTATGAAAAGTGTAGGATCGACCGAACCTTTGGTGAAATTATTGGCAATGAGGAAGGATGATAACTTATTGTACCACGCTCGAGGAGCTTGTTTGAGTCCGTAGAGAGCTTTGTTCGCTTTGTAAACGTGGTTCGAACCGTGGATCAACGTAATCCTTCGCCGGCTGAGATATATCGCTTTCGTTGACCATTCAAAAGCGCTTTGACGTCCATCCGAAAAGACAGTTATGTTCATATGAGCCGCGAACGCCGTAAATATCCAAACACTCAAGATGAGCAACCGTGAGCGAATGATTCTTCAAAGTCAATACCTCTTCCCCGCTCAGAACCCTTAGCCACCGGGACGCTGACTTGTTTCTCGACACTTCCTTCAAAGATCCAATTGGTTTTTCCAAATCCATTTTAGACCAATGACAAAGACCCTTGTTGGTCTTTTAACCAGTTCCCATACTGTTGGGATATGAAAGTGCTGAAGATTTACAAAGTACTGAAGATTGATAAAGTATCGAAAAAGTCAAAGAGTCAAAGTAATGCTAAAGATAAAGTCAAAGTACTGCACATGAAAGTCAAAGTACTGCAAGAACAAAGAACCGTTATATTCGTTTATAGAAAGTATTGTAACTCTAGAATATTCTCAGATTAGATTACTTGTCGCATAAGGATACAATTTGTAAACCGACTAAGGTTATCCTTGAGCCTATAAAAGGACCCCTAGATTGGCATTAGACATACGAGTTCATAAGTCATTAGAGATACGATTGCTTACAAGTCATTATTTAGAGTTTTAGAGAAGTTTTATATTCTTAGAGTTGTTGAAGTATCTGCATAATAAGCAGATTTAGAGTTAATAATAAAAGTTATTCTTCTTAGCATTGTTAAGTAAATTCCCGATACTTAATAGAGTTTGTTCGGTGTTTCTTTGTTAATAACTTAGGATTTATCCGAGGTTGTTAAACCTTAAACAAGCTATTTAAGTTAGTTTGGTTAGAGTACATCGATCCAACAAGTGGTATCTGAGCTTGTGTGGAAACTCTGACTAGGAAGAAACCCTACTACAACAAAATCAAAAGATGTCAACCGATTCTCGTTCCACCACCTTCCATCACCTCAATGAGGATTCCAATCATCAAGAAAGGCTAATATGATCTATGATGTATGAAGATGAGGCAAGACATTGCCATTACGCACCATGCTCTATGGAATGTAATTGTTAATGGTAATGAAGAAGTTCCAGAACCTATTGATGTTCTTGGACAACCCAAAGCACCTAAGGCGTCTTTACCAGAAGCAACCTTAAGGAATCAAGTGAAGGCACTCAACATTCTCTTGTCTCGCCATTCCGGATGGTCATCTTCTAAAATTTCATGATGCTAAAGATGCAAAGGGTGCTCTCAAGACCGATTTGAGGGAATGAAGCTTCTAAGAAGATGCACGAAATCACTGGCAAACAGTTTTAAACTTTTACAGTTGGTGAAAGGGAGAGTCTTAATGCTGCATATGATAGGTTTCAAAATCTCCTCAACATGTTGGAGTTATACAAGGCAAAAGTATCAGTTGAGGATGCTAACTTGAAGTTTCTAAGGAGCTTGCCATCTACATGGCATGTGATTGCTACAATGATCAGAGGACAACCAGGTTTGGATGTCATGGACTTTGATGATCTCTACCATCAACTGAAGGTGTATGAGCATGAGATGAATCGTCAAACCAGTTCTAAATCATACAAGATTGTTTTTTCATTATCTCGAAAAGAAGGGCGATTTCAACCAAAAGTATCGCTTCTCCTCAAAGTATCGTTGCTCAAAGTATCGCTGCTATTTACACCCCCACCTATGCTCGAAGCCCCACCAACTACTACTACGCACTCGATGAAGTTGTGTGCTCCTTCTTTGCACAAAAGCCGTTTAATTGTCACTTATGAAGAAGATCTAGCATGATTGAAGAAGATGCACTTGAAGAACTTGATATCGGTGGCAAGTTGCTATGATCAACGCTAGGATTAAGAAGTATATGAAGAAGACAGAAAAAGCATTGATTTCAAACCAAACAGGAATAACTTTTGACAAATCCAAAATTGAATGCTTCAATTGTCAAAAGAGTGGACACTTTGCAAGGGAGTGCAGGTTTGCTAAGTATCAAGCAAACATGACATCTGAGAAACCAAAGTTAGAGCTCAAAGAAATTCCAAATACTGAAACAAAGGCTTTGGTTGCTCAAGAGAAGTTATCGGTTGATGGAGTGAAGAGTTTGAGGATGAACCTGACTTACCGTATGGTAGCAAAGTGGAAGAAGTAGTCAGAGTCGGTGGAAGAATAGGACCGAGCACCGCTTTTGATGAGGAACGAAAGCATTTGCCGATTTGGAATCCAGAGATTGTCTAGGAGAATTTGATTGGAGCATGGAAAGTGAAGATGATCCTGCTCAACTTGCAATGGTGGCTACTTCACCAAGTTCACCCCTATCTCTGAGGTATGCTCAAATTGTCATGATTTGTATCACAAATTACTTGGCGCTTATGTGATTGAAAGAGATAATTCGTTAGGGCTAGGTCCAGATAGTGGTTACCAAATAACCTTAGAATCTATGGAAGCTAAAATCTTAACACATGAAAATAATGAAGTAGCTTGGGCTGAAAAATATGCATAACAAGATTATCGCTAAAACTAAGTGAATGGAAATTAAACCGTAAAATTCCAAATAGAGAAATTGACTAAGGAAAGAGATGATTTGTTAGCTAAGTTTCGGTGAGTCCGGTCTGTCACATGTTACTTATGTTCAAAAATAGAGAAGAGCTTACATTAAAGCGGCTTAGGTTTTGGAATGGACTTTGATAACATAGAAGAGAATCAAACTGATGATGACCTAGAGGATATAACCACTAGTGATGATGAACTCATTAATTATGTAGACACATCTAGTAATGAGGATTAAATTAGTGAACCACCCTCATGTGTATAAGAAAGATAATGGTTATCATGCAGCCCCATCCCACTAGAAGTCATCAACCCCTAGGCCTGATGTTTCTCGTTTTGGAGTAGACAGTCTAGAGTTTAGGCAAAAGTTACTTGGTCAATCTAGGTCTGAAAACCCCAAAGAGACTACTGAAAACAATGTTCAAAGTCAAGCAGTAACTTCAACTCAAAGTATCTTCGCACAAGCAGACCTTCTGAAAACCGCTTCAAAACAAGATCGCTAAACCTTTTGGGATAACTTTGGTCAAAACAAGTTTAATCATGCACCTAGAAGGCACAATAGTTTTGGTCATAGACATAGAAGAACTCACTTTGGAAGTATAGGTCAAAACCGTGTTTTGTGTGTTTTAGTCCTACTCATTTAATCAAGGATTGTGAACATCACTCAAAATACCTTAGCGAATTTCCAAAGAACAGTGCCAACCAAACCTAGAGAGCACAAACCACCTGGAATAATTCAAATAGGGTCAATCACGAAATTTCTCACCGATCATATATACCCACACCGAGGAGACCTTTTTCAAAACCTTCAAGATCTCACAAGACTTTCCAAAGTGCTGTTACTGACCAGATTTCTCAAAGTACCAAAAACAAGGTACTCGATCACACTCTTGGAATATAAACCCTAGGAGATCTCATTACTATCAACCTAGAAGGTATTACAATTCACATAAGGGATCTAGATCACAAGAACCAAGTGTTAAAACAGAATGGGTTAAGAGGGAAAGTAATCACAGGGACAAACAAGACTTTCAACAAAAAGTGAATCGATAATTGATCATGTTTTGAAAAACAAGGAAATTACATACTCAAAGAATTTGAGTTTGTAACTCCACAAGGGGAACACAAGTCAATAATGGCTTGGGTTCCTAAAGATCACTAACTCTTTGTTTTGTGCGTGGCAACCCATAAGAGGAGCTTAAAGATCATCGATTGTAGATAGTGGTTGCTCGAAGTATGACAGAGACAAAGAGATTCTGCGATTTTAGATCTATTAGTGGAGGAAGAGTTACATTTGGGAATGATCCCAATGGAGGAAGGATTACTGGAAAAGGAACTATCAAGCAGTATGTATTGATTTTGAGAATGTTATATATGTGAAGGAGCTTAAGTTCAACTTATTGTCAGTCTCTCAAATCTGTGATAAAAAGCATCCTCTCGTTATTCACTCGACACCAATGTCTCATTCTTTCCCCTGACTTCAAGCCTGTTGATGATAACTTGGTAGTTCTTAGAGTACCAAGGACAAATGATGTGTATAGCTTAGACATGAAGAGTCTACATTCTTATGGGAGAGCCACATGTTTGGTGGCTAAAGCAACAACTGAAGAGGTACATCAATGGCATAGAAGACTGGGCCATGTTAATTTCAAGAAGATCAACAAACTGGTCAAAGGCAATTTAGTTAGAGGTTTACCTTCAAAGACTTACAAGAATGATCATTCATGCTTGGCATGCAAGAAGGGTAAACAAGACAAAGCTTCATGCAAGAAGCTTGAGGAGAGGACTATTAGAGAACCTTTGGAGCTGTTACACACGGATTTGTTTGGACCATATCGTGGCAAGTTTAAACAAGAAAAGTACGCTTAGTTGTAAAGATGATTGCGTAGTAGATCGGTTGGGTATTTTGTTGGGATTTAAAGATGATACTTTTGATGCTATTCAGACACTCATAATAGCCCTAGAAAACCAATTGAGAATCAAGGTTAGAGGTATTAGATGTGACAATGGGACTGAATTCAAGAACAAGTTTATGGATGAATTTTGTGCAAACAAAGGAATCAAGAGGGAGTTCAGTATTGCTAGAACACCATAGCAGAATGGTGTTGCGAGAGGAAGAATAGGACTTTGATTGAAGCGAACAATGCTAGCAGATTCTCATCTACCTATTCACTCAATCGGCCGTAAGTACCGCTTGCTATGTACTTAACAAAGTATCTGTTACTAAGCCACAGATGAAGACACCTTATGAGTTGCTGATGGACAACAAACCCAACATTCATTTTATGAAGCCTTTTGGATGCCCTCTTACTATTTTGAATACAATTGATAATCTGGGAAAGTTTGATGGCAAGTCATAAGAAGGATATTTATTGGGTTATTGTACCAACAGTAAGGGATTTAGAGTGTACAATAGAGTCACTAAGAAGGTTCAAGATTGTCTTCATGTTGAGTTTTTAGAAGATCATGTTAATGAGAACGGTAAAGGTCTTGATTGGATGTTTGATCTTGAAGTTTTAACTCCTTCCATGAACTATGTACCTGTTAGAGAAGAAAATCAACCTGTGCACAATAGAGAAGATTTACAATATGTTGTTCATGGAGTGCATATTAGACTTGATGCTGTCTCTGATGAAGATCTTGTTAGTCCAAAGCAAAGTACTGATGTTCCAAAGCAAAGTATCGATGCTCTAAGCAAAGTATCGTTGCACCACAATCCTCATTGTCTTCTGAGGATCAATCTATTCAAGAGGAACTTAATCAGATGCTTCTTCAAGATGTTTTAGCACATTCTTATATTGATGAACAAAGGAAAGCTTATGAAGAGGCAAGAAGAAAACAAGATCAGCAGAGTACTCTCACAAGACTTTGGACAAGATTTTTCGAACAAAGTACTGCTGCACCGGTTGACAAGTACTTTAGATGATTTGGATGATCCTACCATGCCCGGATTAGAGGAAACCGATGATGAGTTTGAAGATGAAGGTATTTTCTCGATTCCAATAAAGATGCTTGATGTTACCAATTTGGAGGATACTTATGGAGTTCCACAGTCTCCAAGCTTAAGAATTCATAAGAATCATCCTTCCTCGATCAAATCATTGGTCCTTCTACTTTTGGAGTGATGACTAGACACAGAGCTAAGACTTTTTCAACACCTCACAATGTTTTACTTAGCTTTGTGTATAAACAAAACAGGTTGAATCATAAGGACCATCAAACCTGCCTATTTACTTGTTTTATCTCTCAAGAGGAACCCAAGAATATTGCTCAAGCTTTGACTAAAGAAAGATGGGTTGAAGCTATGCAAGAAGAACTTCTTCAATTTAAACTTCAAGAAGTCTGGGTATTATGTGATCTTCCAGATGGGAAGAGAGTTATTGGAACCAGATGGGTTTTAAGAGTCAAAAGAGATGAAAGAGGTAATGTTATTAAGAATAAAGCAAGGTTAGTAGCACAAGGCTACAGACAAGAAGAAGGAGTAGATTATGATGAAATGTTTGCTCATGTAGCAAGAATTGAAGCTATTAGAATATTTCTTGCTTTTGCTTCTTATATGGGATTTCAGGTTTACCAGATGGATGTCAAAAGTTCCTTTTTATATGGCAAGATTACAGAGGAAGTTTATGTCAAAAAACCTCCTAGTTTTGAAGATCCTAAACATCCAAACAAAGTCTACAAGGTAGTTAAGGCTCTTTATGGCCTTCATCAGGCACCTAGATCTTGGTATGAGCGGCTCTCTACATTTTTATTGCAACATGGCTATCGAAGGGGAGCTATTGACAAGACTTTGTTTATCAAGAGAGACAAGAAGGATATCATGTTAGTTCAAGTCTATGTTGATGATATCATCTTTGGGGCTACCAAACAGTCCATGATTAAGGAGTTTGAGCGGTGATGCGTAGGAATTTCAAATGAGTTCAATGGGAGAGTTAACATTATTTTGGGACTTCAAGTTAAATAGTCAAAGGAAGGAATTTTCATAAGTCAAGACAAGTATGTTATAGACATACTTAAGAAGTTCAATTTTGATGATATGAAGACTGTCACTACACCTATTAAATCTATCAATTCATTGGGCAAAGATGAAGATGGACAACCTGTTGAAGTCAAGTTATACAGATCAATGATTGGCTCTCTTATGTATCTTACTGCATCAAGGCCCGATATCATGTTTGCAGTTTGTTTATGTGCAGGATATCAAGTCTCACTAAAGATCTCTCACATGAATGAAGTGAAGAGAATTTTCTGTTATTTGAAACAACAACCTAAGTTAGGGTTGTGGTATCCAAAAGAGTCACCTTTTCACTTAGAAGCTTTTTCAGATAGTGATTATGCAGGTGATAACTATGATAGAAGATCAACTACTGGTGGATGCCAATATCTTGGAAGAAGATTAGTCTCCTGGCAATGTAAGAAACAAACAATTGCGCAACATCCTCTGAAATTTGAATATGTAGCTGCTGCAAGCTGTTGTGGACAAGTATTGTGGATGCAAAATCAACTCTTGGACTATGGGTTCAATTTCAAGAATACTCCTATCAATATTGATAATGAGAGTACCATTTGTATTGTAAAGAATCCACTTTATCATTCTAAGACCAAGCACATACAGATTAGGCATCACTTTATCAGAGATTGCTATGAGCACAGGCTCATTAATGTGGTTAAGGTTCACACAGATGATAATGTAGCTGACTTACTCACCAAAGGCTTTGATGTTTCAAGATTCAATCACTTGGTAGTGAGCATTGGCATGATTAATTACTGAGCTACATTTAAGGGGAGGACTATTTTGTATTAGTATAGTCCTGTGCATTGCTTGAGGGGAGGATATTTATGTGTACTTAGCTTATACATAGGAATTTGGAAAGTACTGCTTGGAAAGTACTGCATACATGGAAAGTACTGTTTGTCTTATTAATGTACTGTTCCAACGCTAATATTGAGGGGTAATTAATTCTAACGGTAACGTTGGTATTTATGGCTGTGATTTTTTAAATCTCACCTATAAATAACTACTCTCCGATTTTCCGTCTCATATTGATACTTTAGAATCTTTTCCATATTTCTCTCATCACCTCTATATTATTCGATTATATCTCTTATTGTGCTCACATACTCAACAATGGCTAATCGTCCTACAGTTTCAAAGCACAATATGGTGGCTAATTTAGATAAGACTGAAGCGAATGCACTTTTTCAGATATCATTGATTATCTTATGGATCGCAAATCGGTTATGCTCTTTAGTAGAGCCGATATAATTGAGCCCTGGATTCAAGACTTTTGGGCTACTGCTATGGAAAATATGGAGAATGATGAATTTTATATTAGAGCTACAGTTGCTGGAAGAACTGTGAAGATTACTCAAGCCTCTATTAGAGAAGACTTGTTGTTTAATGATGAAGATGGGGCTATTCGGTTTGATAAACAGTTGATTTGGGATACTTTTGGACATATTGGTTATGAAGGGTCTTTAAATGAACAAACATTTAGGAAACAACTCTTTTGCCCTCAATGGAAGTTTTTAGTACATGTGTTGCTTCATTGTATTAGTGCAAAAAGTACTTCTTGGGAGCAATTTGGATCAAATATAGCATCTGCTATTGTGGGCTTGGCTACAGATCGTGTTTTTAATTTTTCAAGGCTCATTCTTGATGGAATGCTTTCCCACATCACTCATGGTTCAAAATGGCTAATGTATCCAAGGTTTGTTCAAGTATTCCTCAATAAACAACTTTCTTATGTTCCTAAGCCAACGATCTTTTACCTTGTGGTTCAACAAGCCAAAATTTTCACCTTTATGGCTAGGAAGAGTGATCAATTCACTGGAAGGGATACTCCCTTAAATACTTCTATGATGGAAGTTGTTCAGTTGTTAGAGCCGATGTCAAGAAGACGGTTATGAAGGTACCGTGATCCGCAAGCACCTTGCTTCTCAAAGTGCGCATCTCAAGAAGGTACCGCTTCCCAAGTCTTGAAGTTCAAGAAGATGTTGCGCCACCTTCTCCATCTCCACAACGACTGCTTTCTCATTCTCAACCAGAGGAACATTCACCAATTTAAGGAGGACGATTAACATACTATACCCCTCAAGAAATGACATTGGAATCAGATATGGGTCAAATCAAAGAAGAAAGAGCAAAGGCGCCTAAGAAAAGCAAACGCCAAAAGGTTCACCAACAATCTTCTGTCCAATTGGGGAGGAATTTAGAAGAAGAGAATTTGAAAGAAGATGTGGTTAAGGAGAATGAACCCAAGGTAATCAAGAACATGAAAAGATCAAGAATAGATCATTCAAGATACTGAAGAGCAAGTTCAAGTTCCAGTTCAAAGTACTGATGATCAAGGTATCAAGATCAAAGTACGCTTTCAACAACAAGGATCCTACAGGCAAGAATTATTAACTCCAAGGTTGTTGGACTTTGAAGAGGAAGCTGGTCCTTCAACAACTGTACATAAAGAAGTTGTTGGTCCTGTTAGGATCCAATATTTATGTTGTTTGATGATTCGGGTGGTCTAGGATTGTGATTAAATAAGAAAGACATTTTAGAGATGAAGAGAGTAGAGACGAGGTTCTTGAAAGAGAGTTGCTTAAACAAATGAAAGGTTAGATTCAAAGAAGCCACACCCCTTCCATGGATGGAAGGGGTATTTATACTTACAAAATACACGACCTCCTATCGGCCTGTGGATCAGGTATACAGTGGGTAAAGACCCGTCCTTCCTCCACGGTGTTGCTCTAAACAAGACTACGCTACAAACTAACTAATAAACTACTTAATAACGTAAATAACGACTAGTCTACGAGCTAACTTATGCTAGATAATATTTGGAGTGACCGACTCTTCAATATGGAATTTTCTAATTCCTAACAGTCTCCTCCTAAGGGAGGTCACCCCATGTTTTACATTTCGAATCCTAGCATACTATTCTTGACTTTGTTCTTGAGCTCGTAGACTTCAATTCTTCATTTCAGCAATCTTTGTGCTTTAGTGATTCTTCAAAATCCGCATAGTTTTGTACTTTCAGTGGAGGCCTTTTAACTGATCCACATCTTTGATGATCTTTGAGCTTTCATTGAGATCATCAGCCACAACAAATCTCTCTGGATCACCCTTTTGTTGTGTTGCCATCATGTGAAGTTGTGACTTTTGGAACGACATGCTCACACTTTTGAATCATGACATCTTTCCATCAGAGTAGCGGAAGCTTTTACTGGTTCATGATATTTGCAGCAGCAAGAACACAAACATAGTATAGAAATATCCGAGCCGTGTTATGTAGATATGCACCACCATGATTTCTTCAAATTAATTGTGGATGTGAGCATGCGGCTTCGGATTGACTCCTCATTCGATCATGCAACCGCCCAAATGTACCGTAAACAACGTTAGCAATAAAACACACGAAAAGTGTCTTTGATCACTTTCGTGAATTGAGGTACACGCCTACGGTTCCCCATTGATCAATACAAGTATCGCCGCGGATCGTAGGATTCCTAAGAATCTCCTTGACAGTGGTTTCGCTGCTCTAGCCATTTTCAAACCGAATGTCTCAAAGAAGACAACACGCAGTGAGTGAACCAAATAATTGAGATTCAGCGATTGATGAAAAATGATTTAAAAACAATCGCGTATTGCTTAGAAGAAAGAGTTTTGCAATACGACAAAGGTTTTATGAGAAAGATCAATTTTCAATCAAAATAATTTTTGTATTTAAAAGAGTACACATTCGACGCGGCTAGAGAAATGAAGATTTGCACATCGAACGGTTTTTCCAAAAGTATTTTTTCAATCAGAGATACTTTTTGTGTTTGAAAACATAAGTACACGTTCGATGTGCTAGAGAAAAGAAGATTTGCACACCGAACGGTTTTTCCAAAAGTATTCGTCAATTCCATTCCTGGACCAAGGTTGATTCACGAGTGAATCGCCCCATCGTTTCTATCCGGTTGTCACATGGTTGATCTATAGAATAGATCTCACATGCCACCTACCAGGAGCTTGTTTGATGTTGGCTCTAGAATGCTTTTCATCTTCATTGTGAATATGTATGCATATCACTCAGATGTTCTGGCAATACCACAAGGATAATGCGTAGGACTCTTAATATATACTTACTTTCCACATTATGTGAAACAACAAGTCTTCAAGAATTTAGTGTCCTAATGAGATATTGTGGATGATCTCTTGGCTCTAGACTCAATCGTGTACATTTGGTTCCTATGCCGGAGACAAGGGAGAGGGTCTCCTTCTTCAATATCAACAATCTCTAAGAGAAAGTCGATAGATTATGTAGGTTCCCCATGAGAATGAAACAAGTCCTTTTAAGAGAAACTTGAGTGGTTTGGGAAGTTGTAGTGCAAAGGCATCACTGGGTCCATGATGTCTTGTCTTCAATACCAGTGTTACCTTAGTAAACACTAGTAGCATATGTATTGAACCCGGTTTCTGCCCTAAGGTTGAATTATTGGAGGGCTATTTCTTTTCACCCCTTTTCACATTCAATTCTTTTTCATTCTTCAACCCCTTCGGTGCTTACCGAGACTTCATAACTAGAACCTTGTTGGGTTTATTCCAAGACTAGCTCTCGTCTCACAGACTCTTCCCGTATCTCACTTTTCTCCTTTTTTCAATATACCTAAGGACTCTATACTATCTAGTGGATTGTCCCTGGGTAGATCCCTCCGGCTCTGGCCGGATCGTGGGAACAAATACCTATTGAAATGGTCGGTCTTTTGGTACAGTTCATTCCTTCTCGAAACCAATTGAAAAATCATTTTGAAAAACAATCAAGGTACTTGTGATACGATATCAAAGCATTTTGTACCTTAATAGTTTTGATTATTTAGAAAACCTCCCCCTCAACATGTGCATGTGATTTAGAAATTGTTTAGCACATGGAGGCAAGAGGACTTTGAAATATTTTCTTTGATCTCAATTTTCATAGAAAAAGCCATTTGATTTTCTTTGGTAAATTCTCCCCCTCAATATGTGCATAGGATTTTTGAAATCATTTTTATCATATAGAGGCAAGAGTTAATTTGAAGCACATCCACAATCACAAGCGCCATTAAGAAACCATTTTAAAACACAATCAAGGTACTTTATAAATTACTTTAAAAAGCTTTCGTACCTCGATAGTTTGTTTGCTCTCCCTCAATATGTGCTTCGAGATTCGAAAGCGTTTAGCACATATGAGAGAGCAGCCTGCACAATTAAATCAAAACGATCACCTTTTATCAAATTTCATTATTAAATCACATATTCTCCACCGATCAAAAATATCAAACCCTTTGAGATTTTGAATCCCAAGTGATTTAATACGGTTTAGAAAACATGGGAGAATATGTGGCCTGGTTTAAATACTCATCATGTTTTTGGATAAATCCTCCTCCTCAACATGTGCATAGTGTATGAAATCGTTTGGCACATGGAGGCAAGAGTGCCTTTAAAGGACTAAAACCAATTCCATTTAAACAGATAAGAGATTTAACTCACGATCTCTACCCCGATCAAAATTTCAAACCTTTTGAGATTTGTGATCCCAATTGATTTAAATCATTTAGAAAGATTTTGGGGAAAGACGTGGCTTGATTTAACTATGAAAAATGACAGATAAGGACCATTTTAAGACATTAAAGATTGTTAGTTTCAGGTATGATTGTTTTAAAAGACCTTTAAGTAAAATAAAACAATTTCACAATCAAACAAGAACAGAAAAAATTTCATTTTGACTGATCTTTGAGTTTTAAAGAAAATCATACCATAACATAACATTAAATCTTTAGATCACCACATTTTAACGTACAAAGCGGAACTTTTGTGAAGAAATATCGTTTGAAAATATTTTATTTTAAATCACTCTCCCCCTCAATCCATGACAGAAGTCAATAATTGAGTGACTTAGGTTTTGATAAAAAGAAGTTCGGTGATTTTCAAAATTTAGTTCAATTTATTTTCAAAACAATATTTTTCCATTTTCAAAACAATTTAATCAAATTATTCAAAATTGTTTAAAAATGGTATCCCGCACAAAGATACGTTAGGTGGTTGAGAAGCTTCTGTTGTTGTTGCCGTAGGGTTTGGAAGAAAACCATCTCGATGCGGTGAGACTTCTTCTTACGTTGCATTTTAATGTCAACTGAGGTCAAATTAAGCTCCGTTTCTTCAATCACTTAGAAGAAAACCATCTGGCGATGCAAGTGAGACCTCTTACGTTGCATTTATGCCAACTCTCCATAGAAGTCCAATTAAGCTCCGTTTCTTCATTTGTCAACCCAAGATCTAGTTACCCTTTCCTTTTGACATCCAAACATCATATTATGTGGGATCCTGATTGGGAACGTTCTTATACCAAGATACCTGCATACGTTAGTGGACACAAACAGATATATGGTGGTCGACAACACCCAAACAGCAATCAACTAATAAAATTCAATTCAACATATCAATCAGTTCATATAAAGCATGGGAATAATGTGTTTCATCAAACTGTAATCATCTAATCCTAACAATCATATCCTAAATTCCTAGTCCTTCGACATAGGCAAATATCATTTTTAATTAAGCACGTAGGATATTAAAGAAAGCCCGTTAGATGATATACATTTGAAAACATTATCCCCCTCAATCAATGACTCAATTTCTGAAAAGTTTAAAAGCTCAAGTCATTGATTGAGTTTTTCAATTTATTTCAAAACTCAATAAGATTGATTTTCAAGCAACTCATTTACCACCATTTTTGAAAAAGAACAAATATTTTTCTGAAGAATTTTAGACGGAAAAAAATTTGTGTAGAAACATCAGTCTTTTTTGACGACATGCTTTCCTTGTTTTGTTTTAGGATAAGTGCACGAATTTTGAAAAATGGTTTAGCGCATCACTTTCCTTTCTTGAAGAACGGGTTGCTATCTGAAATAATAGCAAACCATCATTTGAAGCTCGGGTTACAGTCTGAAATAACTGTAAGCCATATTTTGAGACATGTTTTGAAAAGAATATTTACACCTCCTGCTCGAACTTCATCTATGGTCCCGTGCCATTATTGAATGACATTTATAAGACCGTAGATGTTATCGATACCAGAAGAAATGTCTAGAGAAAACATATTTTTGGTATTTTTGAAATTTTCTGATTTTTATGGATTTTTGAAGATTTTATATTTTTCTATTTTGTTTTGCTGGTTTTATATTTTTGTATTTTGTTTTTTTTGAAAAATATATATAAGGCTAGAATAGATGATATAGTTAAAGAAGATGATGATACGAGTACCGAGATAAGGATATCGAACAGCCCCGTTGTAGAAGATAGAAGTCATCATCTCTTAAACATTCACCACCAAAGCTTTCGAGGCTCCTGTATTGAGAGAAATTGAACCATCTGAAGTGAGACTGCAGCTTTCTCCCCAAACCGAAGATCCATTAGATGAACAGATTCGAAGCTTTCTTTCAAGCTTGCCTTAGCCAGGTGCAGAGAAGCACACCATTATCATAAATCCCGCTGCTCCTTTCAAGAATAATCACCGTGATTCTTCGTTCGAGGTTACATCATCAACAAGAAGAACAAAGACCGTATCATCCCACACATAAAACAATCTTCTCAAATTTCTTTTTCTCGACGTCTGAAGCAATCCATTCCAAAAAGGTGTCAAGAGAACAATTCCCCTAAGTAGATGAATTGATGCGTCAGTCTCTTTGTATAATGCTCACGAACTCTCCCGAATACACATCATGAGGGAATGAAAACACCTTCCCATGTTCACATTTTTCTTCCCGGATGATCGTGTATGAAGCTCAAGAACCCGATGTACACCAATACCCAAGAGCTCCTCGAATACACATCATGAAAGGGAATGAAAACACCTCCCCATGTTCACATTTTTCTTCCCTGATGATCGCGTATGAAGCTCAAGAACTTACACACATTCCCACCGAAAGAATAACTGATAACACCTCCCTCATGTTACACGTTTATCTCCCCTGAATATGTCGTACTTGTGTACCTCTTTATCTTCTAAACTTTCTTTACATCACTTCCCCCACGTTGTTGGAATAATAACACTAAAAGCCTTGATGAGTAAAACCTTGAGTTTCTCTGCAGTCATGACATTTGTTTTCCCGGGATATATTCAATCACTTAGAAGTATTAAGCTTCATCAAGTTTACTCGGCATGAGTCAAACCTTGAGTTTCTCTGTGGTAATAGCATTTGTCTTCCCGGGATATCTTCAGTTACTTAGAAGAATTAAGTTCATCAAGTTTACTCGCTTTGTGTTTAGATTTGTGTCTCCTTGCCCCTTTCTGGTTTTATTACTTTAGAATCAACAACAAATAATAAGCCCAAATACTTGAAATCTTTATGAGAAGAACACTAGAACTCTTGTGAGAATCAACTTGTCAAGACTCTCTGACTATTTTAATCAACCCTTATGTAGACAATTTGAAGTGACCACTGAAGAAGAAAACCCGATATACCATACTTGAAACTGAAGTCAACTTCCCCACATTTGTATCTTAAGCTTGCACCTAATGATGGCAGAACGGTGAATAGAATTTATGCTTCAAGCAAATCTCTAAGTTCTCATTACCCAAACAAAGTATGAGACATTAACACTGCTATGATTATCCACACCGTCATATGTGTGACATTAATCGAGTAAAACAAAGTAACTCCTAATAGTGATAGTTAACCAGGTCTTCAACCATCCACCTCGACTGCTGGTAACTAGATAAACCAATTCTTCAACTCAAATTCTTAAGCCCGAGCAAGTTATCAAATAAGAACACGCTTTTGTGAAAGTCAGCTTCAATCTCAAATATGTGATAAATGATTAGTCTCGGTAATCAACTTGCGTCAAATGTCCAACACGTGAATAAATGTACAACCGGATGTACATTGACCCACTTAATGAACCGAACAAATGATTCCTCAACATCAATTCCATCTTCCTAAAGATATACATATAGAGACTGATCTGGAAGATTCACCAATAATGTCTTCAAGCTGATGAGGTAGTCATTTTCCTTAATGTTCATGTGGTTGATTTACAGAGTGCACAATAATCCGTGAAGATTTGGTAAAGGAATACCAAGGAGCGGATCATTTTTCATGAACAATAATCCGTGAAGATTTGGCAAAGGAATACCAAAGAGCGGATTATTATTCAATAGTGCAACTGCAATATAACAATAGTCAATAACAATGCCTCCCATAAAACGACAATCTGTTTGATAAATTCCCATATTAAGAAGAAGTCCTTAGATCGTTAAATGCAACTCGTCTTTAGTCTTCTAACATGTAGCAGAAAATGTAGAACAGACTGTAGACTCGACCTTCTTCAAGATTGTGCAGTTGGGGAATAGATAGTTAACATCTTCAACTCACACTAAAAAGCATCCCACCAAAAAGCATCCCAATTAACTTACATCTTGAAAATCCCCTTAACTAAAATCCCTCCCAATCAAACAAGAACAAAAAGATGTTCATCAAGGAAATCGCAATCGGTCGCAAAACACACAAGATGTTAACACCAAACTACCAATCACATCAAACAAGAACAGAAAGATTGTTCGGAATCATCATGTTGAAGTATACGTGAAACATTAACCGGAAGCACTTTGTCGATAAACTCATCAATCCGAGTGAAGATGTCAACCAACGACTCTTAGAAGAGAAAAACTCCATGTAAAGATGACCCGATAAGAAGGAGCTCGGTTCTTACATGAGTTTAGAGCCGTATGACCATTTATATTCTCAAATATCAATAATGCAAAAATTCACACTTTTTTCCCTCAAGAATTGCATACGGAGATGCCATTCTTGATTAAGTAATGAAAATCATCCAATGTATTCTATTCACACTCCCCCAAAATTTAGCAAAAGTGATGTCGCCATCTTCATTATATTGAGCAAGTGGAATATGAAAACAATCAATCATAGCCCGGTTCACTTTATGACCGACAAGCATGGAAAAGCATGAAGCATGTTGATGAGAATGGTCATTAATTAGAAGATTTCTCTTCAAAGCACCGACACGCATTAACTTTTCTTTTCTTTGGAGTACGAGGCATGAACTGAAGTGTTCATACGTCATAAGAAGATTTCTCTTCTTTCAAAGATAATGCATCAAACGTACACATTTCTTTTCATTAGAGTACGAGGCATGAACTCTTATGTTCATACGTCATGAATCTCTCTGTTTTCATCTACTCTTGGCAAACTTGTAATCACCCCATTATCATTCAGTAGGCTCTTTGTTGTAACAGTTGATGGAGAAAACCCGATATAATGAATTTGACCCTGAAGTAAACTACCCCGAACTCGTGACTTAAACTTGCACATATGTAACAAAGAGCGGTGCCGAGACTTCATTAGCATCTCTAAGTACTCTCTATGTACTCTATACTCTTCAACCAACCAACCATCAAGTATAAGACGTACATTACCTCTTGAAAATCCACAATTCAATGTGACACTGAGCACTACAACGTAACTCCTTAAAGTGATAGTTATTTTGCGGTGATAAGAGCCCAATTCCCCCAAGTGGTAAAAGAAAAGGTAAAAGACACCCAACAATAACTAGATTTCCAAGTCTTCGTTTTTGATAATAAGCTCGAACAAGGATCATGAAGAATCTTCATCCAACCATCCCCGATACCTTTAGATACTAAGTACACTCGCCTGTGATATTTCACTTCAACCTCAAATAAATAATAGTGAATTAACTCCGTTGTCACATCTTCTTGTTAAAAGCTCAAATCTAGCCTTCTTTGACATTTAAATGAACTTTGATAATGGTTTCATCCTGACCATGGTTAAAAGCACATAACCCTGTAAAACCATGTAATAACCAAACTTCCATGAAGAAAATCCAAACACACATCCAATTCATGAAGTACACCTTTTTATCCCTTCTTCGAAGTAGAAACCGTAGCACTAGCATCAGAAAGGATCCCGACCTACACTTTCCTTTCTCCAGGATGGTTCCATCATCACGGATTCTACAATTCTATGGTTTAAACCGAGAAATAGTATCTTTCAAGGATTTTACAAAACTAAGAATAAAACGTAAGATAGATCCGAAATGCTCATTACTTTAACCGTGATGTTTTCATTGTCACAGGATTTTACAAGTCTATGATTTAAACCGAGAAATAGGTTCTTTCTCGGGATTTTACAAAATCAAGACAAAACCGTAAACAATGTCAGCTTGAATGAGTTATGACAATCTTGGTTTCGGTGAATATCTGTTTTAGGGGAACATGCAGCGGTTCATCAACGGTTCATTATCCAACATCATCAACCATCCAATAAACACTATGGTAAACACATCATCCACATATTCTGTCGGCTATTGCTGTGACCACTTGTTGAAGTAAACCCGATATATCAAACTTGATCATGAAATAGAATTCCCCAAGATTTGTTACTTAAACTTGTACTAATCCTCGTGAAAAATAAATGGTGTACCCAATGTACAAAACCTCTTGACATTCTCAACTGAGTGAGACACCAAAGTGATAGCAACGTTGTAGGTTAAGCGAGAAAGAATCACAACCGTAACTAAATAGCCAAGTCTTTATCACACTTAATAAATGCCCAAACAAGTCATCATCGCGGAAGGGTAGAAAGAAAGAAGACAAAATAAGCAAAAGCGGCCGGAAAGCCTCACTTCAGATCCAAGTAAGAGATACCAAATACAAACAACCCCGTAGTCAACTTGGTTCAATTAAACACTTCAAGCCGTGACATAATATTCTTCGTGACATAGTATATACCAAAGAATTAAACCATAAAGCAACAAGTCTCATCATTTCATCAATTCTCATCATGAATCATCGTCAAATTTCATCGTCAGATCTCAATGTTAAATCTCATGTCATCATCAAATTTCATATTCAAAATTCACATATTAGCACCTAAAAGCAACCATTTTCAATTCAGCACGAAACAACCGGGTCCATAATCCATTGATCCCAATCCAACGACAATCCAATACTCTCACGGCACATTAAATCCAAGACCCATGATAATTGCAAGACCAAGTATCCCACAATAAGTTCCAAGCCGATTCAAATGAGACGAGATACACGAACAAAATACCACTGATTCTTATCACTTGTATCCATATTTTTAATTCATGTATAAACCTTGGCTCACTTAATATATGTTACATCCAAGACTACATTTTGGTGGCATAACATAAACGTTTGACCCATGAGAAGTATTAACATAAACTTTCAGCCCAATGACCAACAACCCAAGTCCATATCTGCTTACCCACCGGTATATAATATGTGATACCCAACTTATTGTCATTACCTAACCCTAAAACTTCTCACTTACCAATCCCTAAAGAAAACCAGTAACCCTAAAGCTTAAGTGCGCCCCCATCAACCCAACTCTTCTCTGCTGAGATCTAATCACTGCTTCCCAAATGCATCACCTCCCTCTTTATCCACAGAATCAAAATCAAGTCTCATTAAGAAAGAATCAAGACGAACTCAGAAACACAAGTAAAGCCATAGGGATGGCATGATGTACATGATTCGAAGTTAGCCACGTGGTTGGTAACGACTCTCGAATAAGCTTCGTGTCCAATCAAATATGCACGGTAGGTTTTTCATCAATTCGAACTTGACCTTTTAGATTAGGAGTGATATTTAACAAATGAAATTGATTTAACATAATTGTTAATATCATGTCATGGTTTCGAATATTGACGAAGTGTAAGCTTTACAAATCGGATCTATGATGTATATCTCCTTTGGATATGTTCTTGTGAATGATATGAGATAGGCTGAGATCTTATCATGAGTCCTTTTCTTTGAAGTCGAATCAAAATAAAAGGGAAAGCATTTTTGCTTTTACCTCATACATTATTCGTATATAAACAAATAACAAGGTTTTTTTTTTTCGTAAGATCAATGAAGAAATACGTGAGTAACTCATAAGATTATTATAGATTTGTGTATGAGACTCACGGATCTGAGATCTTTAATAAGATTTTCTTATACTTTTCATTTTCAAGATTGATGATGTGTTGGAGGTTCAAGAGCTTGACGAATCTTTTAAAGATTTGGAACATATAGACCCCAACTGAGAACACTGTTTTGGTTTTGAAAGAATTTGTTAGTATAAGTGGATGTAGAAGAGGATGAATGATAGATGTTGATCATGCATTTAGTTTGATTTGTTGATGTTTCTTGATGCTTGTAATTAGATGGATGATGTTGATTTGTGATTGTTGCCTGTTGTTTGAGTTGTCGTTGCTATCAAGGTTGTGATTAGCGTTACAGAGGTCAAGAGTCTTGTTATCAAGGTTGTGATTAGTGGTCCTTATGTCATACTTCATCATCTCATTCAGTCAACTTGCATAGCAAAAAGATACAACTCGCATCTTTTAAACACTTTGACAACTCGCATCTTTATTGTAAGCACAACTTGCATGCTCATGTTCAGATTAGATAACTCGCTTTTGTTTTGACTCAACACGCATCAGCAGCAACTCGCTAAATAATGAGTGCTATTAAACCATATGCGAGTTAAGTAACTCGCATTGAAACAGAATCAAACACCCAACTCGCTTGAGAAAAACAGCTGCAACTCGCTTGTTTCACAACTCGCAACAGCAGCATCTTGCTCAAAAGCAAGAGCAATTATACCTTATGCGAGTTAAGTAACTCGCATTAAAACAGGACCAAGAACCCAACCGTGATTTCACCATTGTATCCGACATAATGATAAACTCGCGATTCAAGAATGCAAGAATCGCAACTTGGTAAACCCAACACGCAGCTATAACAACTCGCTCAAAAGCAAGCCAACATGACCTGACCAACTCGCATGTAAGAATTAGGCAACTCGCTAAGATGAAACTTGACCAAAACGAAGCAAAGAACCAATAAAAGCCTCATTAATGAACACTTAAAAACGATTTCAACCATTATCACCAGCAGATTCTTGTGTAACCAGTTAATCAAGCTTCCAAATAAAACATATTCAAATATGCTTTCATGTATAACCAAGCTAACAACTTTTCCAAAGAAAACATATTCAAATCGCTTACTACAAAATATGTATACACCAATGTCAAAACATATCAAACCATTTAAAAACCCCATACTAATTAAACCACACCAAAACCTATACATGAACCAATAAAACCATTCGAATGAGACCCAAATCAACCCAAACAACAAAACCTTAGCTCGGGTACCAATTGTTAGGATCCAATATTTATGTTGTTTGATGATTCGGATGGTCTAGGATTGTGATTAAATAAGAAAGCCATTTTAGAGATGAAGAGAGTAGAGAGGAGGTTCTTGAAAGAGAGTTGCTTAAACAAATGAAAGGTTAGATTCAAAGAAGCCACACCCCTTCCATTGATGGAAGGGGTATTTATACTTACAAAATACACGACCTCCTATCGGCCTGTGGATCAGGTATACAGTGGGTAAAGACCCTTCCTTCCTCCACGGTGTTGCTCTAAACAAAACTACGCTACAAACTAACTAATAAACTACTTAATAACATAAATAACGACTAGTCTACGAGCTAACTTATGCTAGATAATATTTGGGGTTACCGACTCTTCAATATGGAATTTTCTAATTCCTAACAGGTCCCTCAACTGTTATACAAGAAGAGGAAGCTACACTCAAACCCATCCATACTGCAAGTGATGATGAAACTATTGCTGTAATTTTGCAAGATTTATCACAACCAAGGGGTGGTATTACTATTTCTGAAGTTGCAGAGGAACAACCAAGAGCTTCTCAACCTACAATTGATCCTAAAGATAAAGGAAAGGGTGTTCTGGTAGAAACTAATAAGAAAAAGCTAACTTTGGGTGATCTTAGAGCAATTGAAACTGCTAGGAATGAAGTCTGCACCTAGAAAAGTACAAGAAGAACTTAATGTCAAGTAGTGGCTAAAGTTACTAATGAAGAGTCAATTAATGAAGAAGCAGCTAGGAAAATACAAGAAGAATTGATGTCGGCTTGAACCATTACATCACCTACTCCTCGTTAGATTTATGCCAAGAAGACCTAATAAAGCTAAAGACAGAAATGCTATGATGGCTTATCTTAAAAGTCAAGGGTATAAAGGATTGCAAAGGTTTAATTATTTTGAGATGAAAAGATTGTATGATGTTGCTAGGGAAGCTTATAAGAAACATGTTGAAAGCATCAAAGATTTTTGAGATGAAGCTACTTGGATCTGAAGCGAAAGGAAGAAGAGTTTAAAGAAAAAGGAAAACTGAAGTTAAAGATGTTCGCTTCTCAAAAAAAGAAAATTTGAGTTAAGATGAGACTAGGGATGAACTAAGAAATTATATCGGAGTAGTAGATTTTGAATATTCCAAAGAAGATGTGATGAAGATGAATATATCTCAGATTAGTGCTTTTGAAGTTGTGGAATCCAAAGATGGAAGTTATATGATGTTTCATAAAGAAGATGAAAGTTTCAGAGTGTTCAATAGGCTATGGGATTTATTGCACATTATAGATAGAGTGGATCTATTCTATTTATATCATGTGGTGAAAGCTTACTTTGAACATAATCCATTAGAAGGGATTGGTTTAGTTTTACTTAGAGATCTCACAACTGCATGGGAAACTAAAGAGCAAAGCACTGATGACATTTGGAAGAATCAAGAGAATTGGGAAATTGTTAGCTGTAGATTTTTTGAAGAATCTGGTGTTCATGTTTTAGAGCTGGAAAATGGTACAATGATAAGCATGTTTGCAAATAAAAGATACCCTCTTACAGTTGAGCTTATGAGAAGGATGCTAGAGCATGGAATGGAAGTAGAAGAGGATAATGAAATTGCTTGCATGATTATCAATTTGTTTATCAACCGACTACTATTGCCGATGAGGATGACCGACCGTTATGAATCTTATTTGAATAAATTATTTTGATAAATCAAGACTTTATTCAAAGTATCTGCCGATCAAACAGATTTCATCAAAGTACCGCTTGCGCTTTTAACCGCTATGCTTTTGAAAGAAACCTTTTTGTTAAGTAACAAATATTTTGAAACAAAGGTTGAATAAAATAAATGGTTTTTGAGATGGCAACATCAATAGGTCATCAATCCACCATAGTTACAAAAGGATTGACTAATCCATGAGCAAACGGCTCTGGTAAAGATATGACAAATCCGTTTTTAGTTGACAACTTGCTAATAAGTTGTATGGTAATCAACTCACCATATCAGTTAATGTGAAGAGTTGACTAGCCCACAAGAAAATGGCTTGTGGTAAAGGCTGTGGAAAAACCATTATTGGTAATTAGTTCACCATTAGATAAAAGAACTAACTAACCTAGAAGGGTACAACTTTTGGTAAAGACAACTCAAATCTGTTGATAGGTGATGATTTGCTAAAAATCATATGGTTATCAATGTACCATGGTCTTACACACAAAAACATTTGGCTACTCCAGACTTAATGGCTTTGGTAAAGAGATCTATATCCATTAAATTTTTAATGATTCACCTCTACAGAGTTAACACACCGAAGTGATGAGAATAGTATGCAACTTAAACCTAATTAATGTACAAATTGTCATATGTTGTCAGGTTGTCGAAAAAGATGGAGCTTGCTATGGATGATGTCAGAAAAGAATAATTCTAGAGATATTTTGACAAGCACGCATACACTACAAGAAATATAATCCAAAGACTAAGAAACAATCTGTCCTTAAAGATGAAGTGTTAAAGATAAATTCACAAAGGAACTTGAAGTCAAGCTAGTAGAATTCAAGTTAGGGGAGGATTGTTGGGATATGAAAGTGCTCAAGATTGACAAAGTACTGAAGATTGATAAAGTAATCGAAAAAGTCAAAGAGTCAAAGTACCGCTAAAGATAAAGTCAAAGTACTGCACATGAAAGTCAAAGTACTGCAAGAACAAAGAACTGTTACATTCGTTTATAGAAAGTATTGTAACTCTAGAATATTCTATATTAGATTACTTGTCGTACAAGGATACAATTTGTAAACCGACTAGGGTTATCCTTGAGCCTATAAAAGGATCCCTAGATTGGCATTAGACGTACGAGTTCATAATTCATTAGAGATACGATTGCTTACAAGTCATTATTTAGAGTTTTAGAGAAGTTTGATATTCTTAGAGTTGTTGAAGTATCTGCATAATAAGCAGATTTAGAGTTAATAATAAAAGTTATTCTTCTTAGCTTTGTTAAGTAAGTTCCGCATTTGTTAATAACTTAGGATTTATCCTAGGTTGTTAAACCTTAAACAAGCTATTTAAGTTAGTTTGGTTAGAGTACATCGATCCAACACATACTTCAAGGCGTTTAAACTGATTGAGTTCTTCTTGCATGGATTCAATCCAGTTGTCTTTAGTCATTACGTCTTTAATGGTTTTAGGTTCAGATTGGCAGACAGTGAGTGCATAAATGCGATGTTCACCATCTGTTTGAAGACGTTGTCTCGTTACGACTGGTTGATTCGGGTTACCAATAATATTCTCTAGAGGATGGTCTTTTGTCCAACGATGAGTGGAAGGTTGATTTTGATATACATTATGCATCGAGGATTCAAATGGCTTGTAGATGATTCGCCACATCCGTGCAGCAGCCTCATTAGCAAACGGGTTAAAGAACGCATTTGGATCAAAATCTGCAGGTTGGGGTACTTCATTGTTCGTAACATCATCACCGGTTCGGCGTCGTTGGATGCAGTTGTTCAACCGTTGTTGTAGAGTCAATCGGTGGTGCTTCCGCAACGCAATGGTTGTTGTAGCAGTGTATCGTGTATTGGAATATAATCGTGTTGAGCAAATGGAAACATTGGATACACCGGAGCACGCTCATCAATATTATTACTAAACCGAGGAGCAAATAGCTTTTCCATTTGTTGACGAGTAAGTCGGGGCTTGGTTCACTGATGATGGGGTTTGAGGGAAGTTTAAACTATGACCGGGTGCCAAGTCGTTATGCTCGAAGCCATTTCAAGAAGCTCATCAAAATTTTCATGAATCGCTTCCATAACCTCGCTTTGTACTACGATTCCGCATCCAAGAACCTTTAGAATTGTCACAGATCAAATAAAGACTCTAATGTCGTACTTTGGCTTTGATATTTCCAAAGTCATCACGATCATTATTCGGGTAGCAAAGTGATCCAAATACATGAAAGTGTTTGAGATTCGGTTTTCGGTTGTGGATAAGCTCAAAAGGTGTTTTGTTGTAGCGTTTTGTAATCATTGATTCGGTGTAGCATGCGTTGAGACGGGTTCACCACAAGTAACTGGAAGTTTAGCATTGATTAACATCGTTCGGCAGCTTCCACTAAACGTTTTCGTTTTCTTTCAACAACTCCGCTTTGTTTGGGGGTACGCGTGCAATTGATGTTTGATGCTCAATTCCCACTTTCTCATAATATTCTCGAAGAGTTAGATTCACAAATTCAGCCTTTGTTCTGCTCAAATTTGTCCGACGGGTGTTCCGAGCTAAACTTGATTGTGAGAAAGGTGATGATTATCTGTGGAGCTTGATCTTTACTTCGAAGAAAATAAACCCAAGTCCATCTGAGTAGTCATCTACAATTACCAAGATGTAGCGCTTGCCATTAATCGCCTGCAAGACGCAAGATCGGACCACACAAATCCATGTGAAGAAGATGAAGCACATGTTGAGAGCTTTATTCCACCTTTGAAGGAAAATGAGCACGAGTGCTTTTTCCTTGTTCACAAGCCGAACATAGGTGATCTTTAGAATACCGAATCTCTGAGACCTTCAACAAGTTTGTATCGAGCAAGGTTGGTTATGTTTTGAAAGTTTAAATGTGAGAGACGCGTCGTGCCATAGCCAATATTTTGTAGATGTTGCCTTTGAAAGGATGCAGATGGGAGATGAAGCAATCATGTCTTGCATTGAGATTGTGTATAAACTTGAGTTGGGTGCCGCATATAAGATCGCTTTCCTTGTAGATCACGAATGAAACAAGTTTTCACCCGAAAAGCAACTTCCAAATCTCCATCACGTAACCTGACCTACTGAGAAGAGATTGTGACCGAGACCTTCCACATAATAAATCCTGCTAATTTTGATGTTACCATTGATGTAATCTCCGTAGCCCATGATAGCTGGGTGATCATTCCCACCGACAGCTGCCAATGAACTAAGCAATAAAGTTTGATAACAGCTTGGAGATTCCCTGTCATGTGTCGGAACATCCGCTATCAACAATCCAAAGGATGATCTATCAGACACCTGACATACAATGCATCTACACACGATGGAATAGAAGTAGATGTGGAACCCAAAGAGTTAGAGGGTTCCGAGCAGCTTATAGTAGAAACACACATATCAATGGTTTTAGGTATCCATTTAAATCCTAGTGTATTATGTAACCATTTTCGCCATCTCCAACTAGTCTTTGCTTTAGTCTTAGTGAATGCACTAGGTGGTAATACTTTCCTTGGAGGTGATAAGGGAGCTACAGGGACATCAATGCATTTCTTAGAATCAAAAGAGGCTGTTTACCAAGCATAGACTTAGAAGCATTAGTGGGCCTAGAGGTATTCCGGCTTATGATTCCGCTAATTTATTCAAGATAGCCTTAGCAACACACTTATCATGACAACCAGAGAACATGCTTTTATGACAACCAACACAAGAAGCTTCAAACATAACATTCAAAGTACTTAAAGGTTCAAGCAGCGATACAACACCATTTCCATTACATTTGTCGACGAATATCTAAAGTGGGTGCAACTTGAGTTTTATTCAAAGTCCTAAGGTGTTCTTCTACTTCAAAGATTATTTATTGATCTTTTCTTAGGTCGCAACTTCCTATTCTTCCTTCCTATTCTTCCTTGTATTGCTCCTAGGTCAGTGCGGATGTTGGGAAAGGAGGCAACTATTCCTGTTTCAGTAGAGGGAAGCACATTAGTATCGTGTGGTTTGTCATTAGGCATTCGAGTGTCACTGTTTCTAAGTGTTACAGGTGCAAGTTTCTTAATGTTACTAAGGTTAACTTGTTCATACTTTCCTAACTTCTATTTTCACTTAATGATAGTGTGCAACAAATCTTGATTTTCGTAACTAAGATTTCCGTAAAAGTTCATGACTTCTTTAGTGTGTGCAAGATAATGATCAAGTTTGTTTGATGCTTCATCACGAGTCTGTTTGAGTAAATCAAATATGACACCATATTCCTTTTTAACTTTTGAAAGTTCTAGTTCATATTTTGAGATTTGACATTTGAAAGATGCGTTTTCATCATCCAGTTGCTCAGGTTTTGAATTAAAGGTTTTTTCTTGCAACTATGCGATTTTGTTTTGCCAAGCGAGTTCACGAGAATGACAATCTTTTTGACACCATTGAAGACGACGTTTTGCATTTGAAAGCTCGTTTAATAGTCGTTCATTTACAACTTTTAAAGACTCGACCGAGGCATTATCAGAGATTCTCAACAATTTCAATGTAATCACAGAGATATAATCACATGCATATGAAAAAGAATGCAATAACACAACATTATTGATATCAACACAGATAACATCTTCCAAGAGTCGATCAACATCTTTTTGTAACATTTTCTTTTTACGTTTTGTATTTGAAATCGATGTTTCTGTTTTATCAAAAATGATTTTCATCAATCCAAGTTCCTTATGAAAGTCCCTTTCCCAATACAATGCACAGTTTTTCAAATTTTTAACATGAGGTAAAGTTCTTTTCTGAAAAATATCTCTTTGTTCTCGCGCCTGAGGCGATTGAAAATGTTCAACTTTTATTTCAGAATGAAATTCAATCTCTGTAAGATATAGGATTTCACAATCACACTAAATGTAGGATCGATATATTTATTGTGTTGATGATTCGGGTGGTCTTGGATGATCAAAATACATGATAGCCATTTTAGAGAGAGAAAGTAGAGAGTTGGTGTTCTTGGTAGAGAGTTGGTTCAATAAAATGTAAAAGGTTAGATTGTTAGCCACACCCTTCCATGGATGGAAGGGTATTTATACTTACAAACAATACGCCCCTCCTAACGGATGCGTGTATCGCATACAAAGGTAAAGACCCGTCCTTCTTCCACGGTGTTACACTAAACTATTCTACGCTACTGACTAACTAATTAACTACATAATAACGTAAATAACTATAAGTCTACGAGCTAAACTATGCTAGATAATATCTGGGGTGACCGACACTTTAACATGGAATTTCCAATTCCTAACAATCTCCCCCTAAGGGAGGTCACCCCATGATTTACATTTTGAATCCTAGCGTTCTATTCTTTGACTTCGTTCATGAGCTCGTAGACTTCAATTCTTCATTTCCGTAATCTTTGTGCATTAGTAGCGAATCTTCAAAGTCCGAGTGTTTTGTACTTTCAATGGAGGCCTTTAACCGATCCACATCTTTGATGATCTTTGAGCTTTCTTTGAGATCATCACCACGAAATCTCGGATCACCCTTTATTGTGTTGCCATCATGTGAAGTTGTGACTTTTAGACCGACATGCTAACACTTTTGAATCATGACATCTTTCCATCAGAGTAGCGGAAGCTTTACCGTTCATGATATTTGCAGCAGCCAGAAAGGTAAGCATAGTATGAAATATCAGAGCCAGTTATGTAGATATGCACCGGCCATGATTTCTTCAAATTAAGTGTGGATGGTGAGCATGCGCTTTGGATTGACTACTCAACCTCACCGCAACCGTCCAAATGTACCCGCAAACAACAAGTAGTTAATAAAACACACGGAAAGTGTTTTTGATCACTTTCGTCCGAATTGAGGTACACGACCCACGGTTCCCTCGCTGATCAGCATAAGTCTGTGATCGTAGGATTCCTAAGAATCTCCTTGACGGGGTTTCGCAAATGTTTCTAGCCATTCTCAAACCGAACGTCTCAAAGAAGACAACACTATAGGAAAGTGAGGAACCAAATGAGATTCATCGATTGATGAAAAATTGATTTGAAAAAAAATCGCGTATTGCTTAGAAGAAAGAGTTTTTGCAATACGACGAAGGTTTTATGAGAAAGATCAATTTTTAATCAAAATACTTTTTGTATTAGAAAATGAGTACACATTCGATGTGCTAGAGAAAAGAAGATTTGCACATCGAACGGTTTTTCCAAAAGTATTCGTCAATTCCAATCCTGGACCAAGGTTGATTCAAGAGTGAATCGCCCTATTGTTTCTATCCAGTTGTCACAAGCTTAGTCTTTTGAAAAGATCTCACATGTCACCCACCAAGAGCTTGTTTGATGTTGGCTCTAGATGGCTTTCCATCTTCATCGTGAATACTTTTACATACCACTCGGATGTTCTGGCAATACCACAAGGATAATACGTAGGACTCTTAATATATAATCTCACTTTACACATTGTGTGAAACAGCGAGTCTTCATTAATTTAGTGTCCTAATGAGATATTGTGGATGATCTCTTCGCTCTAGACTCAATAGTGCACATTTGGTTCCTATGCCGGAGACTAGGGAGAGGGTCTCCTTCTTCAATATCAACTATCTCTAAGAGAAAGTCGATAGATTATGTAGGTTCCTCGTGAGAATGAAACAAGCCCTTTTAAGAAGAACTTGAGTAGCTTGGGAAGGTTAGTGCGCAAGGCCACCGGGTCCATGACGTCTTGTCTTCAATACCAAGCAGTTACCTTAGTAACCACCAAGTAGCATATGTATTGAACCCGTGGTCCGCCTCTAAGGTTGAATTATCGAGGGCTATTTCTTTTCACCCTTTCACATTCAATTTATTTTTCATTCTTCAACCCCTTCGCTAAGCTACCGAGACTTCATAACTAGAACCTTGTTGGGTTTATTCCAAGACTAGCTCCTCTCACCGACTCTTCCCATTTCTCATTTTTCTCCTTTTTTTCATCAAACCTAAGGACTCTACACTATCTAGTGGATTGTCCCTGGGTTGATCCCTCCGGCTCTGGCGGGATCGTGGGAACGAATACCTAACCTAACCATCCTTATAACACCATGCATAAAGTAAATTGGTCGGTCTTTTGGTATTGTTCATTTATTCTCGAAACCAATTGAAAAATCATTTGGAAAAACAATCAAGGTACTTGTGACACGAGATCAAAACATTTTGTACCTTAATAGCTTTGATCATTTAGAAAACCTCCCCCTCAACATATGCATATGATTTAGAAATTGTTTAGCACATGGAGGCAAGAGTTCTTTGAAATAATTTCTTGATCACAATTTCCTTAGAAAAAGCCATTTGATTTTCTTTGGTAAATTCTCCCCCTCAATATGTGCATAGGGTATTTGAAATCATTTTATCACATAGAGGCAAGAGTTCATTTGAAGCACATTTACGATTACACAAGCCATTAAGAAACCAATCGCTCCCCCTCAATATGTGCATCAATATATGAAAGAGTTTAGCACATATTAGAGAGAGCCAGCACATTGAATCAAGTGATCACCTTTTATCAAATTTCATATTAAATCACAAATTCTCCCCGATCAAAAATATCAAACCCTTTGAGATTTTGGATCCCAAGTGATTTAATAAAGTTTAGAAAACATGGGAGAACTTGTGGCCAGGTTTAAATACTCATCTTGTTTTTGGATAAATCCTCCTCCTCAACATGTGCATTGTATATTTGAAATCGTTTGGCACATGGAGGCAGGAGTGCCTTTAAAGGACTAAAACCAATTTCATTAAAACAGACAAGAGATTTAAATCACGATCTCTCCCTCAATCAAAAATATCAAACCATTTGAGATTTGTGATCCCATCTGATTTAAATCATTTAGAGAATTTTAGGGAAAGACGTGGCAAAATTTAATTCTGAAAAATGATTAATAAGGAACAGTTTTAAGACATTAAAGATTGTTAGTGTCAGGTATGATTGTTGTCACACCCCCAATTACCAATGCTTTTGGTACTGAATGGAATTCCCGGGATTGATGTCATAGCATCACAATCACAAGTATATTGAACGACCTAAAAGTGTCGCTTTGAAAAGAACATCGTTTGATTTAATAAAACAATCCGAGTTTACAAAGTAGGTCCCAAATGAAAATCAACTTGTGCGGAAATAAGTTTGTTAAAATTCAAACGATGTTTTAAAGCCAGAAACCCAAGTGAGACGCTGCGTCACCACTCGACTCCATGATGTGTCCAAATGCATGCCATGAAGTGAATGCCTTAGTTACCTGAGATAAAACATGCTAAAAGTGTCAACAAAAAGGTTGAGTGAGTTCATAGAGTTTGTGTTGAAATGTAAAGCCTTTCAAAATCGCTTATGCAAAGAAAGGCATTGTGAATCCACCTCAGCCCAAGTTCCCCTATACAAAACTTGCAACCTCGGTGTTCACAACCCACGCCGTAATGTGTATAGTTTATGTTCAAGCCCACATCGCCAAAATGAATTCACAATAGTACCTAACTCGATCGAGAACAATAGCACATAATCAATAGTACTTAACTCCTCGACGAGAACAATAGCACGCAAACAAGAACAATTGATATAGTATAACCTTTGATTTAGAAACAATGGTAATCATGGTAGCATTTAGCCTTTAAAATCTAAAGTACTTATGAAAAATAGTTAAGCATGTATCTCCCCCAAAAGGTTATGAAAACAAGTAAAGCAGGGCCATGAAACTCACTTGGTAAACTGGAATAATGGCAAAAGTGAGTACACCGAGGTATAATGTGATGCTAACCGGACCTATTACTTAATGATATGATATGTCATGAGTTGCAATGTAATGTTATGCTATGCATGCATTACGTATGTTATTTATACCATTTGCGAGTTTTGAAAATAGTACTTTTCACGAAAAATACTCGTTTGACGCCTTGACCAATCAAAAATCACTTTACAAGTATTTACGCCAAAATGTCATCCTACAATGGTTTTATAATGATTTATGGTGAAATTTTCACTTTTCATCGCAAAACAATGTCGTCGGAATAATTCATGAAATTAACAAAAATGGCTTCGAAAACTAGTCGTGAATAGTGTACGCCGATCGTTAGAGAACTAACTCGTTTTGGAAAGTTTGTATCGATATCTAGAAGTTTCAGTCAGAGTTTTCGTCATCGTGGTCTCGAACATAAAGATAATAGGGTTAAATATGGTGATTTTAGTTACCGTAACACTTATCTCGTAAAAATAATATAGTTTTTCTAAAAATAATAGTTACGACAAGTTTATGAAAACGCAGTATATCTTAGTCGCTTCAAACCGCTCTACGCATTATATGCCCTTAGCTTCAGATCAAAGTATACTATTATATTTTGACAAGTCGAAATAATTTATGAAGCTTAAGGCTCGTTTTTGACTCGAATAAATCAATAATAGTTTGCTGAAATTTCAGAAAATATATATTTTGTCGTCAAACTTGAAAAATTCATAACTTCTTCGTTATAACTCCCGTTTTAATCCGCCTGCCGCCACGGATTCGCTTTTAAAGTATATTTTCTAAATATCAAGGCCAAAAATTTGTGCCCACTGTCGGAGTTTCCAGAAAAACAAAATAAGGACAGATCACTTTTTATACTTATCGAAAATAGTTTTTATCGTACTAAACCTATTCCAATCCCTTCAAATCAACTCCAAAGCTAATCTAATCCTACCATACACCTTCTTAGGGTGTCATGGGTTCCTAGACATCATCAAGACCAACCAATACCAAAGGGATAATTATAGGATGACCAAATATATATATATACTCTAAAATCATGAAAAATGGTATAAATCACATATGTCTTGCATGTTGCTCCAAAAATAAAAAGATACATATGAAATGATATGGAAACATGAAAATGAAAGAATCATGCTTACAAGTTAATGTGATGAGGTGCAAGTAACAAGGATTTGCCTAAACACTCTTGGTTTTTATTTCAAAACCTTATAAAGAGTGATAACTAGATTGTAAATAACTTGAACTTGAGAAAGATTTTATGATCCCTTGGAGAACTCTTGGAGGCCGGTTTTGAGGATGAAAGAACCAAGAGAGAAAACTACTAACTTGTATTATTTTTGTGATTGAATGAATGAGAAATGAGTGAACTTTTTCTTTAGAGTGTAGATATAAACAATCAAGAAGCAAACTTTTTCCATCATTAATTGCAACCCTCCCCCCCTTGGCCGGTTTTTAGGGGGAGGTGTTTTTCAAAATTATATATATATATTTTTTTTTTATTACTTGTATTTATTGTGTAAGTAAATATTTGATAAAGTGTAAGTAAATGTGTAGGAAATGTACAAGTAAAGGTAAATAGAAATTTTTAGGTAAAAGTAATTGTTAATAGATCAAAATAGAATGTAATGAGATAATAAAAATTATAAAAATACATTCCTTGTAAAATTTGAGTGATATAATAATTACCGAGTAGTTTTTAAGAAAACGTCGAATAATATAAATTTAACGATTTATATTCAAAATAAATTCCAAACACTAGTTAAACTCAAAATATAGTTTTTATCAACTAACTGTAAGTATAAAAATATGTCGGGATCATTTTTGAAATTAACGATTAAATATTAAAAATAACTCACGCCGATAACGCTATTGAATATAAAAATTACGATGAATGTGAAATAAAATGTCATGAATGAATTATCATGATGCAAATGATGTCAATGAAATGTAGACTAATCTTAGTCCATATGAAATGTTCGTGATGTTATGATCATGAATTCGCCGCTAAACCTTTAAGGTTACGCGAATTTGGAACAAGTAAACCAAGTTTACGGTAAATGTTGAAATAATGAAGCAAGAATTGTTTCGAGAAATGACCTGAAAGTACGGGTTGTCACATTCGCCCATTCAAAAAGGAATTCAGTCCCTGAATTCAGTTCGTGTTGGTCTCTCGGGTTTAGGGTTTGATGTGGCAAGCTTTCCCATTCGAGCAAAATTTCCAAAAGACTTTTAGGTAACCGATTTTTGCTTAATCCCACAACTCATCAAACAAGAACTGCCATACGATTAGGCTAAATCGGTTTAGGTAACAACTTGTTTCTAGCTCGATCTTTGCTACTCATCAAACAAGAAGCCACGCGGATCAAGCCGAAACAAGTGGTTTGAAGAAAATCTTTGAAAATTTGCCTCGACATTTTATTGCTTACACATATAAGCCTTCTACTCCCTTCATTGCATGATTCTTCCCATTAGACATAGGTGATCATGCTATGTATAATTTAGGAGTAACTATGCAATGCTTGGACTAATCGACTCATATGTTGTTTGGTGTGGAGTCAACCTGATGTTAAAATTGTGATGAACATCGAGGAGAGAAGACATGGAGAAGTGTCGTTAAAATGATAGTTAAAGTAAGAATTAAAATCCTCGTAAGTGATAACAAATTGGAAAGAAAATAAAGTACGATAGATGAGAATATTTTACAACGAGTGGTTTATCAAATAGAAATACATCTTAGGTTATAAAGATTCGGATATGATGGAAAACATAAACTTAGTACGACATAGTACATAAGGAGAAAGAAGACTGTTAGTTTCGAACTTCTTCTTCATGGCCGTTGATACCTTGACGAAGCTCCTCCTCCTCCTTCTAACATATATACATTCCCATGAGCACCTTCGACTTGTTGACCTTGGTTTTGAGGACATTGGTTCCGATAGTGTCCTTGTTCCCCACATCCGAAGCACGTAATTATGGTCTTGCCCTTACGGTCCTAGCAAGGTGTCCTACTTTGTGACAGCTAAAACATATACCACATGGACCATTATGATGTAGCGTGCATTGGTGACATCGCGGTAAGTTTCCGCATAAGCTTTTCCCTTTGTTGGTGCAAAGAACATAGACCCTCGGCGACTTCTTGTCTTCTATTCTGTTGTTGATGATGGTTAGTGTTACAGTTTTGGTTGTTGTTGTTATAACCTCCTTGGTCATTTTCCCATTTCCTTTTGTTGTTGTTGAGTTGGTTATCTTCGTTGTTGTTGTTGTTTTGGTTGGTGTTGGTATACTTACCTTTCTTTACTACCGGCCATGAGCTTTGAGTCACCCTAATAGCTTCCTCGATTGTTTGTGGATCAACGGTCGCATCTCCTTGAATAACCTCGAAGTCCCCCGATAAAGCCTCTAGCAACTTCTCGCTATCGAAACCATGGACGGCATAACGCGGCCAATTCTTGGAATCTCCGAATAACAAGTGTCAATATCGTACCCAATAGTTACTAGTTCATAGAACTCGTCTCCAACTTTTGACTTCCGCTCGAGGACAAAACTTCTTAGTCACCAAACCCTTGAATTGCTCCCAAGTAAGCTTGAAAGCATTCTCCATCCCAATCGGTTGAGCATATGAATTCCACCACAACAACGCCCATCGAGTAGTGTACTTGTAGCATACTTGACCTACTACATCCGCAATTACATAAACAAAACACGGACTCCAATTTCTCGAACCATCTAACCATGGCAGTGGCTCCTTCCGTCCCTTTAAACTTGGTGGGATCTCCACTCTTGAAATCCTTATACGAACGCTTTTAACCCCGACCCTCCCGATTTACTGCAGTTGAAGCAGGCGGCAAGTTTTTGCGCCAAGGCTCATGCATCTGCGCTATTGCCTAAGCCAGCAGGGGCCACCGTTTCCTTTCAATCCTTAATGCCTCTCTACACTATCCCTTACCAACTTTTGAATAGCCGCAGGTCATTACAGTGTGGCTTTCTTCGGTGCCATATCTTCTTCAAAACAAGAGAAATGTGAGACGTAGAAAAATCCGATGTTAATAATAAACGCTCCAAAGAAATGTAATAAGAATGATAAGTTTGAGGTTATCTTTCAAAATGATCGACGATTTCCTACGAAATGGGTTATGATGTGTTGTAAGTGTTTCAAATGTATAATGGTTTAGTGACTTAATGTGTTAGTAACGTGTAACTCGACATGTTAGTGATGAAACAAAGGAGTGAGAGTGACTTTGCCCTACTTAAGGGTTTATCTCGGCATTCAGCGTTATCGGTGATGAGTCAATTGATGTAAAGATTGTGATAGGGAATAACAAGGAATTCTCCACATTAGAGTATGAGAAAAGGATAATGGGATGGGTATTTAAAGGCATCCATGTGACAATCGATTTGAGATGAAAGTAAATAACTTCAAAAAATGTACTTATAAACCGCATGTAAAGTGAACATGCACTTATGATGAAATGATGAGATGCTATGATGATGTAGTTATAGTCTAGGGTCAATGATGCAACTTAGTTCTCTATAATCAAGCTCTCGATGCCAATCTGTCACACCCCCAAATTACCTGCATTTTTGAATGGAATTTCGGGGATTGACCGTCATAGCATCACAATCACAGGTATATTGAACGACCTAAAGTGTCGTTTGAAAAGAACATCGTTTGATTTAATAAAACAATCAGAGTTTACAAAGTAGGTCCCAAATGAAAATCAACTTGTGAGGAAATAAGTTTGTTACAATTCAAACGATGTTTTAAAGTGCGTAAAACCCAAGTGAGACGAGTCGTCACCACGACTCCATGATGTGTCCAAATGCATGCCATGAAGTGAATGCCTTAGATACCCGAGATAAAACATGCTAAAAGTGTCAACACAAAGGTTGAGTGAGTTCATAGAGTTTGTGTTGAAAGGTAAAGACTTTCAAAATCGCTTATGCAAAGGTAGGCATTGTGAATCCACTCCAGCTCCAAGTTCGCCCATACAAAACTTGCAACCTTGCGTGTGTTCACAACCCACCCGTAATGTGTATAGTTTATGTTCAAGCCCACATCGTCAAATGAATTCACAATAGTACCTAACTCGGACGATAGAACAATAGCACATAATCAATAGTACTTAACTCGACGTAGAACAATAGCACGCAAACAAGAACAATTGATATAGTATAACCTTTGATTTAGAAACAATGGTAATCATGGTAGCATTTAGCCTTTAAAATCTAAAGTACTTATGAAAAATAAATGAGCATGTATCTCCCCAAAAGGTTATGAAAACAAGTAAAGCAGGGGCCATGAAACTCACTTGGTAAACCGAATAATGGCAAAAGTGAGTACACCGAGGTATAATGTGATGCTTTAACCGGGACCTATTACGAATGATATGATATGTCATGAGTTGCAATGTAATGTTATGCTATGCATGCATTACGTATGTTATTTATACCATTTTGCAGTTTTGAAAATAGTACTTTTCGTTTAAAAATACTCGTTTGACGTCTTGACCAATCAAAAATCACTTTACAAGTATTTACGTCAAAATGTCATCCTACAATGGTTTTATAATGATTTATGGTGAAATTTTTCACTTTTCGTCGAAAACAATGTCGGAATAATTCATGAAATTAACAAAATGGCTTCGAGAAAACTAGTCGTAAATAGTGTACGTCGATCGTTAGAGAACGAACTCCACTGTTTTGGAAAGTTTGTATCGATATCTAGAAGTTTCAGTTCAGGAGTTTTCGTCATCGAGGTCTCGAACATAAAGATAATAGGGGTTAAATATGGTGATTTTAGTTAACGTAACACTTATCTCTCTAAAAATAATATAGTTTTTCTAAAAATAATAGTTACGGCAAGTTTATGAAAACGTGTATATCTAAGTCGTTTCAAATCCGCTTTTCATTATATAAGCCCTTAGCTTCGTATCAAAGTATACTATTATATTTTTGACAAGTCGAAATAATTTATGAAGCTTAAGGCTCGCTTTTGACTCTCGAATAAATCAATAATAGTTTGCTGAAATTTCAGAAAATATATATTTCGTCGTCAAACTTGAAAAATTCATAACTTCTCTCGTTATAACTCCGTTTTAATCCGTTCAAGCGGCCACGGATTCGTTTTAAAGTATATTTTCTAAATATTAAGGCCAAAAATTTGTGCCCACTGTCGGATTTTCCAGAAAAACAAAATAAGGACAGATCACTTTTTATACTTATCGAAAATAGTTTTTATCGTACTAAACCTATTCCAATCCCTTCAAATCAACTCCAAAGCTAATCTAATCCTACCATACACCTTCTTAGGGTGTCATGGGTTCCTAGACATCATCAAGACCAACCAATACCAAGGGGATAATTATAGGATGACCAAATATATATATATACTCTAAAATCATGAAAAATGGTATAAATCACATATGTCTTGCATGTTGCTCCAAAAATAAAAAGATATATATGAAATGATAAGGAAACATGAAAATGAAAGAATCATGCTTACAAGTTAATGTGATGAGGTGCAAGTAACAAGGATTTGCCTAAACACTCTTGGTTTTTATTTCAAAACCTTATAAAGAGTGATAACTAGATTGTAAATAACTTGAACTTGAGAAAGATTTTATGATCCCTTGGAGAACTCTTGGAGGCCGGTTTTGAGGATGAAAGAACCAAGAGAGAAAACTACTAACTTGTATTATTTTTGTGATTGAATGAATGAGAAATGAGTGAACTTTTTCTTTAGAGTGTAGATATAAACAATCAAGAAGCAAACTTTTTCCATCATTAATTGCAACCCTCCCCTTGGCCGTTTTTGGGGAGGTGTTTGTCAAAATTATATATATTTTTTTTTTATTACTTGTATATATTGTGTAAGTAAATATTTGATAAAGTGTAAGTAAATGTGTAGGAAATGTACAAGTAAAGGTAAATAGAAATTTTTAGGTAAAAGTAATTGTTAATAGATCAAAATAGAATGTAATGAGATAATAAAAATTGTAAAAATACATTCCTTGTAAAATTGGAGTGATAAAATAATTATGAGTAGTTTTAAGAAAACGTCAGAATAATATAAATTTAACGATTTATATTCAAAATAAATTCCAAACACTAGTTAAACTCAAATATAGTTTTTATCAACTAACGTAAGTATATAAAATATGTCGGATCATTTTGAAATTAACGGATTAAATATTAAAATAATAACCTCACATAATTATTGAATATAAAAATTACGATGAATGTGAAATAAAATGTCATGAATGAATTATCATGATGCAAATGATGTCAATGAAATGTAGACTAATCTTAGTCCATATGAAATGTTCGTGATGTTATGATCATGAATTCGCTGCTAAACCTTTAAGGTTATTTGGAAACAAGTAAACCAAGTTTACGGTAAATGTTGAAATAATGAAGCAAGAATTGTTTCGAGAAATGACCTGAAAGTACGGGTTGTCACAATTGTTTTAAGAGATCTTTAAGTAAAACAAAACAATTTCACAATCAAAGAAGAACAGAAAAAATTTCATTTTGAAAGACCTTGATTCAAAAGAAAAATCATACCATGACATAACATTAAATCTTTAGATCACCACTTATTATCGTACAAAACGGACTTTTTGATGAAATATCGTTTGAAAATCATTTAATTTTAAATCACTCTCCCCCTCAATCGATGACCGTAGTCGTTGATTGAGTGACTTAGGTTTTGATAAGATAAAGTCCGGTGATTTTCAAAATTTAGTTCAATTTATTTTCAAAACAATATTTTTCCATTTTTCAAAACAACATTTTCAAAATTGTTTTAAGAAAATGGTATTATCACAATTATCCTGCACAAAGATACGTTAGGTGGTTAAACTGGTTTTGTTGTTGTTGCTGAGGGTCGGAAGAAAACCGTCTGTCACGATGCAGTGAGACTTCTTACACTGCATTTTAATGTCAACTGAGGTCAAATTAAGCTCCGTTTCTTCAGTCACTTAGAAGAAAACCATCTCACTGATGCAAAGGACGCCTTACGTTGCATTTATGCCAACTCTCCTAGGAAGTCGAATTAAGCTTCGTTTCCTCATATGTCGACCCAAGATATAGTTACCCTTTCCTTTCGGCATCCAATCATCATCAATAGTGGGATCCGGATAGGGAACATTTTTAAACCAATATACCGGCCTATGTTAGTGAACATACATATAGATATATGGTGGTCGACATCACCCAAACAACAATCGACTAATAAAAGTCAATGCAACATATCAATCAGATCATATAAATGTATGGGAATAATGTGTTTTCCAAACTCTAATCATCTAATCCTAACAATCATATCCTAGGCACCTAGTCCTTCAACATAGGGTAACATGTTTAGCATTTAAGTATTTAGGATAATTAGAAAATCTCGTTAGATGATACAGATTTGAAAACATTCTCCCCCTCAATCAATGACTCATTTTTTTTTTGAAAAGGTTCAAAGCGCTGAAGTCATTGATTGAGTTTTCAATTTGTACGAAAACTCTGAAACTGATTGATTTACAAGCAACTCATTTACCACCATTTTTGGAAAACAACAAATATTTTTCTCAAGAATTTTAGACGGAAAAACATTTGTGTAGGAACAGCAGTCCTTCGACATACGTTCCTCAAATAGTTTTAGGATAAGTGCATGAAATATTTTTGAAAATTTGTATAGCACAGCACTTTCCTTTCTTTGAAAAACGGGTTGCTATCGGAAATAATTGCAAGCCATGGTTTAAGCACGGGTTACAGTCTGAAATAACTGCAAGCCATATTTTGAGACATGTTTTGGAAAAAGAATATTTACACCTCCTGCTCGAACTTCATCTATGGTCTCGTGCCATTGTTGAATGACATTTCTAAGACCGTAGATGTTATCGATACCAGAAGACATGTCATGTGAAAACATATTTTTGGTATTTTTCAAATTTTCTAATTTTTATGGGTTTTTGATGGTTTTATATTTTTCTATTTTCTTTTGATGGTTTTATATTTTTGCATCAGGTTTTTCGAAAAAATATATACAAAGATAGAGTAGATGATATAGTTAAAGAAGATGATTATACGAGTACCGAGATAGGATATCGAGCAGCCCCGTTGAAGAAGATAGAAATCATCATCTCTTAAACGTCCACCACAAAAGCTTCCGAGGCTCCAAAATAGAAGATAGAACATGAGCCTTTGAGAAAGAAAGACTTTGGCAGCTTCCCCCCAAACCAAAAATCCTTATGTTGAGCAGATTCAAAGCTTTCTTTCAAGCTTCCATTAGCCAGGTGCACAAAGAAGCACACCATTATCATCGATATTGCTGCTCCTTTTAAGAATAATCACCGTGATTCTTCGTTCGTGGTTATATAATCCAAAATAATTGCAACGTATCATCCCACACATAAATAACTCTTCTCAAATTTCATTCCACTGAAGTCAGAAGCAATCCATTCCAAAAGGTGTCAAGAGACCACTTCCCCCACGTAGTTGAGTTGATGCAATCAGTCTCTTAGAGTAGAGCTCACGAACCCAAATACACATACCCGAAGACAAAGAAACTTATATCATTGAAGTAGCAGATTAAGTCCAATAGCCAAAGAATAACCCCGATGTATACTTTTCTCCCCCCTGAAGAAAGTGTATGAAGCTCAAGAACCCAAGTACCAATGCCCAAAGAGAGAATGACCGATAACATTGAAGAAGCGGCCGAAACACCGATTATCTCGGAGGACTATCTCTCGGATTTCATCTCCGAATAAGTGATTATATCTCTCAATCACCGATTAAGCACTCAAGTGAAACGGCGTCCCCAATGTACACAATCTTCTCTCCCCGATGATTGTGATAACATCAAAATCATCACACACTTGTGTACCTCTTTCATCTTCAGAAACTAACTCTTCCATCACTTCCCCCACATAGTTGGAATAAGAACACTAAACGCTTTGATGAGTAAAACCTTGAGTTTCTCTGCGGTCATGACATTTGTTTTCCCCGGATATCTTCAATCACTTAGAAGTATTAAGCTCATCAAGTTTACTCGCCATGAGTCAAACCTTGAGTTTCTCTACGGTAATAACATTTGTCTTCCGGGATATCTTCAATTACTTAGAAGTATTAAGTTCATCAAGTTTACTCGAGTTTAGATATGTGTCTCCTTCCCCCTTGCTGGTTTTGATACTTCAGAATCAGCAACATTTTGTAAGCCCATGTACTAGAAATCATTTGAGAAGAACATCATTAGCTCAGATGTATCTGTAAGAATCAACTTGCTGCAGAATGTGAGCAAGTCTAATTGGGGATTAAATCAGACATTTCACCCTCCCCCAATTAGTGCTCTCCCCTAAACCGACAATCTTTTAATAAATGCCCAGAATAAGAAGAAGTCCTTGGATAATCAAATGCAACTTGTCTTTAATCTTCTAACATACAATAGAAAATGTAGAACAGACTGTAGACTCGACCTTCTTCAATATTTTTCAGTTGGGAAATAGATAGTTAACATCTTCAACTCACACCAAAAAGCATCCCACCAAAAAGCATCCCAATTAACTTACATCTTGCAAATCCCCTTAACTAAAATCCCTCCCAATCAAGAACAGAAAGATGTTCATCAAGGAAATCAGCTAATCGGGCCGCGACAAACACACTAAATGGTAACACCAAACTACCAATCACATCAAAAAGAACAGAGATTGTTCGAATCATCATGTTGATGTGTACGTGAAGCATTAAGCATTTTGTCGATAAACTCATCACCGTCAGTGAAGATGTCAACTAACGGCTCTTAGAAGAACAACTCCATGTGAAGATGACCCGATAAGAAGAAGCTCGGTTCTTACATGAGTTAGAGCCGTATGACCATATATTCTAAATCAATCAACCATGCAAGAATTCACATTTCTTCCCCCCCTCAAGAATTGCATACGGAGATGCCATTCTTGATTAAACAAGTGATTATCATCTAAATGTATTCTATTCACACTTCTCCCCCGCAAAATTAGCACATGATTTCGCCATCATCATTATAGTTGAGAAAGTGGAATCAGAAAACAATCTACAGTAGCCCGGTTCACTTGATGACTGAAGCGCATGGTAAAAGTATGAAGCATGTTGATGAGAATGGTCATAATAAGAAGATTTCTCTTCTTCAGAAGATAAAGCGCACTGAAGCGTACACTTTTCTTTTCTTAAGAGAACGAGGCATGAACTGTTGTGTTCAAACATCATAATGTTGAAGTACGAGGCCTGAACTGATGTGAACAGACGTCATAATCTCTCTTTCTCTTAGCAAACATGTAATCAACCCCATTATCATTCTCAGAGGCTCTTTGTCGTGACAGCTGATGGAGAAAAACCCCATATTATGAATTTGACCTTGAAGTAAACTAACCCGAATTCGTGACTTAAACTTGCACAAATGTAACAAAGAGCGGTGCCGATTTCCATTAGCATCTCTAAGTACTCTCTATGTACTCTATACTCTTCAACCAACCAACCATCAAGTATAAGACGTACATTACCTCTTGAAAATCCACAATTGAATGTGACACTGAGCACTACAACGTAACTCCTTAAAGTGATAGTTATTTTGTGGTGCTATGAGCCCAATTCCCCCAAGTGGTAAAAGAAAAGGTAAAAGACACCCAACAACAACTAGATTTCCACCCCTTCGTTTTTAATAATAAGCATCGAACAAGGATCATGAAGAATCTTCATCCAACCATCCCCGATACCTTTAGATACTAAGTATACTCGCCCGTGATAATTCACTTCAACCTCAAATAAATAATAGTGAATTAACCCCGTTATCACATCTTCTAGATAAAAGCTCAATTATAGCCTCCTTTGACGTTTAAAGTTAACTATGATAATGGTATTCATCCCGACCATCGTTAAAAGCACATAACCCCGTAAAACCATGTAATAACCAAACTGCCATGACGATATCCAATTCATGAAGTACACCCTTTTATCTCTTCTTCGAAACAGAAATCGTAGCACCAGCATCAAAAGAGATCTCGAAATACACTTTCCTTTCTCCAAGATGGTTCCATCATTACGGGATTTTACAACTCTATAGTTTAAACCGAGAAATAGTTTCTTTCGCGGGATTTTACAAAACCAAGAATAAACCGTAAGATAGATCCGGAAGTGCACTTTATAATTACCGGATGTTTCCACCGTGCACACGGAATTTACAAGTCTATGATTTAAACCGAGAAATAGATTCTTTCGCGGGATTTTACAAAATCAAGACAAAACCGTAAACAGTGTCAGCTTGAATGTGTTATGACAACTTCGGATTTCAGTGAATATCTATTTTAGGGGAACATGCAGCGGTTCATCAGTGGTACATTATCCAACATCAACAACATCATTAACCATTAATCACTTTGGTAGACACATCATTCATGAAATCTGACGGTTATAGCAATGACTATTTGGTGAAGTAAACCCGATATACCAAACTTGATCATGAAGTAGAATTCCCTAGATGTGTTACTTAAACTTGTACTAATCCTCGTGAAAAATAAACGGTGTACCCAATGTACAAAACGTCTTGACCAATCCTCAACTGCGTGAGACACCCAAGTGAAAGCTACGTTGTGGGTTAAGCGAGAAAGAATCACAACCGTAACTAAATAGCCAAGTCTTTATCACACTCTATAAATGCCCAAACAAGTCATCTTCGCAGAAGGGTAGAAAGAAAGAAGACGAAATAAGTAAACGCGCCCAGAAAACCTCACTTCAAGTCCAAATAAGAAATACCGTATAAACAGCCCCATAGTCAACCTTGTTCAAGTATCAAATCAAGCCAAAGCATAATATTATCCGTGAAGATGTATACACCAAAGTACCAATCCTCATAACCATATCTCATCATCTCAACAAATCTCAATATCAAATCTCGACCTTTTAGCCAAATGAAATACTAACATTAGCCGTAAACAAATGTATCATTCGTTGAAAGTTAATGACCAAACATTGTGTCATTTGTCCACAAAGTCCATCATAATGATCACCGACCTCCTCAATAAATCGTCATATCCAAATAAATTCAGTTCATCATTATCGCGCCAAAGCTCAATTGAAGAATAGGTTCGGTTCAATCACAACACATATACCCGAGCCATTAATATTGCACGGGACCAAGAATATCACACAAATGACACATTCCCACGAATCATAGATGACATATTAAATTCGTTTATGTTTAAACCCAACATAAAATTCGTCTATGAGCCAAATCTAGCATACGTCTAGCATACGAATCATAGATCACATATTAAACACATATGTTGGTTTAATAAATTTAAACCCAACATAAAATTCGGCCCATGTTCATTTAATTTATTCGTGGCCCAAATCTAGCATATAATCCGGTTGACCCACAACAAAACTGCTACCATACACAATCCAAGAGCTATACCCTAATTCCACTGAGTATATAACACCACCCAATACACACTAACCCTAATCCCCATTTTGTAGCCCTAATCTTTCTCTCCTCAAAATTTATCCGCCGCCTCCATCACACGCAGCTCCAAAAAAAACATTTCACAAAGATAAACACATCATCAGAATGTATACGAATTCATCTTATCTTATATCCTCTTAACATATCTTATACAAATCAAGCACAAGACTCATCATCCGTATCAAAGAACCTTCTTTCATTTGAGATAGCCACAGGGATGGCATGGGCTAGATTAGTACCACAGGGATGGTAACGAGATAAACATGCAGCATCAAGGTAGGTTTTAAAACTTATGTTTTGTTTTGAGTCATAACCGAACAAAAGGAAAAGGTATAACATTATTGTTATGATCTTTCCTGATATTGAGTTCGAACAAAGAGATGAAATGAAGCTTAACTGCCGAATCTTGTACAAGATGTTAAACACATGTTGTTTATCATCACCCATTAAAGAATCGAATATTATCAAGTGTGATGCTTTTCAACAGTTTTTGATTTATCTTTTGAGCATGGATCTGTTTTTATTTATTTTATTTTATTTTATTTTTATTTTTTTTTTGGTCTTAGAGGTGTGATTGATGATGAAGTATTTGTTTCGTGAATGAGACTCATAGTAGTCTTGATGTACCACGAAACCAAAAAAACTGAGATCACTAGTAATCTGATTTTCATGAACTATGAGGATATGGTAATTGATTCCTTTTAAATACACGTGGTTGATGTATTTTTTCAGATCTGTTGTAGTTGTTTCGATCTTGTTGACTTTACATTAAAACATGGACTGATGATGTTGGTATTTGAAACTGAGGTTCATGAAACTGTTTTGGTATGTTGGTATGTTGTGGTCTTTGTGGTCAGTTTAAAGAATCTTCTTATTAATAACTTTCTGTCAAGTCGCTAACTAGTTTTCAAAGCAAGTCGCTACCCTAAGTGACAAGTCGCTAGCCAAAGGTCTTGAGTCAACTCGCTAAGCCAAGTTGCTAAGCCAACTCGCTAAGCCAAGTTGCTAGACCAAGTTGCTACGACTTGTAAATACAAGTCGCTAGGCAAAACACGACCAAGTCGCTAGGTAGATTCTGTGAATTTGGACATCTTGTTCTATCAACTCGCTAGCATGAATATATGAGTTTTTCGACCACTTTCCGATGATATTCATATGAAACACTGAAAAACTGCTATTAAAAGATCTTTTTGCCAGTTTGACCCAGAAAAATAGCATAAAAATGCTTAATTTACCCATTTTGACCATATGTTTTGACCACGAAAAGAGACCAGATTCATAAAAACCATTTGAAGATAAAGTGACATGACCAGATAATACAAAACTAACCAAAAAACGTTTTACCACAATACAACCAAGACCAAAAGTCACAATACAGACTAGTTTCAAAACAGTCTACAAGACCACAAGAGTATACAAAAAAACAGTTTGGACCATAAAGCTTGACAAACAACAAATATGTATTCATGAGAGTAAGATACTTTATTTTGGACCAAAAGATATGCAAACATCAAAGACAATACCAAAAACAATCTACACATGATTCGAAGACCACACAAAAACATCAAAACACAAAAACCTTGGCTCTGATACCATTTGTAGGATCGATATATTTATTGTGTTAATGATTCGGGTGGTCTTGGATGATCAAAATACATGATAGCCATTTTAGAGAGAGAACGTAGAGAGTTGGTGTTCTTGGTAGAGAGTTGGTTCAATAAAATGTAAAAGGTTAGATTAAGAAAACTCCACCCCTTCCATGGATGGAAGGGGTATTTATACTTACAAACAATACGTCCTCCTAACGGACTGTGGATCAGGCATATAGTGGGTAAAGACCCGTCCTTCCTCCACGGTGTTACACTAAACTATTATACGCTACTGACTAACTAATTAACTACATAATAACGTAAATAACTATAAGTCTACGAGCTAAACTATGCTAGATAATATTTGGGGTGACCGACACTTTAACATGGAATTTCCAATTCCTAACACTAAACCATAATCACAAGTGGTGTTCAAGTATGTTTAGAGAGAGAAAGTTTTAGAGAGAGAAAAGGAAGAGAGTTGGGAACTATATGAAACAAAGAAAAATGGTATTGAAGCTCCAACCCTCTACCTTGGGAGGTAGAGGGTATTTAGAGTGTCTTACAAATAAACGCCACCTACGGGCTGTGGACCAGGCATACAATGGGTAAAGACCCGTCCGTCCTCCACGGTGTTACTTAGCAAACTACTTACTAACATATTATGACTACGACTATGAGATTTCTATCGAATACATATACTTGAGGTGACCGAATCGTTTAATGAATTTTCTAATTCCTAACAATCTCCTCCTAAGGGAGGTCACCTCAGTTTACAATGAATACAAACAGATATTACATTATATTGTTCTAGGATTCTTGATTAAGTCCTTTGCTCAAAAGCTTGTAGTCTTTGATTCTTCATGTTCCGAATGTTTGGATAATTCCAAGTGGAGGTCTTTAACTGATCCACGTGATGATGAGTTTTGAGCAAGAATTGAGATCATCGGCTAACATGAATCTCTGACTCTTCCATTGTGGTGTTGGTATTATGTGATGTTGTGACATTTGGACCGACATGCTCACATTCTGGATCGTGATATAATCTCATCAGAGTAGCGGAAGCTTTTATTGGTTCATGATATTTGCAGCAGCATAGCAGAAGCATGGAGTGAAAGTATCAGAGTCGTTGAAACACTTATCATGATTTCTTTAGAGATGAATGTGTATTGTGAGCATGCGGCTATGAATTGACCGCTTCATTCTAATCAGCTGTATACAAAAGTAAGCAATAAAGTGCACGAAAGTGTCTTTGATCACTTTCGTTGAATTGAGGCACAGCCCACGGTTCCCCGATCGCTGATACAAGTACTACCTGTGATCGATATAATTCAAGAACTTCCATGACAGGGTTTCATTGTACCGCTCTAGTCGTTCTCAAACCGGAACGTCTCAAAGAAGACAACACGGAGTGAGTGAACCAGCTAATTTAGATTCACTGATTGATGAAAAGAGATTTGAAAAACAATCTTGTATTGCTCAATAGAAATTGTTTTTGCAATACAACGAAGGTTTTAATGAAAATCAATTATCAATCATAAACACCTTTTATTTTGAAATATTAATACACAGTCTATGTGCTAAAGAAAAGAGTTTTTAAGCACAACGACCGGTTTTTCAAAGGTATCCGTCATTCCATAACCTGAACTAGGATTGATTCAAAAGATTGAATCGCCCCATTGTTTCGTTCAGCTTGTCACATGGTTGATCTATTGGATAGATCTCACATGCCACCCAACCGGAGCTTGTTTGATGTTGGCTCCAGAAGGCTTTCCATCTTCATTGTGAATATGTTAGCATATCACTCAGATGTTCTGGCAATACCACAAAGATAATGTGTAGGACTCATAAGATATAACCTCTCTTTCCACATTATGTGAAATAGAGAGTCTTCATTGAAAGTGTCCTAAAGAGATTTATTTGATGATCTCATGGCTCTAGACTCAATTGTGAACATTTGGTTCTTATGCCGGAGATTAGGGAGAGGGTCTCCTTCTTCAATATCAACAAACTCTAAGAGAAAGTCGATAGATAATGTCGGTTCCCCGTGAGAATGAAACAAGTCCTTTTAAGAGGAACTTGAGCAGCTTGGGAAGTTTAGTGCAGTGCGTCACTGGGTCCATGACATATTGTCTTCAATACCAGTGTTACCTTAGTAAACACTAGTAGCATATGTATTGAACCCGGTTTCTGCCCTAAGGTTGAATAAATGGAGGGATATTTCTTTTCACCCTTTTCTCATTTCATTTCTTTTTCATTCTTCAACTCCTTCAGTGCTTACCAAGACTTCATAACCAGAACCTTGTTGGGTTTATTCCAGTACTAGCTCATCTCATCCAAGACTCTTCCCATTTCTCACTTTTCTCCTTTTTTCATCAAACCTAAGGACTCTACACTATCTAGTGGATTATCACTGGGTAGATCCCTCCGGTTCTGGTGGATCGTGGGAACAAATACCTAACCTTATTATCCTTATATCACCATACATAAAGTAAAGTTGGTCGGTCTATTTGGTATTGTTCATCTGCCGTTGGAACCAATTGAAAACCATTTTAAAATCAATCCAGATACTTGTGATATATTATCAAAGCATTTTGTACATGAATTGTTTTTGATATTTTTAGAACAAGAGCTCCCCCTCAACATGTGCATCAATCATCATTTTGTAATAGAAATAATTTTCATCTTTGAGGGGTTGGCTTGCATCTAAGAGTAGTTATATAAAGAATGTGATTTTCAAAATAGTTGCTCCCCCTCAATATGTGCATAGAAATTTGAAAATGTTTTGCACATATTAGGAAAAAACTGCACATTGAATTAAATTGATCACGTTTCAAATCTTTGTGGTTTAAAATAGATGCTCCCCCTCAACATGTGCATGAAATTTTTTGAAATCGTTTGGCACATGTGGGGAGGAAAGCTTGCTAAACACTTATAAAACCAATTATCAATTTATCAGTTTAAATCCAATTTAAATCACAAATTCTCCCCCGATCACACTTTCCAAATCCTTTGAGAGATGTGATCTCTATTGATTTAAATTAAATTTTGAGAGCTTTTGAGGAGAATTGTGACTTGCTTTTGAAAAAAACTTTTAACTGATAAGGATCAGATTTTCAGACTTTAAACTCCATTGATTAAACATGCAAGATTGTCTTCTGAAAACCTAACATTAGCAAAGGTTTTGAATCAACTGTATAAAACATTATTCTTTTTTATTTTTTCAACAATAAACCTTGCTCATTTACGTGTCAATTGTTTGAAAAATGACCTTTCAAAATAACCTTTTTAATTCGAATAAAATCATTCTCCCCCTCAATCAATGACACAAGTTGTTGATTGAGAGATAGAGATTTTGACAGATGATAAGCACAAATGGTTTACACAAATAATATAGTACAAGGAATTTTCAAAACAATTTAGGTTTCATTAGATGGCAAATATTTTTCAGAAGAATCATTAAACGGAAAAATATTTGGAAAGTGAAACATTTGTCTTATTGATGACAAACATTTTTTAAGAATCAGAGCATGAGATTTTGAAAAATAAGATAAAGCATGGCTCTGTTCTTTTCTTTTAAAACGGGTTACTGCCTCAAATGACAATAAATCACTATTTTTCTCCGCCTAATTTTTTTTATTTTTTATTTTTTTTAACAAAAACTATGTACATTCGAAGAACATCTAAAGACCCGTGAAAAAACAGTATTTTTTGGAATTTTTCAAGATTTTTCAAATATTTATGGATTTTATAGAATTTAATATTTTTATATTTTCTTTTGAGGGTTTTATAGATGGATATAGACCTTTACTCATCGTTTTCCTCTTGAAGACGCTTGAGTGTTTCCGGTTGTAGACTCTTTAGACCAAGACGTGGAAGGATAAACTCAAAAAGTTCTCTAGGAAGAGCTTTGGTGAAGATGTATGCTAATTGGTATTCAGTCCTCACAAAATAGAGTTCCACCACACCTTTTTCCACTTGTTCCCTGATGAAATGATGTCAAATGTCGATATGCTTTGCTCTTGAGTGTTGTACATTGTTGCATGAGATAGCAATAGCACTTTTATTATCACACAGTAGGGATTTTGTTGAAGTCAAAGCCATAGTCATTAGCATTGAGATCTCATCCATAGGATTTGAGCACAACAGGATGACATGGCTATGTATTCAGCCTTTGTAGAGGAAATAGAAGTACTCATTTGCTTCTTTGAATACCAGCTCACAAGCTTATCACCCAAAAGCGAGCACCTCCGTGACGCATTTTGACGAAAGTATCTTGACACCTGCATGATCGCATCTGCATATCGTTAGTGACATACCGGTGTCCCGGTACCAAAGTCCTATGTTGATGGTTCCTTGGAGGTACCGAAAGACCCGTTTAACCGCTTCAAGGTGCATTTTGGTAGGCTTAGCACGGTATCTAGCACACATGCATACGAACATAATATCAGAGTCTCGTGAGGTACATCGGGTGATCCAATCATACTACGATATTTCGTTTGGTCTACCATGATCCCCGAGTGGTCCTCATCCAGCTTAGTACGCTCTATCATGGGAGTGTCAACAGAGTCACTAGAATCAAATCCAAATTTCTTTAAAATCTCATTAGCATATTTAGATTGATTTATAAAAATGCCTCCGGGACTTTGTGAGATTTGTAATCCCAAGAAAAATGACATTTGTCCCATCATTGACATTTGAAATTTGGAACCCATTTCATTTGAAAACGATCACATTCATTGGGGTCAGTCGAGGCAAAGATGATATCATCAACATATATTTAAACGTGAATTAATTGTTTGCCTGATTTCCTGGTGAATAATGTCGGACCAACTGCTCCTTTGCTGAATTTAGAAGATAGAAGAAACTTTGATAACGTATCATACCATGCCCTTGGAGCTTGCTTCAAGCCGTAAAGACCTTCTTGAGCGATAGACATATGAGTCGGATACTGGATTCACAAAACCTTCAGGTTGGCTGACGTATACGACTTCTTTAAGATCTCCGTTAAGAAAAGTGAAAGTTATAACTTTTCACATACACATCAAACCATAACACAAAGTAGCATATAGATGGAATTCTAGAGAGAGAAAGTTAGAGGTTTAGGGAACTTAGTGAGAGAAAGTGAAAGATATTATTATGAGCTCCAACTCTCTACCTTGGAAGGTAGAGAGTATTTATAGTCTTACATAAAACGCCACACAACGGGCTGTGGATCGGGCATACAGTGGGTAAAGACCGTCCGTCCTCCACGGTGTTACTTAACTAAATACTACTTAACTTAAAATAACTACTGACTACGAGCTTTCTAATGATTACATATACTTGAGGTGACCGACTCTTTAATACTTGGAATTTCTAATTCCTAACAATCTCCCCTAAGGGAGGTCACCTCAATCATGTACTAAAATTACATTGAATACAAACAGATATTACATTAAAATTGATCTTGCATTCTTGATGTAGTGCTTTGCTTCAAGCTCGTAGTCATTGATTCTTCACATTGCATGTTTGGTTACTTCAAGTGGAGGTCTAATACTGATCCACGTGATAAGTAATTTGAGCCTTATGAGATCATCAAGAATCAAAGATCTCGTGACATCCATTGTGGTGTTGGTATTATGTGATGTTGTGACATTCGTACCGACATGCTCACATTCTGGATCATGATATCTTCTCATCGAGTAGCGGAAGCTTTGTTGAATCATGATATTGGCGGCAGTAGCAGAAGCTTGGAGTGAAAATATCCGAGTCATTGATGCACTAATCATGATTTCTTTTGAGATGAATGTGTTAAGTGAGCATGGCGGCTATGGATTGATCGTTTCATTCGATCGGTACGCAAACGCCGGTGTACTCTGCATACAAAGCTTAGCAATAAATCGCACAAAGTGTCTTTGATCACTTTCGTTGAATTGAGGTACACGGCCCACGGTTCCCGTTGATCAAGTACATAAGTACCGCCGTGATCGGTATAATTTCAAGAATTTCCTTGTGAGGTTTCTGCTCTAGCCGTTCTCAAACCGAACATCTCAAAGAAGACAACACGGAGTGAGTGAACCAAATAATTTGAGTCCAGATTGATGAAAAGATATTTGAAAAACAATCGTGTATTGCTCAATAGAAATTGTTTTTGCAATATTACGAAGGTTTTAATGAAAATCAATTATCAATCATAAAACACCTTTTGATTTGAAAAATTAGTACACGGTCGACGTGCTAATGAAAAGAGTTTTAAAGCACAAAGACCGGTTTTTCAAAGGTTTCCGTCAATCCATAACTCGAACCGTGATTGATTCAAAAGATTGAATCGCCCCATTGTTTCGTTCGGTTGTCACATGGTTGATCGTATAATAGATCTCACATGCCACCTACCAGGAGCTTGTTAGATGTTGGCTCCAGAAGGCTTTCCATCTTCAGTGAATATGTAAACACATCACTTTCGGATGTTCGCAATACCACAAGGATAATGCGTAGGACTCATGAGATATAATTTCTCTTTCCACATTGTGTGAAACGAGAGTCTTCATTGAAAGTGTCCTAATGAGATTTATTGATGATCTCGTGGCTCTAGACTCAATTTTGCATATTTGGATCCCTAGAGACTAGGAGAGGGTCTCCTTCTTCAATATCAACAATCTCTAAGAGAAAGTCGATAGATAATGTCGGTTCCTCGTGAGAATGAAACAAGTCCTTTTAAGAGGAACTTGAGTGGTTAGGAAAGTTGAAGTGCAGTCGCCACGGGTCCATGACGTCTTGTCTTCAATACCGATGTTACCATCAAGTAGCATATGAATTGAACCGTTTTCGCCTCTAAGGTTGAATAAATGGAGGGCTATTTGTTTTCACCCTTTTCTCATTCAATTCTTTTTAATTCTTCAACCCCTTCAGTGCTTACCGAGGTTTCATAACTAGAACCTTGTTGGGTTTATTCAAGATTACTAGCTCAGCCTCACCGCACTCTTCCCATTCCTCATTTTTCTCCTTTTATTATCATACCTAAGAACTCTACATTAACTAGTGGATAGTTCCTGGGTAGATCCCTCCGGTTCTGGCGGATCTTGGGAACAAAACCTAACCTTATCATCCTTATATCACCATACATAAAGTAAAGTTGGTCGGTCTATTTGGTATTGTTCATCTGCCGTTGGAACCAATTGAAAACCATTTGAAAATCAATTCGGATACTTGTGATATATTATCAAAGCATTTTGTACCTGAATTGTTTTTTGATAATTTTAGAACGAGAACTCCCCCTCAACATGTGCATCAAATATTTGAAAATGTTTTGCACACGGAGGCAAGAGAACATTTTCTAAAAGATATCAACATCACTTCCCAAATCGAATCAAGTAGATAAAGCATTTTGGGGAAGGATGAGATTTTCATGATTTTGCTCCCCCTCAATATGTGCTTCTAGGTTTGAAAAGAGTTTTGCACATACTAGAGGGAACCTGCACATTGAGATAAATTATCACGTTTCAAATTATAGGTTTGAGATAGATGCTCCCCTCAACATGTGCATTGAAAAATTTGAAATCGTTTGTCACATGCGGGGAGGAAATCATGTACATTCTTATAAAACCATTTACCTAATTATCGCTTAAATCCAATTTAAATCACACATTCTCCCCGATCACAATTATCAAATCATTTGAGATTTGTGATCTCTTATAGATTTAAATTGATTTTGAAAGCTTTTAAGGAGAATTGTGACTTGATTATGAAAGCGTTTTAACTGATAAGGATCGGATTTTAAGACTTTAAACTCCATTGATAAAACATGCATGTACATCTTTTGAAAACAATTTAATGCCAAATAACATTTTAATTTAATTGAAATCATTCTCCCCCTCAATCAATGACATAGGTTGTTGATTGAGAGATGGAGATTTTGACAACTAAGTCCCGATGATTATCAAAAATAGAGACCGAGTTATTTTTCAAAGCATTAGTTTTCAGCAGATAAATGTTTATAGAATCCGAGCATGGAATTTGAAAACATGGTAAAACATGGCTCTGTTCTTTCTTTTAAAATTGGGTTATTTCTGAAAATGACAATAAACCATTGTTTCTCTTTCTCCCAAAAATATTTTTGATTTTTTAAGAATTGAACAACATCTAAAGTCCGTGTCATTCTTTGAATGACAAAGACAAAGACCGTAGATATTATCGAACTGAAAAAAAACATGACAAATTGACAATAATTTTTCGAAATTTTCAGATTTTTATGGATTTTGAAGGTTTTTATAATTTTGTATTTTGATTTTCGAATAAATATTTACAAGAGATAGATGAAGATAGACCTTTACTCCTCATCTTCCTCCTGAAGACGTTTGAGAGTATCTGGTTGAAGGCTTTTCAAGCCAAGGCGTGGAAGAATAAACTCAAAACGTTCTCTTGGAAGAGCTTTGGTGAAGATGTCCGCTAACCGATATTCGACCTCACAAAATATAGTTCCACCACACCTTTTTCCACTTGTTCCCCGATGAAATGATGTCGAATGTCGATATGCTTTGCTCTTGAGTGTTGAACGTTGTTGCATGAGAGAGCAATAGTACTTTTATTATCACAAAGATGTAGGGATTTTGTTGAATACAAAGCCATAGTCGGATAATTGAGATCTCATCCATAAGATTTGAGCACAACAAGATGACATGGCTATGTATTCAGCCTCTGTAGAGGAAATAGAAGTACTCATTTGCTTCTTTGAAGACCGGCTTACAAGCTTATCACCCAAAACCGAGCACCTCCGGATGTACCGGCGTGTATCTTGACAACCGCATGATCGGCATCTCGTGCATAGGCCGTTAGTGACATACCGGTGTCCTTCGGTACCATAGTCCCATATTGATGGTTCCTTGGAGATACCGAAAGACCCGCTTAACCGCTTCAAGGTGCTTTTTAGTAGGCTTAGCCTGGTATCTAGCACACATGCAAACAGCGAACAAGATGTCCGGTCTACTAGCGTGAGGTACATCGGGATCCAATCATACTACGATATTTCGTTTGGTCAATCATGATCCCTGAGTGGTCCTCATCTAGTTTGGTTCGATCAATCATGGGGGTGTCAACAAGGTCACTTGAATCAAATCCAAATTTCTTTAAAATCTCATTTGCATATTTAGATTGATTTATGAAAATGCCTCCGGGACTTTGTGAAATTTGTAATCCCAAGAAAAATGACATTTGTCCCATCATTGACATTTGAAACTTTGAACTCATTTCATTTGAAAACGATCACATTCCATTGGGTCAGCCGAGGCAAAAATAATATCATCAACATAAATTTGAACATGAGTTAAATGTTTGCTCGACTTCTCGGTGAATAAGGTAGGATCAATCGCCTTTGAATCCGGTTGATAGAAGAAACTTTGACAGGGTATCATACCATGCCCTTGGAGCTTGCTTTAAACGGTAAAGAGCCTTCTTCACGATAAAGCGTGAGTAGGATGCTCTTGATTCACAAATCCTTCGTTGGTGGCGACGAGACGACTTCTTTAAGATCTCCATTCGAAATGCCGTCTTCACATCCATCCGATATACTACCATGTTCTTACTAAAGCGGATTAGCCGAAGATTCGATTGCCTCGATTCGAGCAAGCGAGCAAAAGATTCTTCAAAGTCTATACCCTCCTCTTGACGATATCCTTTAGCAACTAATCGGGCCTTGTTTTTCAACACATCACCATGCTCATCAAGTTTCACTTTGAAGATCCATTTAAGTGCTATAATCATAGCACTGGAGCGTGTACTAACTCCCATACATCTAGTCGATCAAAATCATGAATTTCTTCTTGCATGGCATTGAACCATTGCCTTCATTCATGGCGGTTTTAACATCTTTTGGTTCGATCTTAGATAGTACGGAGTTGAAGAAACACCATAAGGCATCGGTTGCAAGTTGTTTCCGGTTGATGGACGAGAGGGATTTCCAATGATGTTGTCTAATGGATGATCGTGAGTCCATTTTCTAAGGTGTTCATGTGGCAGTTGTTGAGGAACTGAGGTAGCCGAGTCGATGTCTTGAAGAAGATGGTTCGATGATGATTCGTGAGTAGCAAATATGTTTTCAAATGGAGCATCTTCGGGAGTAGCAAAGGGGATAACTTCATCATTGATGCGTAAACATTTCCATGATGTACATTTGAAGAATGATGATTTGTTGATGAGATCGAAGGATCGCAGCAGGTGCTTCTTGACTTAAAGATATTGAGAGTGAAGGATTGTCTTCATTCACAGGAATATGAGCATCTTCTGTTGTAGGGATCAACACCTCATTAGTAATTGAATCATACAGTTCATCAAACATAGGATCAAACAATTTCTTTAAATCATCTTGAGATGGAGGTACATATGGAGTTTCTTGAGAAGAGTTTAGAACAAGAGATGAACCAATGGGACTGTTTTGAAGTCGGGTCCCGAGTGGAGTGTCCAGAGCCATTTGACCGTCAGCTCATCAAGCGTAGCGTGAATGGTTTCCATGATATTTCGGGTTCTTTTGTTATAGATTCGGTATCCCTTTTTGTTTGGTGCATATCTTACAAATACTCCAATGTCGCTTTAGCCTAAGTTTCCCTAAGTCTTGACCCTCATTAGTTGGATAACACAATGCACCAAACACACGAAGGAAAGAGAGATTAGGTTTTCTGTTGTGGACAAGTTCATATGGTGTCTTTCCATGAACGGTGTGAATCGAGGAACGATTTTGTGTGTAGCATGGTGGCAATAGCTTCGACCGAGAAACATTGGAACTTTAGAGTAAATCAGCATTGTTCTAGCAGCTTCTACAAGAGTTCGATTTAGCCTTTCAACTACACCGTTCTGTTGAGGAGTTCGTGGAACACTTCTTTGATGGGTGATTCCAATGCTTTCATAGAATTCACTAAGTTGTTTGTTAACAAACTCGCCCATTGTCGTCCGGATAATTGACGGTTTTGTTAAGTCGAACTGCAACTGCTTGATAAGTTTGATGATGATATCTGGAGTTTCATCCTTTGTCCTTAAGAACTTGACCCACGTGAATCTAGAGTAATCATCAACTACAACTAATACATATTTCTTCCCAAAGATATTCTACACTCTCATTGGTCCACATAAATCCATATAAATTGTATGAAGAACTTCGTGTGAGTTAGTAGGTTTGGGTTTATGGGCATACTTCTTGCTTTTTCCCAATTGACATCTTGAACAAAGATGATCCTTTTCATACTTTAGTCGAGGTAAACCTACAACTAAGTCCTTTCTCGAGAGATCATTGATGGTGCCGAAGTTCAAGTGATTGAGACGACGATGCCATAACCATGACTTTGGTTTTGAAGCCTTTGACAACAAGCAAATTGGAGAAGACTTCATCATATCTTCTATGGAGATGGTGTAAAGATTTGAACCACGAGTTCCTTTTAACAGTTCCTTGCCATTGAGATCTCTAACAAAGCGGTATGTTTTAGAAGGCTACTTCTAGATCGAATCACGAATTGACCAACAGAGAACAGATTATGACCCAAACCTTCCACATAGTATACTCTAGCGATAACACTATCACCAACAACATAATCACCATAACCCTTAATTGCACCAAAATGATCATTACCGAATCTAACTGTCCCGATGAATTTGCTCACGAAGTTCATGAGCCGCGACCGGTCTCCAGTCATATGCTTGGAAATACCGAGTCCAAAACGTAAGCGATTTGAATGATCTGCAATTGAACACAGCACAAGAATGGATAAGCTGGATAATTGGGATCCCCATGCAAGAATGGGTTCCATTTGGTTAGTAATAGTAATTGGAACACCCACATGTAAAACGAAACATCCATATCGAAGTAGAAGCAATGGAATCATTGGGAATAGATGCAATCTTTGGTGTCTCAGATTTGACCTATTCAAAGTATGTTTACTTCTTAAGGGAATAGTTCTACAAGTAGGCATCCATTTTCTAGTGGGCATAATCTTAGCAGTTTGAGAACAAAACTGATTATTCTTATGGCAAAAGGTATCCAATAATAACCTATCTTTATAAAAGTTCTTCCTGTGGGTTTCCACCGTTTTCTAACAATCTTTCGTTTTTGCCTTTTTGCCTTATTTGCACGATTATTTGCATTAACAATTTTAGCGGGCATTTGACAGATTAGACAAAGCATTCACACCACATTCATGATTAGCAACGAGAATTCAAGCAGACACATTACAAGGTTTGCAAATAGTATCGAATTGAATTAATTACTGATGCGCCTAAGGCTAATACTAGAATCAACACGATTCGTTTTATTCAACTCAAGCTTAAAGTTCCTAGATTGGTCTTCTACTCTCTTCCAATGCACATTCTTAGCTTGCAAGGTCCTATCATTCCTTGTATATTCTTGAGACTTTGACCGCTTCGCTTTAAAGTCACGATTACTCTGTAGAGAATGGGAACATTAGTTGGTTGATCTAATTTTTGCATTCTTGAACTTGATGTGCAAGGATCTGAAGTACTAGAAGGTACATTAGTGTATACTTTAAGACTGTGATTTGAGTTTTTGCGGGCACACTAAAGTTCACTTTCTTAGCACTAACATATCCGGAATCTGAACTACTTGAAGGCACATTAGTGTTTCCTTTCTTAAGGCGGGCATAGAACGGATTTCCTGCTTGGCACTAGGCATAGAACAAGGCATCACAGCTTTGCCTTTTGCACCTAAGGTTAAGGATTTGGGACATGTGGCAATTACACATTCTAGCAACTCTTGAGATCGTTTGGCCCGGAGGCAAGCAAACCTAATTTCACTATCAAGAGGTTTGTTAATGAAATCCTCTTCGACAATCTCACGGAGACATTCTAGACTATCCTTAAGGTGAGCACAATATTCATGAAAAGCATGTTCATTATTCCTAAGATGAGGAGGAATATATTTAATCTGTCACAAAGTGTATTTGCAGTCTAAGGGTGACTTTGAGACAACATTCTTATTGAAAACAAGTGGCGGTTCCCATTTCACGACTTCTCGGATTCTCAATTTCCTTTTGTAGAGGCGTTATTTTTTCGTTGTTTTGGTCACGGGTGACTTTTATTGAATCATATAACTCTTTAAAATGTCGTTTAACTTTTTCATTTTCTTCTAGAAAACTCTCGTTTTCCTTTTGTAAGGCATCAACTAAGTTTTGAAGATGAAAAGTTTGAGAATTCTGAGAATCTAAAGGAGGAGGCATTTGGGAGCTGTCATATTGTTCGTTTGACCCTTTAATTGAGAGATTTGGGCTTTCAACTTTTCGATCGTGTTGCGAGCTTGAATCGTTCATCACGCTTGTTAATTTGAAAACGCATCAAACTCTGGAGCATCGGACGATGTCTTGATATTTGAAGTTTTAACATTTTCTTTAAGATGTTGATATTTTAGTTGTAAATTAAAATGCTCAACTTCCGGTTTAGAAAAATGTTTAACCAAATTGTCGTGATCATCCAGTTCAATTTTCTCGTTTAGTTTAGAATTAGTTTTTTCAAGCTCAATGACACGATCATGGGAGACTTTCCGGGCCACAGATAGTTCATGAAATTTGGAAGCATTAATAGAGCAATTTGAGGCAGTGAAAAAGATATCTTGAGCAACACATTCAGTAATAAGAGTCTCATTTAATGTATGCAAGTTCTTCCTCTCAATCTCATTATATTTTAGTGCACGCTCATAATCACTAACTTCAACTACCATTGCATCAAATTCCTTTTCCATTCCCTTGATATCAGTTTCTATCCCCTTTTAAGACTCTCAAAGTGATCTTTTAGAAGTTTAAAGAAAGGCATGACCTCCGTTAAATAACATTCTTTCATTTGCTCAAAACCCCTTTCTCCTTCCGTTATACCAGTGGGTGTGATCCTTTTCTTGCAAGTTTTCTCAAAATCAACAAATAGTTGAAATATAACATATTGGCTAATTAAGGTCTTGCTTTTAGTGGCAATTTTTCTAGGAACAAGATGCATTGGTGTATTAGGAGGATACACAGTTGCTCTAGGCATTTTCCATAGGGGAGGGTTTGTTTCAACAATATTATCGACTTTCGCTTATCTAAATCTTTTTCCGAAAACTTGTTCGGGAGTCAACAATGTCTGAGGCTTAAACATGTTCAAGGAAATCCACTTTTCCTTTTTGTAGTCATGGGGAGTGATAATTATTTTTTTCTCTTTGCATTTAGGATCATCTAATTTTTGTTCATCCTTTCCCTAGTGACTTCATCTGATTTCTTATCCTCCTCATTGCACTCAACGCAACTAGGTTTCGTCTAGGTTTAAGAATCTCATTGCCATCATAGATCACACTTTGAGCTGCTTTTGCTATCTTTCCCTACTCGGGTTGGGTTTATCTATAATGGGAACACTATGCTTATCGCTTAGGACTCTATGTTTAGTGACCATGTGAGCAGCCTGAATGGTGTTTCCTTGTATGTACAACTTGTTTTCAAGTTTGTTTTTCAAAGTTTTCAGATTAGAAAAATCTCTCAAGAGTTTTGATTCCTTTGCATTAAATTCTTGCTTAAGCATTTTCACATTTTCTTGAAGTTCTTGTTTTTGCTTAGCTGTTTTAGAAAGTTTTTCTTGCAAGGAATTTAACTCTTGTTTTAATACTTCTTTTCTAAAATTACTTTTTCTAATGATTGTACGCACTTGGTCATCCATTTCCTGCTCACGAGTGGTCAACTCAAATTTAGCACGTTGTTCATAAATAGCAACACGTTCTATATAGGCATTTAGTTCGAAATACGAGAATCATCGGGGGCACATGCGGTGTATTCATCAAAAACATAGTCATTGTTGATTGCAGAAGATGCATCACTTGGTACACCTTCACTTTCACTTTGTTTCACGGATTGATCATATGGGATAATATCGATATTACCCATATTTTCAACATTTGATTCAATAGTTTCAGTTGAATGTACTTTGTCATGTATCTTTTGCACATCAGATATCGTATAGTTTTAATACCTCTGAGATGAGTTTGTCTCGGGATGGGCCAACTAGTGGTGAAGAAGAGACCTTGGGAGAGACCATTGGAGAAATGCTAGCCATAAAAATTGTGTGTGCCGTAGGTCCATCATCCACATCCGAGTCGTATGCATCACAATCAGCGACTTGAAAGGCATTCTGATGATTGTGACCTATCTCCTGAATAGGCCGCTCATCCACATCTGCATCATAGGTCTTGGCATTGCCCTCAGCTAGAAACAGCAATTCCTCTTCATCCAAAGTAGCACCATTGTCCCGAGCTTGTACCAGAAAGATCTTATCTCGAAGTAATCGGATTCTGTGGACGCTTTGGAGATGTACAGTGCCTTGCAATGTGTCCCTCACCACCACAGTTATAACATTTGATTGGCTTAGCTTGACCTTGGTTACCATTCCTTCCTCGACTCTGGTTGCCAACATAACCTCTACCAGCTCCACCTCTTCCCTGATCATACTGTCTTTCCTGAACCGTTGCACCACGATCCTTCCATCTTTAACAAAGTGGCTTGATTGTGTGGGTTAGATGTCGCTCGAGGTTGTTGTTGGTTTGTGGGAGAGAATTCATGTTTTGACTAATCAGAAGAGCTAGTTGATTAATGAAGTTACCCACGTGTGGATCAGCATCAGCTTGTTTGAACATAGGATCAAGAATGAGTTTGTGATTACCATTACCCAAGGGTATGACTTGTGATGCTTTGGTTGTGATTCCGATGTTTGAGTAGAAGGCAGTTGAGTCATTAGACGAGCTTGTCTCTCCCTCGTTGGTTTTGAACTGATTGAGAATCAATTTTTCAAACATAGCATGTCTCTCATTCTGAAGGAGGAAGGCATATAGTTGCTCATAGTTTGTATTCTTCAATCCTTTAGTGAGCTTCACAAATGTGACAAACTTGTGCCATTCGGGATTCATGTTGTTCACAAATTTTGAGTTCAGCTGAATGTTAGGCATAGTCATTCCGATGTTCCTCATGTCATTCACTAACTTATGAAATCTCACATAGTACTCATAGACACTCTCATCCGGTTTCATCTTGAAGTGTTCAAATTCGTCATAGAGTTGGGATTCTCTGTCTTCCATAGTTAATTCTGAACCCGAGAGAAGCATCTTAACATTATCCCATACCTGCCTTTGCATCTGTTATGATTGATCGCCTTGTAGATGTCTTTAGGAAGACCTTGAAGAACAATGTTTGAAGCCCTCGATATCGTGATCGAATCTCTTTTTCTCCTTATCCTCAAGCTCATCATACATTTTAGGTCTGTCCATTCCGTAAACAAGAGTACCATCTTCATTAGTATCAAGTATGTCTCTAGTCGTCTCAACTCGATATGGTCCTTCATCAATGGATTTGAGAATGTTGACACCAGTTTCCTTCCCAAGGCATAATCGATTCGTTGAGCCCAAGAATCGTAGTCGGCCTGTCAAGCATGGGTGGACGAGTATCCGAGCCAGCTGCTTGAACATCCTCGGCAACAGTGGAGATGACAGTAGGAACGTTGATAGACATGTTTACAGTTTATACGGGATTTTATAACTCTATGATTAAACCGCGAAATAGATTCTTTCACGGGATTTTACTAAATCAAGAGAAAACCGTAAACAATCACTCAAGTCGCTAGAAGATAATGCACTAAGTCGCTAGAAGATAATGCACTAAGTAGCTAACGCTTAATTCGCTACACCACTAAGTCGCTAGAGTCCCAAGTCGCTAGACAAATGCAAGTCGCTAGGTAGTAACTCGCTAAGCCTCAAGTCGTTAGCAAAATTTTGGCAAAGAATTCGCCTACTAAGTCGCTAAGATACAAGTCGCTAAAGAGCAACTCGCTACCGATCAAGTCGCTATCACCAAGTCGCTACCCGTAGTGGAGAGTCCACTACTTGTACCTTTGAAATCGCTAGATCTAAGTCGCTAGGTTTAGAAGCGTAACTCGCTACAAATTTGTAAAGCAAGTCGCTACGAAGAAACTAATCCGTGAAGTAAGTCGCTAGCATGAAAAAACCACATAAACATCACTTTTCAATCCCAAAACAACCCAACCAAGATGATTTAAGCTTACCAACTGATAACCTACACACTTGTGATGATTCTAAACATAAAAGTATTAACAAAATCCAAACTTTAACACAGAAATCAACCAAATGATGCAAAAACCACTAAACTTTTTCAAACTCAAAACCACCTAAAAACCACTATAAATCCAAAGATGTGCAAGATATGATCAAACCTTGGCTCTTGATACCAATTGAAAGTTATAACTTTTCACATACACATCAAACCATAACACAAAGTAGCATATAGATGGAATTCTAGAGAGAGAAAGTTAGAGGTTTAGGGAACTTAGTGAGAGAAAGTGAAAGATATTATTATGAGCTCCAACTCTCTACCTTGGAAGGTAGAGAGTATTTATAGTCTTACATCAATCGCCACACAACGGCCGTGGATCGTGCATACAGGGTAAAGACCCGTCCGTCCTCCACGGTGTTACTTAACTAAATACTACTTAACTTAAAATAACTACGACTAAGAGCTTTCTAATGATTACATATACTTTAGGTGACCGACTCTTTAATACCTGGAATTTCTAATTCCTAACAAAAAGCCGTCTTTACATCCATCTGATAGACAATCATATTCTTACTTGCAGCATTAGCCAGGAAGATTCTGATTGCCTCGATGCGTGCCACAGGATCAAATGATTCTTCAAAGTCAAAACCTTCCTCTTGACGGTATCCTTTTGCAACCAATCTAGCCTTGTTCTTTAATACATCGCCATGCTCATCGAGCTTCACTTTGAAGATCCACTTTAGAGCAATGATCATAGCAATAACTGGAGCGTGTACTAATTCCCATACATCAAGTCGATCAAACTCATGAATTTCTTCTTGCATGGCATTGAACCAACAGTCTTCATTCATGGCGCTTTAACATCTTTTGGTTCGACCTTAGAGAAGTCTGAAGTTGAAGAAGCACCATAAGGCATCGGTTGCAAGTTTTTTCCGTGGATCTTTGGGACGAGAGAGGTTTCCAATGATGTTGTCCAATGGATGATCATGTGTCCACTTTCTAAGGTGTTCATGTGGTTATTGTTGAGGAACTGAAGTAGCGAGTCGATTTCTCGATGAGGATGGTTCGATGATGATTCGAGGAGCAAATATGTTTTCAAATGGTACATCTTCGGAGTAGCAAAGGGATTTCTCCATCAATGATGCCAGAAACAATTCCATGATGTACACTCGATGTTTGATGATTTGTTGATGAGACAGAGTGATCGGCGGCGAAGCGCTTCTTGACTTAGTGTCATAGAAATTGAAGGGTTAACTTCATTGGCAGGGATAGTAGCGACCTCGATGATGGAATTGATAGATCATTAGCAGTTGGCTCATAGTGTTCATCAAACATTAGATCAGCGGTTTCTTCAAGTCATCTTCCGAAGGAGGTACATAAGGAGTTGCTGGTGAAGAATTGTATACAAGAGTAGAACTGATGGGACTACATGAAGATGCGGGTCCAGAACTGGGTTGTCTTGGAGCCATAGGACCGTTCATCTCATCGAACGTAACGTGAATTGTTTCCATGATATTTCGGGATCTTTTGTTGTAGATTCGGTATCCCTTTTTGTTAGGTGCATATCCTACAAATACTCCAATGTCCTCTTTAGCTCTAAGTTTGCCTATGTTTTGGCCCTTATTAGTTGGATAACACAAGGCACCAAACACACGAAGGAATGAGAGATTAGGTTTTCTATTGTGGACAAGTTCATATGGAGTTTTTCCATGAGCAGTGTGAATTAGGGATCGATTTTGAGTGTAGCATGCAGTGGCAATGGCTTAAGCCCAGAGAAACATTGGAACCTTTGAGTAAATCAGCATTGTTCTTGCGGCTTCCACAAGAGTTCGATTTCGTCTTTCAACTACACCGTTCTGTTGAGGAGTTCGTGGAACACTTATTTGATAACTGATTCCAACACTTTCATAAAACTCACTAAGTTGTTTATTAACAAACTCAGTTTGATAAGTTTGATGATGATATTTGGAGTTTCATCCTTTGTCCTTAGGAACTTAACCCAGGTGAATCGAGAGTAATCATCAACCACAACTAACACGTATTTCTTCCCAAAGATATTCTGCACTCTCATGGGTCCACATAAGTCCATGTGAATTGTATGAAGAACTTCTGTAACGGAGTTTGTAGGTTTGGGTTTGTGGGCATACTTCTTGCTTTTTCCTAATTGGCATGTTGAACAAAGATGATCCTTTTCATACTTTAATCTAGGTAAACCTACAACTAAGTCCTTTCTGGAGAGATCATTGATGGTGCCGAAGTTCAAGTGATTGAGACGATGATGCCATAACCATGACTTTGTTTTCGAAGCCTTTGACAACAAGCAAATTGGAGAAGACTTCATCATATCTTCGATAGAGATGGTGTATAGATTTGAACCACGAGTTCCTCTTAAAAGTTCTTTACCATCAAGTTCTCTAACGAAACAAGTATGTTTTCTAAATGCCACTTCTAGATCGAATCAAGAATTGACCGACAGAGAATAAGTTATGACCAAGACCTTCTACGTAATATACCCCGGAGATAACACTATCACCGACAACATAATCTCCATAACCCATAATAGCACCAAAATGTTCATTCCCGAATCTAATGAGACTGATGAATTTACTCACGAAGTTCATGAGCGCGACCGGTCTCGGTCATATGCTTGGAACAACCTGAGTCCAGGTACCACAGAACGATTTGAACGATCTACAGTTGAACATAGACAAGAATGGATAACTGGATAATTGGGATCCCCATGCAAGAATGGGTTCCACTTGGTTAGTAATAGTGATTGGAACACCCACATTAGAGGTAGAAACAATGGAATCATTAGAAATAGATGCAGTGATAGTGTCCATATTTGACCTATTCAAAGTATGTTCACTTCTTATGGGAATAGTTCTACCAGTAGGCATCCATTTTCTAGTGGGCATTGATTTAGCAACTTTTGGGAAAATCTCATTAATCTTACGGCCAAAAGGTATCCATTGATAACCTATCTTACTAAATGTTCTTCCTGTGGGTTTCCACTATTTTCTAACCTTCTTTCGCCTTTGCCTTTTAGCCTTCTTAGCTTGATTTTTAGCATTAACAGTTTTAACAGGGCATTTAACAAGTAGACAAAACATTCACACCACAATCATGATTAGTAACAGAAACAACGCAATCATCATTACATGTTTTGCCAAAAGTAGCCGAATTCGCATTAATTACTGTACGCTTAGAGCTAACACTAGAATCAACACGATTCATTTTATTCAACTCAGACTTAATATTCCTAGGGTGATCTTCTACTCTCTTCCAATCCACATTCTTAGCTTGCGAGGTCCTATCTTGCTTGGTATTGCACTGGAGGCTTTGACCGCTTGCTTTAATGTCCTTGATTAATCTGTAGAGGGAATTATGGGAACATTAGTTGGTTGATCTACTTTTTGCATTCCTGAACTAGATGTGCAGGGATCTGAACTACTTGAAGGCACATTAGTGTTTGCTTTCTTAAAGTTGGGCATATAATGATTTGAATGCTTAGCACTAGGCATGGAACAAGGCATCACAGCTTTACCTTTCGCACCTAAGGATTTAGGACATGTTGCAATTACACATTCTAGTAGCTCTTGAGATCGTTTGGCCTGAATGCAAGCAAACCTAATTTCTCTATCAAGAGGTTTGTTAAGGAAATCCTATTCTACAATCTCACGGAGACATTCTAGACTATCCTTAAGGTGAGCACAATAGTCATGAAACACAGGTTCATTATTCCTAAGACGAGGAGGAATGTATTTACTTGATACCACCTTGTGTATTTTGCGATGCGAGGATGACTTTGATGCAACATTCTCATTAAAGACAAGTGGCGTTTCCTTTTTCACGACTCGATTCTCAATTTCTTTTTAAAAAGAAGTTATTTTTTCGTTGTTTTTGTCACGAGTGACTTTCATTGAATCATATAACTCTTTAAAGTGTCGTTTAAATTTTTCATTTTCTTCTAGAAAACTCTCGTTTTCCTTTTGTAAAGCTTTAACTAAGTTTTGAAGATGAAAAGTTTGAGAATACTGAGAATCTAAAGGAGGAGGCATTTGGGAGCCAGTCACATTGTTCTTTTCACTCTTTAATTTAGAGATTTGGGCTTTCAACTTTCTGATTGTGTTACAGTGAGCTCGAATCTGTTCATCACGTTTGCTAATTTCAAAAACTGCATCAAATTCAGGAGCATCCAAGGATGTCTTGATATTTGAGGTTTTAACATTTTCTTTCAGATGTTGATATTTTAATTGCAAAGCAAGATGCTCAACTTGCAATTTAGAAAACTGTTTCACAAGGTTATCATGATCATCCTGTTCAACTTTATCATGCAGTTTAGAGTTAGTTCTTTCAAGCTCAATAACACGATCATGGGAGACTTTCAGAGCAACAGATAATTCATGAAATTAAGAAGCATTAATGGAACAATTCATAGCAGTGTAAAACACATCTTGAGTAATACATTCAGAAATAAGATTCTCATTCAAGGTATGCAAGTTCTTCCTCTCAATCTCATTATATTTTAATTCTCGCTCATAGTCACTAACCTCAACTATTATTGCATCAAATTCCTTTTCCATTTCTTTAATATCTGAATCCATCCCTTTTTTAAGACTCTCAAATTGATCTTTTAGTTGTTTAAACAAAGGCATGACCTCAGTTAAATAGCATTCTTTAGTTTTCTCAAAACCCCTTTCCCCTTCAGTTATCCCAGTGGGTGTGATCCTTTTTTTACAAGTTTTCTCAAAATCAACAAACATTTGAAAAATAACATATTGACTGATTAAGGTCTTGCTTTTAGTAGCAATAGTTCTAGGAACTAAATGCATTGGTGTATTTGGAGGATACATAGTCTGTGACAACTCGTAATTTCAGGTCATTTTACAAACTTTAAAAGTTTCACTATTTCATCATTTATCGTAAACTACGTTTACGAGTATCAAATTCGCGTAACCTTAATGGTTTAGCTGCGAATTCATGAACAATCATCAAGGACATTTCATATAGACTAGGTTTAGTCTACATATCATTAGCATCGTTATCATCATTTTAGTTCATGCTTGGATTTGCATTTTCATTAAACGTTTATTTTCCTATTAAATAAACGCTATCGCGTAATCAATTATGTTGAACATTTGATCCGACACTTCCAAAAATATTCCTAATATATTTTTATACTCATTTTAAGACTATAAAAAATATATTATTAATTTACCCGATGTTTTAAATTTATTTTGTATATAAATTGTTATATTTATATAATTACGACGGTTTTCGTAAAAACTACAAGGATAATTATTTATTCACTCAATTCTTGTAAGAAATGTATTTTTATAATTTTTATGACTTCAATATATTTTATTGTGATCCGTTAAAATTTATTTTTAGTTAACGCTACCCTAAATGTTTAAATAAATACACAAGTTACCAAATATCCCTAAATAATTACAACTTTACTTCTACCTACATATGCTTAAATGATCAAAATATATCTAGCCTTTTGTTTAAATGTATGGTCGACATACATAGATGAGTCATCTCATTATTCACAAAATATCTAATCTATCTTACACTTATAGCATTTTATACTACAAACATACATAAAAAAATATCATTAAGTGAAAAGAGCAAGTACTCTCTTCCTCTCTTCTCTCCATAACCGGCAACCACAAGGATCAAGAAAGGGTTCACAAAATATTTTCAAGTCAAGTTTATTACACTCTAGACACACTCTTGATTAAGGTTGTGAAATAAAAACCTTGGGTGATTAGGATAAAACCTTTGTTCCTAAACCTCATCAAGTTAACTAGTAAGCATCTCATATCTATTTTCATCCTTCATATTTATTTTATGTTATTTCATCATTTTTGCAAGAAAACATGCATGTTACATATGAATTTATACCACTTTTGTTATTTTTATTACTTATTATGTAATATAATTATCCTATAATGAATCCCTTGAAACATATCACTTTTGGTGATGTCTAGGAACCCATGACACCCTAAGAAGGTGTATGGTAGGATTTGAATAGCTTCGGAGTTGTTTTGAATTGGTTAGAATAGGTTTTGCGCGAGAAAAACTCATTTCGACAACTTATTTTAGAGGTCTGATCTTGTTTTGAAAATCTGGAAAATCCGACAGTTTGTAAAATATTTTTGGCTAGATATTCAGAAAATACACTTTAAAACGAAAACGTGGCCGCTTGAACGGGTTAAAACGGAGCTATAACGAAGAAGTTATGAATTTTTTCAAGTTTGACGACGAAAACTATAAAAATCAGAAAATTCAGCATACTACTTCCACTTTTTACGAGTCAAAAATGGGTCTTAAGCGTTATTAAATATGCCGACTTATCAAAAATATATTAGTATATGTTAATACGAAACCGTGGATATAAAGAACGTAGAAAACGGACTTAAAACGAAGAAATTATGGCCAATTAAAGTTTAACGAAACTTATATTTTTTTTACAGCAACTTGTTAAATATACATGCTGATATAATTTTAAATCGAGGTTTTGACCCCTTTCGGGTCCGAATTGGCTTAAGTGTAAAACACGAAAGTTTTCCGAAATGATGTTTTACTTTTGGACGCGAGATTTTTAAGCTTAAAAGTGTAAAATGAGAGATTTAAGCATGGTCAAAGACGGACGATTTTTCTGAAAAACTCAAAGTACACATTGCTGATGGGAAATAAAATTGGTGTTTTTAAGCGTTTTCGAGTCCGTTTGAGCTTTGAAAACTTTACCAAATGCTATTGTATCACCTATAAATTATTAGGGAACGTTAGAAACCTTTTAAAAACGATATTTTATCGGCACAAGGGTTTATTAAAATATAAAGGAGTGTTTGGATCGGTGTTGTCTTAGCACACGAGGCTAATCCTATGGATAGCTTGTTGTGGCTTAACGAAACGGATTAATATTTTTGAATGTGTAATTGTAATTGGGATAAATTATGGCTATTGTACTTATTTTCACAAGTATTGACACTTATATATTTTCTACTAGACCAAAGTGGTTGTCGCAAGTGACCATGTTTGGAGCCATTTTTCATATCGATAGAATACTTTTGAGAAAACGATGCCTTCTAGTAAAAGTGAGTTCGCTTAGCCTATTTTTGAAAATGTTCAACCGTTCGTCAAACGGAGTTCTAACGAGTAAACTACGACCACTCAAACTTTGCCGAAAACCACCCTTAAACAATATTTTGGACACAAGTACCATACTTTACCTATATTTTTCTCCATGATCGAGACCTCTAGGATGAAAACTTAAATGCTAAAACTTTGAGATAATGATACAAGCTTCCCAAAACCGTTGAGTTTGTTTCCTAACACTCGACGTGCACCATTTTACGACTAGCTTTTCGAGGCCGTTTTGTCACTTTCATGAAATTTCAACGACATTATTTTACGACAAAAAGTTATAATTTCATAATAAAATCACTAAATGATTATCGTAGGATATCATTTCAACGTAAATACTTTTAAAGTATTTTATAACATGACGAGATGTCATAAACATATATTTTGACGACAAATTCTATTTTCAAAAGCATACAAGTGGTATAGATTACATGTAGATTTGCATGCACGACATTACTTCATGATTTACATTAGAACATATCATTCATAATAGGTCATGGTCAGAGGTTGCGCCTCATTTCAGTATTGCCATTATATCATCATTATCATTGCAACAGGTGAGTTTTCATAGCCCCGATTTATTCAAGTTTTTACTTTATTTCAAACCTACGGGGGAGAATACATTGCACATCATTTTTATTACGATGCCAAGTATATCAAATTCATTACATTGCTTAAGTTACCTCATGCCAATTGAATGTCCCCATTATATAACATGAACCATTAATTTCATAGAAGCGAGGGTGAGTGGATAGATCTATCGAGGGTGACTCCTCCATCCGGATTGGTGGATTCCAACTGGTTAAACGGATGCATTTCATTTAATATCATTATTTGAGTTGTTTGGCAAACACTCTGTTGGGGCGACCATCATGATCAGTCTAGTTTCGGTGTCATGGACTTATAGCAATTGTATCAATTTTGTGACATATTGTCATACATGGCCTATACTTGTGGTAGTCGTATTAAATATTTTCAACAACTCTATGAACTCACTCAACCTTTGTGTTGACACTTTTAGCAATGTATTTTCAGGTAACTAAGGCATTCACTTCATGGCTTGCATGTGGACATATCATAGAGTCGCGATGACGACGCGTCTCACATGGGATTTATACACTCTAAAAAACATCTTTTGACTTGTACCAAACTTATTTTCCGCGCATGTTGATTTTCATTTGGGACCTATACTTGTAAACTCTGATTGTTTTATTAAATCAAGCGATGTATTTTCCAAACGGCACTTTAGGTCGTTCAATATAACTGTGATTGTGATGCTATGACAGTCAATCCCTAGGAATTCCATTCCGCTGCAAAACAGGTAATTTGGGGGTGTGACAGATTGGTATCAGAGCTTCAGTTATAGAGAACTAGGTTGCATCATTGAACCTAGACTATAACTACATCATCATAGCATCTCATCATTTCATCATAAGTGCATAGTCACTATACATGCGGTTTCATACACATATTTTGTGAGTTATTTACTTTCATTTCAAATCGATTGTCACATAGATGCCTTCAGATACCCATCCCATCATACTCACATCAGACTTTGACATGGAGAATGCCCTGTCATTCCCTATCACAATTTTAACATCAGTTGACTCAACACCGATAACATTAGATGATAAGACTAAACACTTTTAGGAGGACGAAGTTGCACCTACACCATCACGATCATCATTGATTCATTGTAGGATCAGGACAATTTTTATCATTCTGTTGGGACAGATCATACCATTTGGTAGGACTTACAAGCTTAGTCCTAGTGGACCTACTACTCATACATCTGACTTGCAGCTTGGGAAGCGTGCATGATTTAACACACCATTACCATCTATCACTAAGACTATAGACACTACACCATCTCATAGGTTTGAGGACTGTGAGAGTTCTAGGGCTATTGCCACTAGACCACCTACTGCTTTTACACTTGAGACATGATTAGACTACCAACAGGAACACATAATAAGTACCTTTCTAGCTAATGTAATCTGTATCATTTATTATCTCCACGATAATCACAACCTTTGTTTATTTCATTCCTATTCCAATTGCCCAATTTCCAATCATTTCGGGACAATACATCACTATCTTACTAGTGGTTAGGCCAACTTTATTCTTGACCAGTTAAGAGACTATTACCATTTTATGAGGTTCTCCCATGTATCCTACAAATCATTCAACAAATTATATTTCATGTTACTTTGCTACTACTTCATAACATTATTTCACTTAAATTTATTTCAAGCTATTCTACACCATCTTAGAAACATGGTTTCATAAAGTTTTAAAACAAGTTGTTTCGTTACCACCCTATCAATTGGCTTCCAGTCATTTTATCAACTATTTAATACCATCATGCGAAACGATTTTCATGTTACTCTGAAAAATCATTGAGCCATTATCTTACAAAACAAAACGTTGAATACCATCTAAAACTTCGGAGGAACATAATATCATTTCAACAAAACCAAGCATCACATCATTTGTCCTCGATTATACATGGCCTGATCACCTATGTGTAATTCAGGAAGAATTATGTCATGAAAGTAACAAGCATCATTTCAAATCTCTTAAAACAATCTTCACTCAAAAGCAAGGCTTTGCAATCAAACAAATTGTTCATAAACATATTTTTTAACACTCTATAGAAGCCCACGCCATTCATTCCTCACTCAACCGATAAGTTAGAATTTGATGAGTTACCTTTTTAGGAAAGGCTTTCTATACCATCTGTGAGGAGGATTCCTCGATACAAGAAAACAATGAAAGGATTTCGGAATTACCAACAAGGACTAGAAGTAGGTAGCGAGATCTTTCAAAACCTAACAAAAATCTTAAGACATCACGAGACATTCCGAACCACTATTTTGGACTACAAGTCAAATTATATCATTTCAAAAGTACTAGCTAGACTGAGTTACAAGATTTAGTACGAAGCGAATACACACTAAGCAACACTATAGGGAGAAACCAAGTCTTCTAACTAGGACTACAGAACATTTCACTAAACATGGCCTCAACAATATGTGAACTTCCCTACAATGAGTTTCCCTTAAAGGAAAATTTGGTTAAATTTAGGTTATCGATATAAACTTTCCCTAAGGCATTGTGTTCTCTAGAAATTATGGATAACCTCACTTTCATATCAAGAGATGCAACAGGTTTGAACATAACAGACAATCAATGACACTCCATCTACAAGTGAAATTAGAACAAACATTCTTCGACATAGTATAAGCTGATATCTATGTTTATGCTAGCATGAAAACAATCTAAGTGATGAAATAATTTTAGAAGCATTCAATATCGGGACAGATCTTGAAAATCAATCACTACACCACATCACTTAAATATTTAAGGTTTTGTGACTTTACAACATAGAGCATGGAAACACTTCGATAATCAAACAATAAACATTTTAGTCATGGAGACTAAGCACCTTAGGCAAGTTAGACTCAAGTCATGACATTCACTAGAACGATAAATGCGAGGAATCACAATTGTTACCCATAATCTATTCTTTTCAATAAGGTCCTTTTCGACAGATTTAACATTTTGAAATTTGGCATGAGACACGTGGTATCAATTCCAGTTGTACCTATTACAAACTATTCGATTCACCTTAGACTTCTGACAATCATTTTAAGATTCCTTTGGAATTCACTAGGACATGATTACCGCTTATTATCCTCAACTCAATGGTTAGAGCGAGAGAACAATTCCCACATTAGATGATATGCTCAAGCATGTATGACTTTCTAGAAATGATTAGGCAAATCATTCTTCATCGACAAGTTGCTTTACAACAATAGTTATTACATGAACATATTGACTACACCATTTGAGGCACTCTATGGTTGAGGTGTCAATCACTTATTTACGGGCAAAAATCAGTAAAGTCCAACTCACTAGTCCATAAGTCATCCATGAAACAACAAAGTGATCTAACAGATCAAAAATCAGCTACAAGTAACAACATATAGCTAGATAAGCTATCTCGATACACGACGCAAAATATTGGAGGTATGTTCCATAAGTCGCAAACCATTAGAATTTTAAGTTGGCAACAGATTATGTTCAAAGTCCCGTCTTGGAAGGGCAAGGTACGATTCAGAAAAACATTGGACGACCCAATGCGACTCAAATATTCTCACCTTTTCACAAGTAACATTGTAGAACCTAACATGGACTGAATTCAGGGACTGAATTCCTTTTTGGTTGGGCAAATGTGACAACTCGTAATTTCATGTCATTTTACAAACTTTAAAAGTTTCACTATTTCATCATTTATCGTAAACTACGTTTACGAGTATCAAATTCGCGTAACCTTAATGGTTTAGTTGCGAATTCATGAACAATCATCAAGGACATTTCATATAGACTAGGTTTAGTCTACATATCATTAGCATCGTTATCATCATTTCAGTTCATGCTTGGATTTGAATTTTTCATTAAACGTTTATTTTCCTATTAAATAAACGCTATCGCGTAATCAATTATGTTGAACATTTGATCCGACACTTCCAAAAATATTCCTAATATATTTTATACTCATTTTAAGACTATAAAAATTATATTATTAATTTACCCGATGTTTTAAATTTATTTTGTATATAAATTGTTATATTTATATAATTACGACGGTTTTCGTAAAAACTACACGATAATTATTTATTCACTCAATTCTTGTAAGAAATGTATTTTTATAATTTTTTTGACTTCAATATGTTTTATTGTGATCCGTTAAAATTTATTTTTAGTTAACGCTACCCTAAATGTTTAAATAAATACACAAGTTACCAAATATCCCTAAATAATTACACCTTTACTTCTACCTACACATGCTTAAATGATCAAAATATATCTAGCCTTTTGTTTAAATGTATGGTCGACATACATAGATGAGTCATCTCATTATTCACAAAATATCTAATCTATCTTACACTTATAGCATTTTATACTACAAACATACATAAAAAAATATCATTAAGTGAAAAGAGCAAGTACTCTCTTCCTCTCTTCTCTCCATAACCGGCAACCACAAGGATCAAGAAAGGGTTCACAAAATATTTTCAAGTCAAGTTTATTACACTATAGACACACTCTTGATTAAGGTTGTGAAATAAAAAGCTTTGGTGATTAGGATAAAACCTTTGTTCATAAACCTCATCAAGTTAACTAGTAAGCATCTCATATCTATTTTCATCCTTCATATTTATTTTATGTTATTTCATCATTTTTGCAAGAAAACATGCATGTTACATATGAATTTATACCACTTTTGTTATTTTTATTACTTATTATGTAATATAATTATCCTATAATGAATCCCTCGAAACATATCACTTTTGGTGATGTCTAGGAACCCATGACACCCTAAGAAGGTGTATGGTAGATTTTGAATAGCTTCGGAGTTGTTTTGAATTGGTTAGAATAGGTTTTGCGTGAGAAAAACTCATTTCGACAACTTATTTTAGAGGTCTGATCTTGTTTTGAAAATCTGGAAAATCCGACAGTTTGTAAAATATTTTGGGCTAGATATTCAGAAAATACACTTTAAAACGAAAACGTGGCCGCTTGAACGGGTTAAAACGGAGCTATAACGAAGAAGTTATGAATTTTTCAAGTTTGACGACGAAAACTATAAAAATCAGAAAATTCAGCATATTACTTCCACTTTTTACGAGTCAAAAATGGGTCTTAAGCGTTATTAAATGTGCCGACTTATCAAAAATATATTAGTATATGTTCATACGAAACCGTGGATATAAAGAACGTAGAAAACGGACTTAAAACGAAGAAATTATGGCCAATTAACCAAATGCTATTGTATCACCTATAAATTATTAGGGAACGTTAGAAACCTTATAAAAACGATATTTTATAAGCACAACGGTTTATTAAAATATAAAGGAGTGTTTGGATCAGTGTTGTCATAGCACACGAGGCTAATCCTATGGATAGCTTGTTGTGGCTTAACGAAACGGATTAATATTTTTGAATGTGTAATTGTAATTGGGATAAATTATGGCTATTGTACTTATTTTCACAAGTATTAACACTTATATATTTTCTACTAGACCAAAGTGGTTGTCGCAAGTGACCATGTTTGGAGCCATTTTTCATATCGATAGAATACTTTTGAGAAAACGATGCCTTCTAGTAAAAGTGAGTTCGCTTAGCCTATTTTTGAAAATGTTCAACCGTTCGTCAAACGGAGTTCTAACGAGTAAACTACGACCACTCAAACTTTGCCGAAAACCACCCTTAAACAATATTTTGGACACAAGTACCATACTTTACCTATATTTTTCTCCATGATCGAGACCTCTAGGATGAAAACTTAAATGCTAAAACTTTGAGATAATGATACAAGCTTCCCAAAACCGTTGAGTTTGTTTCCTAACACTCGACGTGCACCATTTTACGACTAGCTTTTCGAGGCCGTTTTGTCACTTTCATGAAATTTCAACGACATTATTTTACGACAAAAAGTTATAATTTCATAATAAAATCACTAAATGATTATCGTAGGATATCATTTCAACGTAAATACTTGTAAAGTATTTTATAACATGACGAGATGTCATAAACATATATTTCGACGACAAATTCTATTTTCAAAAGCATACAAGTGGTATAGATTACATGTGGATTTGCATGCACGACATTACTTCATGATTTACATTAGAACATATCATTCATAATAGGTCATGGTCAGAGGTTGCGCCTCATTTCAGTATTGCCATTATATCATCATTATCATTGCAACAGGTGAGTTTTCATAGCCCCGATTTATTCAAGTTTTTACTTTATTTCAAACCTACGGGGGAGAATACATTGCACATCATTTTTGTTACGATGCCAAGCGAGGGTAAGTGGATAGATCTATCGAGGGTGACTCCTCCATCCGGGTTGGTGGATTCCAACTGGTTAAACGGATGCATTTCATTTAATATCATTATTTGAGTTGTTTGGCAAACACTCTGTTGGGGCGAACATCATGATCAATCTAGTTTCGGTGTCATGGACTTATAGCAATTGTATCAATTTTGTGACATATTGTCATACATGGCCTATACTTGTGGTAGTCGTATTAAATATTTTCAACAACTCTATGAACTCACTCAACCTTTGTGTTGACACTTTTAGCAATGTATTTTCAGGTAACTAAGGCATTCACTTCATGGCTTGCATGTGGACATATCATAGAGTCGCGATGACGACGCGTCTCACATGGGATTTATACACTCTAAAAAACATCTTTTGACTTGTACCAAACTTATTTTCCGCGCATGTTGATTTTCATTTGGGACCTATACTTGTAAACTCTGATTGTTTTATTAAATCAAGCGATGTATTTTCCAAACGGCACTTTAGGTCGTTCAATATAACTGTGATTGTGATGCTATGACAGTCAATCCCAGGAATTCCATTCCGCTGCAAAACAGGTAATTTGGGGGTGTGACATAGTCACTGAAGGCATTTTCCTAATGGGAGAGTTTGTTACAACAAGATTCTCTGCTTTTTGCTTATCTAAATCCTTTTTCCAGAACAATTGTTCGGGTGTTAACAACGTTTGAGGCTTAAACTTGTTCAAGGAGATCCAATTTTCCTTTTTGTAATCATGGGGTTTGATAGTTATGTTATTCTTTTTACATTCAGAATCTTCAAGCTTCTTATTCATTTTCTCCCTAGATGCATCATCTAATTTTCTATCTTCCTCAGTGCAATCAACGCAACTAGGTTTCTGTCTAGGTTTAAGAATCTCATTGCCATCATAGATTACATTATGAACAACTCTAGCCTTTTTAACAACCTCAGGATTAGGTTCCACAACAAGGGGAATGTTATGCTTATCACTTAAGACTTTATGCTTAGTGATCAAGTGAGCAGTCTGAATGGTGTTCCCTTGTACGTACAACTTATTTTCAAGCTTGTTTTTCAAAGTTTTTAGATTGGAAAAATCATTCAAAAGTTTTGATTCCTTAGCATTGAATTCTTGCTTAAGCATTTTAACATTTTCTTGAAGTTCTTGTTTTTTCTTAGCATTTTTAGAAAGTTTTTCTTGTAAGGAGTTTAACTCTTGTTTTAATACTTCTTCTCTAAAATTACTTTTTCTAATAATTGTACGCATTTGGTCATCCATTTCCTGTTCACGGGTGGTTAACTCAAACTTAGCACGTTGTTCATAAATAGCAACTTGTTCTTTGTAGGCATTCAGTTCAGAGATAACAGAATCATCAAGGGTACATGCAGTGTATTCATTAAAAGTACAATCGTCATTGATCGAAGATGCATTACTTGGTACAACCTCACTTTCACTTTGGTTCATATATTGATCATATGGGACAATATTGCTATTACCCTCATCATCAATATCTGATTCATAAGTTTCAAGAGATTTGTACTTTATTATGCATCTTTTGCTCATCAACTTCATCATATAGTTTCAATACCTCTGAGATGATTGATTCTTTGTATGTACCAGCTTGCTGTGATGATGAGACCTTAGGAGAGACCATTGGAGAAATGCTAGCCATGAAAATTGTTTGTGCATTAGGTTCATCATCGACGCCGAGTCGTATGCATCACATCCGACTTGGAAGTCATTCTAATGATTGTGACTGTCTCCGAATTGGTCGCTCATCCACATCTGCATCATAGGTCTTGGCATTGCCCTCAACGAGAAACAACAACTCCTCTTCATCCAAAGCAGCACCATTATCCTGAGCTTGTACAAGCAATATCTTGTCTCTGAAGTACTCTGCATTCTGTGGACATTTTGGAGATGTGCAGTTCCTAGCAATGTGTCCCTCACCACCACAGTTGTAGCATTTGACTGGCTTTTCTTGACCTTAATTTGGATTCCTTCCACGATTCTGAATTGCTACATAACCTCCACCTACTCCACCTCTTCCCTGTTCATATTGCCTTCCTTGAGCTGGTTGCACCATAATTTTTCCATCTATGACAGCCGCATGATTGTGAAGGTTGGAAGCAGTTCTGATCTCATTGTTAGTGTGAAGACTGTTGGTATGTGGACTGAGAGTCAAGTTTTGTTTAACCATAAGGGCCAGTTGTTTAATGAAGTGTCCCACTGCATCAAGATTTTGTTTGAACGTTGGATCGGGAATGAGTTTGTGATTACCATTACCCATGGGTATGACTTGAGATGCTTTGATGGTAATACCAACATTGGTGTGGAAAGCTGTAGAATCATTTGGTGAACTTGTTTCTCCCTGGTTGGTTTTGAATTGTTCTAGAATCCTTTTCTCAAACATAGCATGTCTCTCATTCTGGAGAAGGAATGCATGCAGTTGCTCATAGTTGGTGTTCTTCAATCCTTTGGTTAGCTTCACAGAGGTGACAAACTTGTGCCATTTGGGATTCATATTGTTCACAAACTTTGAGTTTAGCTGAATGTTTGGCATGGTCATTTTGATGTTCCTCATGTCATTCACAAGCTTGTGGAATCTCACGTAGTACTCATAGATACTCTCATCAGGTTTCATCTTGAAGTGCTCAAACTCATCATACAGTTGTGATTCTCTGTCTTCCTTGGTTAATTCAGAACCAGAGAGAAGCATCTTGACATTATCCCAGACTGCCTTAGCTTCAGTGTTGTGATTGATGAGCTTGTAGATATCCTTTGGAAGACCCTGAAGTATAATGTTGGAAGCCCCGATGTCAAGATCGAATCTCTTTTTCTCCTTATCATTAAGCTCATCATACGTCTTTGGTCTGTCCAATCAAAAGATCATTGTTCCATCGCACAGCAGTATCAATTATGTCTCTTGTAGTCTCAATCTGATAAGGTCCTTCATCGATTGACTTGAGAATGTTGACTCCGTTTTCTTTTCCCAAACAGTACAATCGGATTCGTTGAGCGCATGAGTCATAATCACAAGCATAGGTGGACGAGTATCCGATCTCGCTTGAACGTCCTCAGCTACATAAGAAACAATAGTTGGAACGATGTTTGCCATGATTACAAGTTCTACAGGATTTTACTATTCTTTGATTCAACCAGGAAATTGATTCTTTCACGGGATTTTACTAAACCAAAAGAACAACCGTAAGAATGTAGCACGAAGAAGTAACAAGTCTCAATAGACAATGAGCTAAACACACAACTCGCTTAGTTATCAACTCGCTAAACAACCAACTCGCTTAAAGAAACAAGTTACTTAAGGAATCAACTCGCTTAATAGCCAAGTCGCATATAGAGACAACTTGCTTAATAGCAAGTCGCAAACAGACACAACTCGCTTAACCACCAAGTCGCTTAAACTAAATCGCTAGCTATACAACTCGCTTAATAGCCAAGTCGCTTTAGAACTCAAGTCGCTTAAAGAAACAACTCGCTTAGAACCCAAGTCGCTTAAAGAAACAACTCGCTTAGAACCCAAGTCGCATAAAAAGTCAACTCACTAAATAGCCAAGTCGCATATACCAACTCGCATCCAGTAACAAAGCAACTCGCTTAGAAGAAACAAAAGTCCGAGACTCAACTCGCTTTGTACAAAGTTCACAAATAACCACTTTATCAATCAAAAACAACCAAACCACAATGATTTAAGCCTTCCAATTCAAAACATAAACACATATGATGATCCTAAAGACAAAAGTACAAGCAAAATTCCAACTTTAACACTAGAATTTGTCCAAATGATTCAAACTCTCCTAAACACTTAATACCCCAAAAACCTTATGAAATCCACCAAAACAAAGAGCATGAAAGATGAGTGATCAAACCATGGCTCTTGATACCAATTGTAAGATATAGGATTTCACAATCACATTAAACCATAATCACAAGTGGCGTTCAAGTATGTTTAGAGAGAGAAAGTTTTAGAGAGAGAAAGGGAAGAGAGTTGGGAACTATGTGAAACAAAGAAAAATGGTATTGAAGCTCCAACCCTCTACCTTGGGAGGTAGAGGGTATTTATAGTGTCTTACAAATAAATGCCACCTACGCGCTGTGGATCAAGCATACAGTGGGTAAAGACCCGTCCGTCCTCCACGGTGTTACTTAGTAGACTACTTACTAACATATTATGACTACGACTAAGAGCTTTCTATCGAATACATATACTTGAGGTGACCGACTCTTTAATGACTGAATTTTCTAATTCCTAACAATCTCACGTTCTAAAAGTTTTATGTTAGAAGTGAAAATGTCAAAATATCTAAGAATTTGACGATTTTCGGGTATTGATTTTACTTCACTGAGTGAAGCTAAAGGACCATTAATTTGTGCATAATTTGGTTGGGGACCAACATTTGAAGACTCAGACTTAGGTGTGATAACCCAAGGTGTGTTAGAAGTATCCTTTTGTTCGACGAAAGTGAGAGCTTTTGAATAGTTAAATGGTTTGTTATAAACAACATTTGCTAATTTTGATCGACTCTCGTCTTCTGCATCTAATTCCTCTTGACGATGATATTCAACAACACTCATAACAGAGTCATCAATTTTGTATTCTGCACTGGAAACTTCAGGATTTGGTTTGAATGCTTTGTTTGAAAGCTTTGGTTTGTAATCAGCAAGATTCGGTCCAAATCCATTTGGATTGGGTTTTAAAGTAAACTTTTGAATAGTTGTGATTGACTCACCATGTTTATAAACAACATTTTGAAACTCTTTGAGTTTATTTTGTACGCCGACAATTTCTTCAAGATGGTCATCTATTCGTTTCGTTGAATGCTTTTTATATGCAGAGAACTGTTTTTGACAAGTTAACAACTCAGCCTTGGCTTTTTGAGTTTCCAAAGTAAGAGCGTTAAGTTGTTTTTTATGTTCATGTTTCAGTTGTTCTATTTGAGACAACAAAGCATTCTTCGATGCGGCTAGGTCACGTATCTGTCGTTCTAATGATTTTTCGTTTTGTTGTGATTTAGCAAAAGCGGCTTCAAAACCTTGTTCACTTTTTTCTTGAGTTTTGAAAAAATGAGTTGCCTTTTAAGCATTCAATATCCCCAGTTAACGTGCATTTTACTGTAATTGCTGGTTCAGTGCATAACATTCTTCCATTCGGGATTGTTGGTCTTTAAGTAAGAGATCAACATCTAAATTAGGCAAAGGTTCAGCGTGTTCAACATGAGTCACGACATGATCACTATTCAGATCCTCAAGTATGACCACGGAGTCAATTTGAGTATCAAAGGTAACCATAAGGGCATCTTGATCATCAAATGTAACAACGGGGTCTAGTTGAGAATCGTCAGAATGAGATGTGGACGACTCATGTTGAACATTCTGAACCTCGTCGGATTCGATGTTGGTTGAGATATTAGATCGTGATGAATATGGTTTGTTCGGTACTGAGACAAGCCATCGTGTCATACATCGGGCCTGTGTCACTCATGTGGAGAGCTTGCATTTGTGCCATCAACATCACTGCTGCATTAGCCTGTAAGTCTTCCATATCATCATCCGAGTCTGATCCGCCATAAAGCTCGTTCTTTGGTTGTGAGGGTTCCACCAGCTTCATCCTTAAGAGCCAAAAGTAAAGCCTCCTTGTGATAAGCACTGCCTCTAGTCCTCGGCTTTGGGCATGCATTAGCCAGGTGACCCTTCTCATTATAGTTGTAGCAACGAAGACCATTTATCCCATTCGAAGCATTCCCCTGTTCAACCACTTAAGCTCTCTATTGTTGTGGAGCACCCATGTTATTCCTTCCAATAGCATTAAACCCTTGACCACCTCCCATATGACGACCATAATTACGATTCTGAACTTCAACTCATCCATTGTTCACAATAGCCTGATTCCTTGTGTTTGAGGAGGAACGAATGCGATTGTTGGATTTGTTTGTATACCGGCCGAAGGCATTAGCAATCATAACAAATCCTTGTTGCAATGCATCGAAAGCATCGGAGTCCTCATTAGCGTCACTGTAAAGTGCTTGATCATTGTTGTTGTTGTATGGAACCAATTGATTTTGTTGAGATTGTTGTTGTGACGGATCATATGGTGTAATTGTTGCAGTTGGTTGAGGAGCGGGTTGAGGAGCAGGTTGAGGAGGATAACTAGTTTGAGCCCACAAAGCAAGTTGTTGATTTTCCGGAAGTAACGGTGGAGTCGGGAGTCCACGGATAGCCCTTTCTTTGTCAACTTCTTTTTGGTGAGGCTTCAAATAGTCGTACAACAATCCGTATGAAGCATGATGGAGATTTTTAGCTTGACGGATGAAAATGACATACTTTTCCCAATCTGGACCAAGACTACTTAGGAACTTAGTGTTGACTGCAATTCTTGGCATAATGATGTTATATTTGTCCAAGTCATTGATGATGTCTGAGAATTGATGATGATATGACTCCAATGTCTCTCATGGTTCAATCATGAAGTGTTCATAAGCCAAGTAGATTTTGGATTCCATGTCTTCTTGATTGAGTGCAAAGGCCTTCCATGAGAAGATGAATATGTTCCCACCTTGCTTTTGCAGTCTTTTGAGCATCAACACTTCGAAAGATTGGATTGGGTAATCCTAAAAGGATATATTGCATTGCTATCTCATCAGCTTCGAAATGTAGAAGTTCATCACCAGAAAGGTTAGAAAAAGTTGCAATGTTTGTAAGATCATCTCATGGTGGAATAGCATTTGGATCTCCGGTTGTAACGACAATAGGCATCTAAAATGGACCTTCCAGGATAACCTTCTTTAAGAACTTTCCATGTGGCTTCTTTAGATGACAAAACCTAAAGAACCTAATCACTCATTGATCATAGTTTCCGGGAGTGAGCATTGGAGGTCTATCAAGTGATCCTGCCTCATGAATGGATTGTTGGCTGCTTAAATCTTCACACATCTTTGCAAACCAGGTCAGTTCCTTCATAGTATTCCTTGATGGATGTTGATTGTAAACGTTTGTGTAAGGTTGTACTTGAAGACTAGGTGGTGGTTGAACCATTTGAGGTGGAATTGCTCCTTGTTATGGATAATGTTGTTGATTAAATTGTTGTTGATAAATTTGTTGTTGTTGATTGAATAGTTGATGTTGTGGACTAAGTTGTTGTTGTTGAGGATATACATGAGGAAAGTAGTTAGAGTATGGTGGTTGAGACATCTTGAAAACTTGTGTTGTAAAATGGATCTTTGTAGTCGAATGAAACGTTGTTGATGAAGAGTCCTTAGGCGTAGAAATCAAGTTTAGGCAAAGTAATGCTTAGACGTAAAATACCAAACTTACGCGTAAAAGCAATAGTTACGTGTAGGATTAGATTACGCGTAAGAATTGAGAAACACTAAGATTAGGCGTAAACTGAAAGTTAGACGTAGAAAACTTATGCGTAAGATTAGCTTATGCGTAAGACAAAGCTTTGGCGTAAGAAAATGCTTAGGCGTAAAGAGTTCTACGCGTAAGTTTAAGCTTATGCGTCAAAATTAGGGTTTTGATCAAAAATCTTTTACACTATCACAGTGTAAAAAAATATCCAAAATCGAAGTGTTTTCAGGCTTATCCAAGCAAGAAAACACTGAGTAAAACCAAGAAAACAAGATGAAGCCTCAGATTTCTTACGCGTAACTCTAGGGTTTTGTTACGCGTAAAACATAACCAAAAACGGATCTTTTGCCCAAAGTGATTCTAAACCAGATTTTTGTGATGAAACAGCTTCAATATCACCAAAATAACACAAAAGTGTGAAACTTGATGATCCAAAGCTTATAAACACCGTACGCGTAGAAATGAACACACGTTTGAAATCAAGCTTAAAACCAATGAAATACACGTAAAGTTTGAAACTTTTTGCCAAAAACTGATATTTTAACACCTAAAAACCTTGAAAGTACAAGAATCTTGAATTGGAAAGTGTAAAAAATGAGTTTTTATGCGTGAGAAAGTTTGTAAACCGTAACTTACGCGTAAAACAAAGAACTTCAAAAACAAAAAACCTTTTCACCCAACTATTTGGCGATTGATACCACTGCTAGGTCACCATGTTTGTAACACAAGCATCAATAAGAAGAAATAAGATGAAGAAATATTCGGATGAACACGAAAAACAAACACACGAATAGTATAGAAAGGTTATGCGTAGAGAGAATGTATTAAGTGAACAACCAACCCTCAAGTGAGGGTTTACAAGGATTATTTATAGGGCAAGGAGCTAGGGTAATACTACTAGCATCCTTCCCTTCTTATGGGCTTGGGCCAAGGCTCATGGGCGTTCTACACAAGTCTTAGCTTAATAACTAACATAAAGGCCTAATTAAGCTAACTATTACATATTATCTACTCACACTTGTAATCTAGTTTAGGAGTGATTCCAACACTTCTAAACCAGGCGTGTTAGGATCATACAAATCATCAGAAGTACTATCAATTGGTGCAACAGTACTTTGATCCAAAGTACTGTGACCCAAAGTGCTGTGAGGATAATCTGTAGACTTACCCTTTTTCTTTGCTTCTTTATAAACTCTTCTTTGTTCATCCTCATAAGATTGTGCTACTGTTTCTTGAAAAAGCATCCTATTAAGTTCATCTTTAATAGCTTGATCCTCAGCAAACAAAGTGGATTTTGGTTCATCAGTACTTTTCTCCTTCTCAACAGTTATAGGTTCTTCATCAGGAACATCATCAAGTCTAATATTAACTCCATGAACAATGTAACGTAAATCTTCTTCTTTGTGATCAACTTGATTTTCTTCTCTAACAGGAACATAATTCATAGAAGGAGTCAAAACATCAAGATCAAACATCCAATCAGGACTTTTACCCTTTTGATTTTCTTGATCTTCTAAAAATTCAACATGAAGACAATCTTGAACTTTTTTGGTGACCTTGTTGTACACTCTAAATCCTTTATTATTGGTACAATATCCCAATAAGTATCCTTCATCTGACTTGCCATCAAATTTTCCCAAAGCATCAATAGTATTGAGAATAGTCAGAGGACATCCAAAAGGTTTCATAAAACGTATGTTAGGTTTGTTTCCCATAAGCAACTCATAAGGTTTCTTCATCTGAGGTTTAGTGACTGATACTTTATTCAACACATAACAAGCAGTACTTACAAATTTCAAAATTGAATAGGTAATTGTGAATCTGCAAGCATTGTTCGCCGCTTCTATCAAAGTTTTGTTCTTTCTCTCTGCAACACCATTATGCTGTGGAGTTCTAGCAATACTAAACTCCATCTCGATTCCTTTCTTGGCACAAAATTCATCCATAAACTTGTTCTTGAATTCAGTCCCATTGTCACATCTAATACCTCTTACTTTAAGTCTCAATTGGTTTTCAAGGGCTATTATAAGATCATGAATAGCATCAAAGGTTTCATCTTTAAATCCCAAGAAAAAGACCCAACTAAATCTACTGCAATCATTTGTTACAACTAAGCAGTATTTCTTCTTGTTCAAGCTTGCAACAGAAACAGGTCCAAACAGACCCATGTGCAGCAACTCTAAAGGTTCTCTAATAGTTCTTTCCTCAATCTTCTTGCATGAAGCTTTGTGTTGTTTACCCTTCTTGTACAGCAAACATGAGTGATCATTCTTGTATGTTTTGGAAGGTATACCTCTAACTAAATTTCCTTTAACCAACTTGTTGATATTCTTGAAATTCATATGGCCTAATCTTCTATGCCACAGATGTGCTTCTTCAAGTGTTGCCTTGGCTACTAAACATGTTGCTCTTTCAGAAGAGTTAAGACTCTTCATATCCAGACTGTACACATCATTAGTTCTTGGTACTCTCAGTATTACCAGGTTATCATCAACAATCTTGAATCCAGGGGAAAGAATAAGACATTATGTGTTAGTGAATAACACAGGGTGCTTCTTGTTATAGATTTGAGAGACTGACAAAAGGTTGAACTTGAGCTGCTTCACATAACGAATATTCTCAAAATCTATGCTTCCTGCCTTGATGGTTCATTTGCCAGTAATTCTTCCTCTAGTAGGATCATTCCCAAATGCAACTCTTCCTCAAAAATAAGATCTAAAATCTGACAGAATCTCTTTGTCTCCTGTCATGCGTCCAGAGCAACCACTATCCACAATTAAATGATCTTTAAGCTCCTCTTCTGGGTTGCCCTGCACAAAGATAAAAGAGTTAGTTAATTTTAGGAACACAAGCCATTACTGACTTGTGTTCCCCTTGAGGAGTGACATACTTAAATTCTTTAAGTATGTAATTTCCACTGTCTTTAAGCACACGATCAATTATCTTTGGTTGTTCCAAAACTTGTGTTGGTTTTTCAAAAATCCCTGTTTCATCAAAATTCTCTTTATTATTTTCAACAAAAATCTATGTTTCACTCTTACTTGCTGAAAGTACTGTTTGTTCCCCATGAGTACTTTCTTTCTTAACCCAGCTGGTTTTAACTTTTTGTGTAAAGTTATTTGTTAGGAATTGGAAATTCCATGAGAAAGTGTCGGTCACCCCAATTATGGTCTAGCATAAGTTAGCTCGTAGACATGTCGTTTGTTACGTTGTTTTGTAGTTTATTAGTTAGTTTGTAGCATAGATTAGTTTAGTGTAACTCCGTGGAGTTAGGACGGGTATTTACCCACTGTATGCCTGATCCACAGTCCGATAGGAGGACGTATCTTGTGTAACTATAAATACCCCTTCCATCCATGGAAGGGGTGGTGCTTCTCATAATCTAACCTTCCATATTTTGTAAACCAAGTCTCTAGCAAGAACACCCTCTCTATCTACTTTCTCTCTCTAATGGCAAACATGTATTTTGATCGTCCAAGACCACCCGAATCATCAACACAATAATATTATCGATCCTATAAATGGTACCAGAGCCAAGGTTTATTGTGTTATCATTGATTTGTGTGGTTTCGTACCATGGTTATTGTGTTTTATTGATTTTTGTTGGTTCGAATCTTGTTTTAAAAACTGTCTTTGTATCATTTTTTGGTCGAAAAATTATGTCTTTCTTATTCTTATGGTGCAACAGTTTTTAAACAACTCCTATTTTGGTCTAAAAGGTCATGGTCTAAACATCTTTTCATTTCTGGTTTGTGTCCTTTTTGTCCATACATGTCAGTTTCTTGGTCATCAAATGGTAAAATTGTTACATTATCTGGTTATATGGACATTTGGTCAGTTTTTAAAGTCCAAACAGTGGTAAAAAGGGTAAAATGTATATCTTTTTAGGTACCTATTTCTGGGTTTGTATCTGGTCATATTCGTGGGTAAAAAGAAACCGTTTTCTTGCCACTTTTTCTGGGTTCATCATAGCGAGTTGGGTTGCATTTCTGTCCAGGTTCTATGTATCCACTGTGTAGCGAGTTGATAAGTTGATAGCGAGTTGTGGTCTTTGACTCTTGAGTCAAAAAATCATAGCGACTTGGCTCATAAAATAGAAGAAGCAACTTGTTACAAATCAGTTTATAGCGACTTGACTCAATACTCTTGATAGCGACTTGTTTCATGAAAAAGGGTAGCGACTTGTCACTATTTAGCGACTTTTCCTGAAAATGTGTAGCGAGTTGTGTGAACAAAACTGACCTAGCGACTTGCCATGAGTCTTTACTCATGGTAGCAACTTGGCTTAGCAACTTGGCTTAGCGAGTTATCTCATGACCTTTGTTTAGCGACTTGTGCTTTCAAATGCTAGCGACTTGACTCTACTGTGGCGACTTGTGACAGAAAGGCAGAAGAAGAAAAGACCTTGACCACTATATACCAAATACCAACATGACTCATGACCTCAGTTCCTTTACATCCTTGGTCCATGGTTTTTGTTCAAGTTTAAGAAATCAAAAAGGCTCGAAGCTGAAATATCAAATCCGACAAAAACAAAATCTAAACCTACATCTAGACTCACCAACGACCCTCACATTCACTCCCCATATCTCATTCAATTTCAAGACTCAAGACTCAAATCAAAAAGTATATCATTCAATATCTCAGATTTGTTACACTTTTTTTTTTGCAATCTTTTATAGATTGTTTTAAGTGAACCACTCATCCTCATAGTTCATGTATGAAGACCGAGCATCAATTATATTCGAATCTACAAGAAATAAAATATAACAAGTATGTTATTTATATTTCTTTAATTCGTTCATTGACAATACTCTAAAACAAACTCAACAAAAAAACCTTACCCGAGACCCCAAGAAGGATCTTGACGAATTAAAACATCTTCTAATGATCGAGCTAGTCATGAAAAAGGAAGTTGGGTATGGTTAGGGTGTTTCTAAGATTCGACTTTGAGGTGTAACTAAGTGATGATCGGTTTGAGGTTGATGTGGAAAGGGAAAAGAGATGTGTTTTATCTTCTGAGTTTGTGTAAGAATGTTTAATATGGAGGCGTATTTTTTTAGTTAAATTAGGTTTAGACTAAATGTGAGCTTTATTAGGGCATAAATCTAATATATACGGGTGTGATATATTTGATGGTTCAGATATAATATTTCATTTGGGCTTTTTGACGTGTCACGTGGGCCTCAGCAGAATGCTATCAAATTTCGCTATACAGTTTCTTTATACATTTCGTGGATTTGGACTTGAACTGTTTAAGTTGGGTTGATGGATTTCATATATTGATGAGATGAGTATGTCAAACGCAATTACGCAAGCATCTCTACAATAATAGTCATCCGAATTTTATATTAAAAAAAAAATGGATAAAATTTTTGTAGTTGGTTAAGAATAGTATTTTTGGTATTCTGGTATATTATTCACGGAAGGACACAAATTCACGGCTTGAGCTATAATTGAGAAAATAATGACCACGGGGTTTTTTGTACGGTATTACTTACGAGATATTATCCGTATTAAGTTATCTCCATTTGTGGTCATTACTTTTAGCCGTTGAATCAATGGAGGTTCAATTTCAGCAATTCCCATGAGTTGTTCGTCGCCACAAAATGTCAATGATACTTCAGATTCTAAGCAAAATCTTTCTAAGAATTGTCAGCATTAGTCATGATTTTTCAAGATGTTTGCTTATGACAAGAACTTCTCGTACAAATGGTCGTACACATTATGATGCTTTCGAAAGTTCGAAACCATCATGGGGGAGAAACGTGTACTTTAATGTGTTACGGTCAACCTCCAGGGGGAGGTAGTGTATAATACTCGTCTTAGTATGGTTTGTGAAGTTGTCTACATTTGGGTAAAGAATTGTTGATGAACCGCTGCATGTTCCCCTAAAACAGATATTCGCCGAAACCAAAGTTGTCATAACATATTCAAAGTGACATTGTTTACGGTTTTGTCTTGATTTTGTAAAATCCCGCGAAAGAATCTATTTCTAGGTTTAAAACATAGACTTGTAAAATCCCGTGACAATGGAAACATCCTGGTTATTGTAAAGTGCATTTCCGGAGGTATCTTACGGTTTATTCCTGGTTTTGTAAAATCCCGCGAAAGAATCTATTTCTCGGTTTAAACCATGGAATTGTAAAATCCTATAATGATGGAACCATCTTGGAGAAGAGAAAGTGTAATTCTGGATCTTCTTGATGCTGGTGCTACGGTTTCTGCTTCGAAGAAGGGATAAAAGGGTGTACTTCATGAATTGGGTATGTGTTTGGGTTGTCTTCATGGTAGTTTGGTTATTACATGGTTTTACGGGGTTACGTGCTTTTAACCATGGTCGGGATGAAACCATTATCAAAGTTCATTTAAATGTCAAAGAAGGCTAGATTTGAGCAGTTCAGAAGATGTGACAACGGCGTTAATTCAGTATTATTTATTTGAGGTTGAAGTGAAATATCACGGGCGAGTGTACTTAGTATCTGAAGGTATCGGGGATGGTTGGATGAAGATTATTCATGATCCTTGTTCGAGCTTTTTCCAAAAACGAAGACTTGGAAATCTAGTTATTGTTGGGTGACTTTTACCTTTTCTTTTACTACTTGGGGGAATTGGGCTCTTACCACCACAAGATAACTATCACTTTAAGGAGTTACGTTGTTGTGCTCAGTGTCACATTCAATTGTGGATTTTCAAGATGTGATGTACGTCTTATACTTGATGGTTGGTTGGTTGAAGAGTATAGAGTACATAGAGAGTACTTAAAGATGCTAATGGAAATCGGCACCGCTCTTTGTTACATATGTGCAAGTTTAAGTCACGAGTTCGAGTTAGTTTACTTCAAGGTCAAATTTATCATATTGGGTTTTCTCCATCAGCTGTCACGACAAAGAGCCTACTGAATGATAATGGGGTTGATTACAAGTTTTGCCAAGAGAGTTGAAAAGAGAGAGATTATGACGTCTGTTCACATCAGTTCAGGCCTCGTACTCCAAAGAAAAGAATGTGTACGTTTCAGTGCGCATTATCTTCCAAAGAAGAGAAATCTTCTTATGACGTATGAACACAACAGTTCATGCCTCGTTCTCTAAATAAAAGAAAAGTGTACGCTTCAGTGCGTTTTATCTTCTGAAGAAGAGAAATCTTCTTATTATGACCATTCTCATCAACATGCTTCATACTTTTTCCATGCGCTTAATTCTTCAAGTGAACTGGGCTACTGTTGATTATTTTCTGATTCCACTTTCTCAACTATAATGACGATGGCGACATCTTGTGCTAATTTTGAGGGGGAGAAGTGTGAATAAAATACTTTTGGATGATTTCACTTATTTAGTCAAGAATGGCAACTTCGTCTGCAATTATTGAGGGGGAGAAGAAGTATGATGACACTACATGTTGTTTTATATGAGAATAAATGGTCAAACGGCTCCTAACTCATGTAAGAACCGAGCTTCTTCTTATCGGGTCATCTTTACATGGAGTTTCTTTTAAGAGTCGTTGGTTGACATCTTCACTCAGATTGATGATTTTATTGACAAAGTGCTTCCGCTTAATGCTTTACGTATACATCAACATGATGATTCCGAACAATCTCTCTGTTCTTGTTTGATGTGATTGGTAGTTTGGTGTTACCATCTTGTGTATTTGTTGCGGCCTGATTGCTGATTTACTTGATGAACATCTTTCTGTTCTTGTTTGATTGGGAGGGATTTTAGTTAAGTGGATTTGCAAGATGTAAGTTAATTGGGATGCTTTTTGGTGGGATGCTTTTTGGTGTGAGTTGAAGATGTTAAAACTCTATTCCCTATTCAGACAATCTTGAAGAAGGTCGAGTCTACAGTCTGTTCTACATTTCCTGCTATATGTTAGAAGACCAAAGACGAGTTGCATTTAATGATCTAAAGACTTCTTCTTAATCCGGGCTTTTATCAGACAGATTGTCGGTTTAGGGGAGAGCACTAATTCGGGGAGGGTGAAATGTCGAATTTAATCCCCAATTAGATTTCCTCACATTGTTTCTTCATCAAGTTGATTCTCACAGATATATCTGAGCTAATGATGTTCTTCTCAACAAATTTCAAGTATTTGGGCTGATAATATGTTGCTAATTCTGAAGCGTCAAAACCAGCAAGGGGGAAGGAGACACACATATAAACACAAAGCGAGTAAACTTGATGAACTTAATTATTTTAAGTGATTGAAGATATCCCGGGAAGACAAATGTTATTACAGCAGAGAAACTCAAAGTTTGACTCATGGCGAGTAAACTTGATGAACTTAACTCTTCTAAGTGATTGAAGATATCCCGGGAAGACAAAAGTCATGACCGCAGAGAATCTCAAGGTTTTACTCATCAAGGCTTTAAGTGTTATTATTCCAACTACGTGGGGAAGAGGTGGAAGATTTAGTTTCTAAAGATAAAAGGGGTACACAACTGTGTGATGATTTTGATGTTATCGCAATCATCAGGGGAGAAGGAATGTGTACATTGGGGATGCTCAGCTGTTTTACTTAAGGGCTTAATCAGTGATTCAGAGATATAATTACTTATTCCGGAGTGGACATCCGTAGAGATTGTCATCCGCAGAGATAATCAGTGATTCGGCCTATTTCTTCAATGTTATCGGTTATTCTCTCTTTGGGCATTCGGGTACTTCGGGTTCTTGAGCTTCATACACTTTCTTCAGGGGGAGAGAAAAGTATACATCGGGGTTATTCTTTGGCTATTGGACTTAATCTGCTACTTTGATGGTATAAGTTTCTTTGTCTTCGCTAGTCTAAGAGACTGACTACATCAATTCATCTACTTGGGGGAAGTGGTCTTTTGACAAATCGTTGGGGATGCATTGCTTCAAACTTCAGTGGTAATGAAATTTGAGAAGAATTATTTATGTGTGGGATGATACGTTGTTGTTCTTGTTGATGATACAACCCCGAATGAAGGATCTCGATTATCGTTCTTAAATGGAGCAGCGGGATTTATGATAATGGTGTGCTTCTATGTGCACCTGGCTAAGGCAAGCTTGAAAGAAAGATTTGAATTTGCTCAGCTAGAGGATTTTCGGTTTGGGGGGAAGCTGCCAAAGTCTCACTTTCAGATGGTTCAATTTCTTTCTTCAATGCAAGAGCCTCGGAAGCTTTGGTGGTGAAAGTTTTAGGGATGATGACTTCTATCTTCTTCAACGGGGCTGCTCGATATCCTTATCTCGATACTCGTATCATCATCTGTCTTAAACTATATCATCTACTCTATCATTGTAAATATTTATCAAAAACCAAATACAAAAATAGAAAACCAACAAAAACAAAATAGAAAAATATAAAACCAACAAAAAAAATCCATAAAAATTTGAAAAATCAGAAAATACAAAAAATATTGTTTCTCAAAGACATGTCTTCTGGTATCGATAACATCTGCGGTCTTATAAATGTCATTCAATAATGGCACGGGACCATAGATGAAGTTCGAGCAGGAGGTGTAAATATTTCTTTTCAAAACATGTCACAAATTATGGCTTGCAGTTACTTCAGTCTGTGACCCGCGCTTTAACCATGGCTTGCTATTATTTCAGATAGCAACCCGCTCTTCAAGAAAGGAAAGTGCTACGCTAAACCAATTTTCAAATATTTCGTGCACTTATCCTAAAACAAAACAAGGAAACCATGTCGTCAAAAAGACTGCTGTTCCTACACAAATGTTTTTCCATCTAAAATTCTTCAGGAAAATATTTGTTGTTTTTCAAAAACAAATGGTGGTAAATGAGTTGCTTGAAAATCAATCTAGTTCAAAGTTTTCGGAAAAATTGAAAACTCAATCAATGACTTAAGCGCTTTTAAACTTTTCAAAAAAATGAGTCATTGATTGAGGGGGAGAATGTTTTCAAATTTATATCATCTATCGGAATTATCTAATTATCCTAATATGCTTAATTAAAAATGATGTTAACCTATGTTGAAGGACTAGGTGCCTAGGATAAGATTGTTAGGATTAGTTGATTAGAGTTTGATAAACACATTATTCCCATGCTTTACATGATTTGATTGATATGTTGGATTGACTTTAATTAGTCGATTGCTGTTTGGGTGTTGTCGACCACCATATATCTGTATGTGTGTTCACTAACGTATGCAGGTATATTGGTATATAAGAATGTTCCCGATCCGGATCCCACAATTGAAGATGATTGGATGCCGAAAGGAAAGGGTAACTATATCTTGGGTTGACAAATGAAGAAACGGAGCTTAATTGGACTTCAATGGAGAGTTGGCATAAATGCAACGTAAGAGGTCTCACTGCATCAGCAGATGGTTTTTCTTCATCATAAAATGAAGAAACGGAGCTTAATTTGACCTCAGTTGGCATGAAAAAAATGCAACGTAAGAAGTCTCACTGTATCAGAAGACGGTTTTTCTTCCAAGCCCTATAGCAACAACATAAGCTTCTCAACCACCTAACGTATCTTTGTGCAGGATAATTGTGATGATACCATTTTTTAAACAATTTTGAATAATTTTTTTTGAAAAATGGAAAATATTGAATTTGAAAATAAATTCGACTAAATTTTGAAAATCACCGGACTTCATTTTTATCAAAACTAAAGTCACTCAATCAACGACTACGGTCATCGATTGAGGGGGAGAGTGATTTAAAATAAAATATTTTCAAAATATATTTTCTTCATAAAAAGTCCGTTTGTACATTAAAATGTGGTGATCTAAAGATTTAATGTTATGTCATGGTATGATTTTTCTTTAGAATCAAGATCTTTCAAAATGAAATTTTTTCTGTTCTTGTTTGATTGTGAAATTGTTTTATTTTACTTAAAGATCTCTTAAAACTATCATACCTGACACTAACAATCTTTAATGTTTAAATTGGTCCTCTTCAGTCCTTTTTCAAAAGTAAATCATGCCACGTCTTTCCCCTAAAAACTTTTAAATGATTTAAATCATTCGGGATCACAAATCTCAAATGGTTTGAAACTTTTGATTGGGGGAGAGATCGTGATTTAAATCTCAAATATGTTTTAATGGAATCGGTTTTAGTCCTTTATAGGCACTCCTGCCTCCATGTGCCAAACGATTTCAAATATACAATGCACATGTTGAGGAGGAGGATTTATCCAAAAACAAGATGAGTATTTAAACCTGGCCACATATTCTCCCATGTTTTCTAAACCGTATTAAATCACTTGGGATCCAAAATCTCAAAGGGTTTGATATTTTTGATCGGGGGAGAATTTGTGATTTAATTATGAAATCTGATAAATGATGATCGATTTGATGAAAATGTGCAGGCTGCTCTCTCATATGTGCTAAACGCTTTCGAATCTCAAAGCACATATTGAGGGGGAGCAAATGGTTTCTTAATGGCTTTTGTGATCATGAATGTGCTTCAAAATAACTCTTTCCTCTATGTGATAAAATGTTTTCAAATATCCTATGCACATATTGAGGGGGAGAATTTACCAAAGAAAATCAAATGGCTTTTTCCGTGGAAATTGTGATCAAGAATTTATTTCAAAAGAACTCTTGCCTCCATGTGCTAAACAATTTATAAAATCATATGCACATGTTGAGGGGGAGCATTTCTAAATGATCAAAACTATTAAGGTACAAAATGCTTTGATCTCGTATCACAAGTACCTTGATTGATTTTCCAAATGATTTTTCAATTGGTTTCAAGGAAGAATGAACTGTACCAAAAGACCGACCATTTTACTTTATGTATGGAGTTATAAGGATGGTGAGGTTAGGTATTAGTTCCCATGATCCGCCAGAACCGGAGGGATCTACCTAGGGACAATTCACTAGATAGTGTAGAGTCCTTAGGTATGATGAAAAAAGGCAAAAAATGAGAAATGGGAAGAGTGCGGACTGAGACAGAGCTAGTACTGGAATAAACCCAACAAGGTTCTAGTTATGAAGTCTCGGTAAGCACTGAAGGGGTTGAAGAATGAAAAAGAAATGAATGTGAAAAGGGTGAAAAGAAATAGCCCTCCAATAATTCAACCTTAGGGCAGAAACCGGGTTCAATACATTTGCTACTGGTGGTTACTAAGGTAACACTGGTATTGAAGAGAAGACGTCATGGACCCAGTGACGCACTGCACTAAACTTCCCAAACTACTCAAGTTCCTCTTAAAAGGGCTTGTTTCATTCTCACGGGGAACCGACATAATCTATCGACTTTCTGTTAGAGACTGTTGATATTGAAGAAGGAGACCCTCTCCCTAGTCTCCGGCATAGGAACCAAATGTGCACAATTGTATCTAGAGCCACGAGATCATCCACAATATCTCATTAGGACACAAAATTCATGAAGACTTGCTGTTTCATACAATGTGGAAAGTAAGTTTATATATTAAGAGTCCTACGCATTATCCTTGTGGTATTGCCAGAACATCCGAGTGATATGAAAATATTCACGATGAAGATGGAAATCCTTCTAGAGTCAACATCAAACAAGCTCTTGGTGGGTGACATGTGAAATCTTGCAAAAGATCAAACTTGTGACAACTGGATAGAAACAATGGGGCGATTCACTCGTGAATCAACCTTGGTCCAGGATATGAATTGACGAATACTTTTAAAAAACCGTTCGATGTGCAAATTGTCACACCCTCGCCGGAGGCGGAAACGCGAGGTGTAACGGAAGGGAACATAAGCACAAGATAATAGAACATACCAACGTTAATATTAAAAAGAAAGAGTACACCATTACAATACCAGTTTAGCCGTCATCGGCAAATATATTACAAAGTTTAGATCCCAAAATATTGCATTCTATTACATAATGTTTTGTAGTGACAATTGAAAACTTCATTATGCAAGACCTGGTAGAAAAATCTTACTAACGATCACCTGAAATGCATGAGAAAAACGGGTCAACTATGAAAATAGTTGGTGAGTAAACACGTTTAACAAAAATAAGAAAACTCGTAAGAAATAATCAAAGCTTTCGGTCAACGAAAAAAGTTCTCAAAGCAAAGGCATTGTGTATCCACTCAGTTCCAAATTCCGCCCATACAAAACTTGCAACCTGTGTGTACACAACCCATTGCACAAAAATATAGTGCGTCGAGTAGTCAAGTGTAAGCTTGTCATAATAGTTCCCAAAGCAAAGGCATTGTATATCCACCTCCCAAGTTCCGCCCATACAAAACTTGCAACCGGTGTGTACACAACCCATTGCACAAAATATAGCGTATCAAGTGGTCAAAATAGTTCACAATATAGTACCAAGTATATAATAATTTAGAGATGTTCAACATGGGAGACTTTGCTCGCCCAACGGGGAGACTCCTTTGTCACTCGACCACCTAGGCGAGATTTATTGAGAACGCTCCACCAATATGGCGAGACTTTATAGTGATGCTCCGATCATGGGAGACTTTGCACTGCTCCAACAAAGGAGACTCCTTTGTCACTCGACCACCTAGGCGAGATTTATTGAGAACGCTCCACCAATATGGCGAGACTTTATAGTGATGCTCCGATCATGGGAGACTTTGCACTGCTCCAACAAAGGAGACTCCTTTGTCACTCGACCACCTAGGCGAGATTTATTGAGAACGCTCCACCAATAAGGCGAGACTTTGGGTCAAGAACGCTCCACCAAAACAGCGAGACTTTTAGATCATAACACGTACGGTTCAATATATTCAAACAAGTCATGAGTCCATAATTAAGTCCAAGAGTCTAAGTCAAGTTCAAAAGTTCAAGTCTAAAGAGTTCATAGAAGTAATAATCAATTTAGTTCAAATATGGTTCATGCATTTCGCCCCAAAAATATAGTAAAACGGTAAAAAGGGGATGTGATTACTCACTTGGTAAACTGGTGTGATGACAAGAGTGAGTACACTGAGGTATAATGTGATGCTTAAACCGGGACCTATTACGAATGATATGATATGTAATGAGTTGCAATGTAATGTTATGCATGCATTTCGTATGTTATTTATACCATTTGCGAGTTTGAAAATAATACTTATCGTCGAAAAATACTCTTTTGACGTCTTGACCATTCAAAAATCACTTTACAAGTTTTTACGTCAAAATGTCATCCTACAATGGTTTTATAATGATTTATGATGAAATTATCACTTTTCGTCGTAAAACAATGTCGGCGGAAATTTCATGAAAGTGACAAAAGGGCTCCGAAAAACTAGTCGTAAAATGGTGTACGTCGATCGTTAGAAAACGAACTCGACAGTTTTGGAAAGTTTGTATTGAAACCTAGAAGTTTCAGTTCAGGAGTTTTCGCCATAAAGGTCTCGAACATAAAGATAATAGAGGTTAAATATGGTGATTTTAGTTACCGTAACACTTATCTCGTAAAAATAATATAGTTTTTCTAAAAATAATAGTTACTGCAAGTTTATGAAAACGTGTATATCTTAGTCGTTTCAAATCCGTTTTCTATGTATTATATGTCCTTAGCTTCGTATCAAAGTATACTAATATATTTTTGACAAGTCGAAATAATTTATGAAGCTTAAGGCTCGTTTTTGACTCGTACAAAACTAAAATAGGTTGCTGAAATTTTCAGAAAATATATATATCGTCGTCAAACTTGAAAAATTCATAACTTCTTCGTTATAACTCCGTTTTAATCCGTTCAAGCGGCCACGGATTCGTTTTAAAGTATATTTTCTAAATATCAAGGCCAAAAATTCGTGACTATAGTCGGATTTTCCAGAAAATGACTTTAAGGACAGACCCTCTTTTATACGTATTGAAAATAGTTTTTCCCGGACAAAACCTATTCTAATCCCTTCAAATCAACTCCAAAACTAATCTAATCCTACCATACACCTTCTTAGGGTGTCATGGGTTCCTAATCATCATCAAGACCAAAGAATACCATGGGAATATTTATAGGATGACTTTATATATATATATCTCTAAAAATCATGTAAAATGGTATAAACAACTCAAATCATGCATGCTTGCTCCAAAAATGAAAAGATAAATATGAGATGATAAGGAAATATGAAAAACATAAATGATATGCTTACAAGTTATTATGATGAGGTGCAAAGAACAAGGTTTAGCCTAAACACTCTTGGTTTTTATTTCAAAACCTTTAATAAGAGTGTAACTAGATTGTATAACACTTGAGAAAAATTTTGATGATGACCCCTTTGAAACTCTTGATATGGCCGGTTAGGAAGAACCCAAAGAAGAGAGAAAACCAATTTTTGATAACTTGTTCAAATGATGAAAGTGAATGAATGTAGTTTATGTATAAATTTGGTTTTGTACAAAAAAAACTACCCACCTTGACTACCTCCCCCCTTGAACCGGATTTAGGGGATTTTGTCTAACAAAATATCTTTTTTTTTTTTTTTAAATTGTATTATGTATAAAATGTGTTGAAAAAATGTAAGTGAAATGTAGTTTAAATGTAACTTGTATGGTTTAATATACATTCATGTATTTAAGGAAATTTTAGGTGAAAGTAATTTTTAATAGATCAAAATAAAGTATAATGAGATCATAAAATTGTAAAAATACATTCCTTGTGCAATTTGAGTGATAAAATAATTATCGTATAATTTTTAAGAAAAACGTCGTAATAATATAACTTTAACGATTTATATACCAAATAAATTCAAAACACTAGGTAATGTCAAAATATAGTTTTTATAACTAAATGTAAGTATAAAAATATATCGGGATCATTTTTGAAAGTAACGGATTAAATATTCAAAATAATAACTCACGCGATAACGTTTATTAATTATAAAAAAAATTACGCGTTAAATGTGAAATAAAATGCCATGAATGAATTAATATGATGCATATATATAATTTAAGAAATGACCGGAATTTGAGAATTGTGACATTCTTCCCATGTCAGCGGAATCATGTCCTCATGATTCGATTAACGATACTATGGTCCGAACCTCGACAAGAGTTCTAAAAGTTCATGCTCGTACGAACAGTCTAAATGCTCATATCAATGCCCATGCGTACAGGTTCCCCATACAACTAAGTACGTGCCCGTGATTAGATTTGATAGGGTAAACTTACCCAATATCGAACGTAGCTCTCAAAAGACCTTTAGGTTGTCGATTATAATCTAATCTCACAACTCATCAAACAAGAACTGTCATGAGATTAAACTAAACCGACTTGAGTAAACTTGTTTCTTAGCTCGACTTTCGCAACTCATCAAACAAGAACTGTCACTAGATCAAGCTAGGAAACAAGTTGTTAGAAAGGTAGGATTCCACATCCTTGAATGAAGTCTTTTGAAAGATTCGCCCGATATTCGATTTGCTTACACAATCAAATCCAATCAACAAAATATATAACAACTAAGGTCGATATCAATAGGTCTCAAATTAATCAAGGTCGTGAACGTGGTAAAGATTGGAAGGAAGTTACGTACTCAAAATCATGTCGCATAAATAAAGTGGTTGTTCAAAGAATGTACCCGTTAAGCGCTATGGCTTCCTCGGTACCCAAATAGAATGCTCGACCACGTGCGGGAGGAATTTCAATGTTCTGATCTTGTGGGCCTTCTATTGCCAATGCCAGGTTTGGACGACTACCTCCTTGATTGGGAGTTCTTTTCACTTTTGGACGTGTATTGCGAAGGTGATCTAGACTTCCACACTCGTAACATGCTTTTCTCTGTCCTTGATTTCCAGTTCTGTTTGAGCAATTTCGCGTGAAGTGGCCCGTCTGTCCACATTTGCCGCACCTTGGGCGTCTCCGAGTGATGATAATTGCATCGTGTGCACAAAGGATGTGGACCTCGATATCCTTTGCGCTCCGGTGGTCGCCCCATAGTTCTGGGGTTATTCACGCCTCTTGTTTTGTTGATTCGGTCTCGGTTTCCCTCGGTGATCCTCCCGCTTCGTCCATTGTCGTTTGCTTTTGTTAGTTCTCCGCACCTGATCACATCATTTGTCGTTTATACGCCATACTTACAGCGGCTTGCAGAGTGGTTGGTTTCGACGAAGTGACATCTCTCCTAATTTCTGGTATCAATCCCCATATATATCGGTCGATCAACTTCTCCACAAGTGGAAACCATGTGAGGAACCATCCTAGTTAACTCGTGGAACCGGATCGTGTACTTGTCGATCTCTACTCCTACCATCAAGTGGTTCCAAAATTCTTCTTCCAGTTTCTACACTTCATCTTTTCTCGCAGTACTCATCTTAGTAGTTTCTGAACGCTTCCCAAGATAGTGCATTTGCAGCCCCTCTTCCTCGATCAGTAGTTGGTTGTTCCACCGGTCAATGCTCGACCCTCAGTAGTAGACCAAATAGAGAACTCAACCTTGTTTCCTTCAAAGACATTTCGTGATACTAAGCTTTGACTCAACATTCTCGAACAGTTAGCAAGTCCAATGGCACCCTCAGTACCATGAAATTCCATTGGCTTACATGTCATGAAAGTTTTGTAGTTGCATCCTTGACCAGCGTTTGAAGAGCCTTCTCCGTTGTTGGTTCGCCTAGCATCGAGTTGTGTTATAATTTGGGTGAGTAGATCCGCTATTCCAGCAGCGTTGTTGTCTGGATTGTCATTGTTGTTTGGGTTGCCGTTGTTGTTACCTCCTGAGCGTGTGTTTCTTGCAGCCATGATCCTACAGTGGACCAAAACATCGGGTTGAGCAAACGACATTCGAACGAAGTCAGATGAGGTGCAGAACGGTGGTAATGTGTTATAGTGATCGAAACATGACAAGAACAGAGACATGCTATGTCTAACAAGTCGAAAGATGGAAAAGAGAAGATATGAACGAGGTACGGTAATGTAGACGTGAACGTAAAAACATGCTATGCATACCCACCCGACCAATGCAACTTCAGGTGACCAGACTCAAAAGACTCGACTAATCATGATTTAAATTTACCCTTCTTATCATTGCATGGTTCTTCATAAATTAGACATAGTTGATCCGGCTATGTATAATTTATGATTAACGATGCAACGATAGGACTAGATGACTCGGATGATGTTCAATGTTTAATAAAATAAAATAAAAATTTTTCCGGTTATAGCTGTGATTTTTATTTTTGAAAATCGGCATTCTCTATAACCTTTGGCTCTGGTACCAATCATGTCACACCTCCCGGAGGCGGAAACGCGAGGTGTAACGGAAGGGAACATAAGCACAAGATAATAGAACATACCAACGTTAATATTTAAAAGAAAGAGTACACCATTACAATACCAGTTTAGCCGTCATCGGCAAATATATTACAAAGTTTAGATCCCAAAATATTGCATTCTATTACATAATGTTTTGTAGTGACAATTGAAAACTTCATTATGCAAGACCTGGTAGAAAAATCTTACTAACGATCACCTGAAATGCATGAGAGAAAAACGGGTCAACTATGAAAATAGTTGGTGAGTAAACACGTTTAACAAAAATAAGAAAACTCGTAAGAAATAATCAAAGCTTTCGGTCAACGAAAATAGTTCTCAAAGCAAAGGCATTGTGTATCCACTCAGCCCAAATTCGCCCATACAAAACTTGCAACCTGTGTGTACACAACCCATTGCACAAAAATATAGTGCGTCAAGTAGTCAAGTGTAAGCGGTCATAATAGTTCCCAAAGCAAAGGCATTGTATATCCACTCAGTTCCAAGTTCGCCCATACAAAACTTGCAACCTGTGTGTACACAACCCATTGCACAAAATATAGCGTATCAAGTGGTCAAAATAGTTCACAATATAGTACCAAGTATATAATAATTTAGAGATGTTCAACATGGGAGACTTTGCAATACCGCTCAACAGGGGAGACTCCTTTGTCACTCGACCACCTAGGCGAGATTTATTGAGAACGCTCCACCAATATGGCGAGACTTTATAGTGATGCTCCGCTCATGGGAGACTTTGCAATCGCTCCAACAGGGAGACTCCTTTGTCACTCGACCACCTAGGCGAGATTTATTGAGAACGCTCCACCAATATGGTGAGACTTTATAGTGATGTCTCGATCATGGGAGACTTTGCATTGCTCCAACAAGGGAGACTCCTTTGTCACTCGACCACCTAGGCGAGATTTATTGAGAACGCTCCACCAATAAGGCGAGACTTTGGGTCAAGAACGCTCCACCAAAACAGCGAGACTTTTAGATCATAACACGTACGGTTCAATATATTCAAACAAGTCATGAGTCCATAATTAAGTCCAAGAGTCTAAGTCAAGTTCAAAAGTTCAAGTCTAAAGAGTTCATAGAAGTAATAATCAATTTAGTTCAAATATGGTTCATGCATTTCGCCCCAAAAATATCGTAAAACGGTAAAAAGGGGATGTGATTACTCACTTGGTAAACTGGTGTGATGACAAGAGTGAGTACACTGAGGTATAATGTGATGCTTAAACCGGGACCTATTACGAATGATATGATATGTAATGAGTTGCAATGTAATGTTATGCATGCATTTCGTATGTTATTTATACCATTTGCGAGTTTGAAAATAATACTTATCGTCGAAAAATACTCTTTTGACGTCTTGACCATTCAAAAATCACTTTACAAGTTTTTACGTCAAAATGTCATCCTACAATGGTTTTATAATGATTTATGATGAAATTATCACTTTTCGTCGTAAAACAATGTCGGCGGAAATTTCATGAAAGTGACAAAAAGGGCTCCGAAAAACTAGTCGTAAAATGGTGTACGTCGATCGTTAGAAAACGAACTCGACAGTTTTGGAAAGTTTGTATTGAAACCTAGAAGTTTCAGTTCAGGAGTTTTCGCCATAAAGGTCTCGAACATAAAGATAATAGAGGTTAAATATGGTGATTTTAGTTACCGTAACACTTATCTCGTAAAAATAATATAGTTTTTCTAAAAATAATAGTTACGGCAAGTTTATGAAAACGTGTATATCTTAGTCGTTTCAAATCCGTTTTCTATGTATTATATGTCCTTAGCTTCGTATCAAAGTATACTAATATATTTTTGACAAGTCGAAATAATTTATGAAGCTTAAGGCTCGTTTTTGACTCGTACAAAACTAAAATAGGTTGCTGAAATTTTCAGAAAATATATATATCGTCGTCAAACTTGAAAAATTCATAACTTCTTCGTTATAACTCCGTTTTAATCCGTTCAAGCGGCCACGGATTCGTTTTAAAGTATATTTTCTAAATATCAAGGCCAAAAATTCGTGACTATAGTCGGATTTTCCAGAAAATGACTTTAAGGACAGACCCTCTTTTATACGTATTGAAAATAGTTTTTCCCGGACAAAACCTATTCTAATCCCTTCAAATCAACTCCAAAACTAATCTAATCCTACCATACACCTTCTTAGGGTGTCATGGGTTCCTAATCATCATCAAGACCAAAGAATACCATGGGAATATTTATAGGATGACTTTATATATATATATCTCTAAAAATCATGTAAAATGGTATAAACAACTCAAATCATGCATGCTTGCTCCAAAAATGAAAAGATAAATATGAGATGATAAGGAAATATGAAAAACATAAATGATATGCTTACAAGTTATTATGATGAGGTGCAAAGAACAAGGTTTAGCCTAAACACTCTTGGTTTTTATTTCAAAACCTTTAATAAGAGTGTAACTAGATTGTATAACACTTGAGAAAATTTTTGATGATGACCCCTTTGAAACTCTTGATATGGCCGGTTAGGAAGAACCCAAAGAAGAGAGAAAACCAATTTTTGATAACTTGTTCAAATGATGAAAGTGAATGAATGTAGTTTATGTATAAATTTGGTTTTGTACAAAAAAACTACCCACCTTGACTACCTCCCCCCTTGAACCGGATTTAGGGGATTTTGTCTAACAAAATATCTTTTTTTTTTTTAAATTGTATTATGTATAAAATGTGTTGAAAAAATGTAAGTGAAATGTAGTTTAAATGTAACTTGTATGGTTTAATATACATTCATGTATTTAAGGAAATTTTAGGTGAAAGTAATTTTTAATAGATCAAAATAAAGTATAATGAGATCATAAAATTGTAAAAATACATTCCTTGTGCAATTTGAGTGATAAAATAATTATCGTATAATTTTTAAGAAAAACGTCGTAATAATATAACTTTAACGATTTATATACCAAATAAATTCAAAACACTAGGTAAAGTCAAAATATAGTTTTTATAACTAAATGTAAGTATAAAAATATATCGGGATCATTTTTGAAAGTAACGGATTAAATATTCAAAATAATAACTCACGCGATAACGTTTATTAATTATAAAAAAAATTATGCGTTAAATGTAATATAAAATGCCATGAATGAATTAATATGATGCATATATATAATTTAAGAAATGACCGGAATTTGAGAATTGTGACACAAATCTTCTTTTCTCTAGCACATCGAATGTGTATTCATTTTCAACAACAAAAAGTATCTCTGATTGAAAAAATACTTTTAGAAAAACCGTTTGATGTGCAAATCTTCTTTTCTCTAGCACATCGAATGTGTACTCTTTTCAAATACAAAAAGTATTTCTGATTGAAAATTGATCTTTCTTATAAAACCTTCGTCGTATTGCAAAACTCTTTCTTCAAGCAATACGTGATTGTTTTTCAAATTATTTTTCATCAATCAGTGAATCTCAATTCGCTGGTTCACTCACTCCGTGTTGTCTTCTTTGAGACGTTCCGGTTTGAGAACAGCTAGAGCAGCTGCGAAACCCTGTCAAGGTGATTCTTCGGAATTATACCTGATCACAGACACTACTTGTACTGATCAACGGGGAACCGTGGGCCGTGTACCTCAATTCAACGAAAGTGACAAAGACACTTTTATGTGTTTTATTGCTAACTGTTGTTTGCAGGTACATTTGGACGGTTGCTTGACGAATTGAGGAGTCAATCCAAAGCCGCATGCTCACAACATATACACTTAATTGAAGAAATCATGACGGTGCATATCTAGAACTCCGCTCGATATTTTCATACTATGCTTCTGCTACGCTGCTGCAAATATCATGAACCAGTAAAAGCTTCCGCTACTCTGATGAAAAGATGTCATGATTCAAAAGTGTGAGCATGTCGGTCCAAAAGTCACAACATCACATGATGGCAACACAACAAAGGGTGATCCAGAGATTTACTGTGGCTGATGATCTCAATGAAAGCTCAAAGATCATCAAAGATGTGGATCAGTTCAAAGACCTCCACTTAAAGTACAAAGTTATCGGAATTTAAAGAATCACCGCTAAAGTACAAAGATGCAGAACTTGAAGAATTCAAGTCTACGAGCTCAAGAACTAAAGACATAGAAAGAATGCTAGGATGCAAAATGTATTTCATGGGGTGACCTCCGTTAGGGGGAGATTGTTAGGAATTGGAAATTCCATGAGAAAGTGTCGGTCACCCCAATTATGGTCTAGCATAAGTTAGCTCATAGCCATGTCATTTGTTACGTTGTTTTGTAGTTTATTAGTTAGTTTGTAGCTTAGATTAGTTTAGTGTAACTCCGTGGAGGAAGGACGGGTCTTTACCCACTGTATGCCTAATCCACAGTCCGATAGGAGGACGTATCTTGTGTAACAATAAATACCCCTTCCATCCATGGAAGGGGTGGTGCTTCTCATAATCTAACCTTCCATATTTTGTGAACCAAGTCTCTAGCAAGAACACCCTCTCTATCTACTTTCTCTCTCTAATGGCAAACATGTATTTTGATCATCCAAGACCACCCGAATAATCAACATAATAATATTATCGATCCTACATTATTTGATCTAGATTCTGTTTTTGAGGTGTAACGCCTTCTAGATTGATAGTAATTGGATCTCCTAGGGCTTCCATTCCATAAAGTGCTAGCAGTACCTTGATTGGGTGAAAATTGAGCAGTACTTTGAGAAGGTACTGCTTGAGAAACTTTTGGTTTATTAGTACCTTGAAAGGTGTTTGAGGGTACTGATGGTTTTGAAAAAGATCTTTTCTGGTGAGGGTACCTATAGTTTTTTGAGAAATTGTTGTGGTTAACCCTATCTGAATTATTCCAAACTGGTTTAGTCTCCCTTGGCTTACGGTTGGTAGATCTGGTCTTTGGGATTTTGCTTAGATATTCTGAGTGAAAGTCACAGTTCTTAATCAAATGATCAGGATTATAACAAAAAAAAACACAATTTTTGACCCATACTCCCAAAATTTCTTTCTTTTGTTCTATGACCAAACCTAACCTGACTTTTTGGTGAATTATGAAAATTATTTTGACCAAAATTATCCCAAAAAGATTTAGCAGTATTTTGAAAAGTTTTTCTTGAAGGAACTGCTGAATGTTTAGCAGTACTTTGAGTTGAAGGTACTGCTTGACTCTTAACATTATCATCCTTAGGTTTCTCAATTGTTTCTTTTGGGGTTTCAGAACTAGATGGACCTGAATTAGATTGACCAGTAAGCTTTTTCCTAAACTCTAAATTGTCTACTCCAAAACAAGAAACATATGTCCTAAGTGGATGAAAACTACTAGTGGGATGAGGGACTGCATGATAACCCTTGTCTTTCTTAAATTCAGGAGGTGTTTGATTAATTGATTCCTCATTACTAGATGTGTTCTCTTCTGTGCTAATGAGTTCATCAACACTAGTTGTTATCTCCTCTGAATCAAGTTGTTCTTTATCACTAGGTGGGTTCTCTTCTGTGCTACTAAAGTCCATACCAAAACCTAGGTCAGTTTTAATATGTGCTCTTTTCTGTTTTTCAACAAAACTAACATGTGAAAGGCCAGATTCTCCCCAAGCAGCAAATTTTTCTAACAATTCATCCGTTTCTTTAGTCATTTTTTCAAGTTCAGAAACCTTACATCCTAACTTCCATTCACATAATTTTAATTGATAATCCTGTTGCTCATATTTTTCTGCCCAAGCCATTTCATTATTTTTATGAGTTATTATTTTGGCTTCCATTGACTCTAAAGTTATTTGATAACCAGCTACCTCAGACCTAGCCCTTCTACAATTATCTCTTTCAGTTACATAATCTTTAAGCACTTTTTGATAAAAATCATGACACTTAGAGCATACCTCAGAGATAGGGGGTGAACTTGGTGAAATACCTACCATAGCAAGCAGAACAGGTTCTTCTTCACTTTCCATGCTCCAATCAATGCTTCCAAGACCATCTCTTGATCCCAAAGCAGCAAATCCGGGTTCCTCATCAAAAGCTGTGCTCCAATCAAACTCTTCCACTGCGACCATAGAGTAGGTTACTGGTTCATCATCAAATTCAGCACTCCAGTCAACCTCTGATAGATTTTCTTGAGCAACCAAAGCTTTTGGATTTGGTTCAGTAATAGGAATTTCCCTTAATTCAAGCTTGGGTTTCTCAATCATTCTGTTTGCCTGATATTTAGCAAACTTGCATTCTCTTGCAAAGTGTCCAGTTCTTTGACAATTAAAGCATTCAATCTTGGACTTGTCAAACGTTATACCCTGTTTGGGTTTGAAGTCAATGCCTCTTCCTATTTTCTTCATGAACTTCTTGATCCTAGCAGTGATCATAGAAACTTGCCACCTTATATCAATTTCTTCAAGAGCATCTTCTTCAATTTGTGACAAATCTTATTCATAAGTGACGGGTAAAGTAGCTTGCTGAGCAAAGAATGAGCATACAACTTCATCAGAATGGATGGTGTTTGTTGGTGATGAGGTGGGGGTAGGATAAGCAACAGTACTTTGAGTAGGATAAGCAGTACTTTTAGTGGAAGTACTGCTTCTCTTTTCAGAAGACACAAAAGCAATACTGTGAGATTTTGAACTTGTTTGGCCATTCATCTCATTCTCATACACCTTTAAGTGGTTGTAAAGATCATCAAAGTCTATAGTGTCCAAACCAGGTTGTCCTCTGATCATAGTAGCAATCACATGCCATACCGATGGCAAACTTCTTAAGAACTTCAGGTTTGCATCTTCAACAGATACCTCTGCTTTGTATAACTCCAGCATACTAAGAAGAATTTGGAATCTGTCATAGGCAGCATCAAGACTTTCTCTTTCACCAACAGTGAATGTTTGAAACTGTTGCTTCAACAGATTTCTATGCATCTTCTTGGAAGCATCATTACCTTTAAATCTTGTCTTGAGAGCAACCTATAGTTGTTTTGCATCCTTAGCATCATGGAACTTGAGTAGGTGACCATTAGGAATAGCAGATAACAGTATGTTGAGAGCCTTTTCTTGATTTCTTACTGTAGCTGCTGGCAAGATAGACTTAGGTGGTTTAGGTTGTCCAGAACTTCTACAGATCTTTAATTACTTCATTACCATTGACAATTACATTCCATAGTGCATGGTCTGTAATAGCAATTTACTGCCTCATCTTCATGCCCGTAGATCATATTCTCCTTCTTGATGATAGGAATTCTAAGTGAGGTGATGGATGGGGGTGGTGCAGCTTCAGTTGACATCTTTAGGGTTTGTAGTTAAATCGGTTTTAAGGGTTTCTTCTTAATCAGAGTTTCCACACAAGCTCTGATACCACTATTTGGATCGATATACTATGACCAAACTAACTATGTAGCTTGTAAGGGCTTAGCAACCTCGGATAAATCCTAAGTTACTAACAATGAAACACTGAATTTAGTCTATTAAGTATGCGGAAACTACTTCAATAAAGCTAAGAAGAATAACTTTAACTTCAACGATTTTATTAATACTTTGAACTTGCTTGATATACAGATTCACTAACAACCCTAATAACTCTAATATCGAACTTGATAAACTCTAATATTCTCTCTAAAGTCGTACCTCTAATGCCAATCTAGGGATCCTTTTATAGGCATAAGAAATACCCTAGTCGGTTTTCAATTATAGTTCTTGTACGACAAGTAATACTAAAACTAAACTAAGAATATTCTAGAATAACAAAGCTTTCCATAAACAATATAGCAGTTCTTTAGCTTTGCAGTACTTTGATGTTTAGCAGTACTTTGACTTTCTTCTTTAGCAGTACTTTGACTTTCTTTAGCACTTCGACTTTCTTTAGTACTTTGTCTTTTATATCCCAACAAATAGTTATTCCAAGTTTATAAACCTTATTCAATACTTATAATTTATATCGCGTACGTCATACCCAATATCGATTATTAATTACATAATTAGTTCTTAACGTTTATCGTCCCGTTTTATAAATAACTTACTCGTTATCCGATCAAGTCATATAGTGTATATCACAATACTTTTATTCCAAAGATCGATACATATACTTGATCCGTTACACAATCGAGTCGTTAGGTATATATTTTACAAGTTTATCCATCATCATATACTAATTACAATTTCTTTTGTAATTGTTAACTCATTTTAACAGCCCTTTACGACATATAAGCTATTATCATGTCTAAATGAAATCAAACCCGTAACCCACTGAGTTGACTCACCTAAGCCAACTTGACTCGATGACTTAACTCAAATCCAAAATAACTAATCATACCCACCTTTTGACTTGTTGACTGGGATACACAAACAAGCGATACCAACACTTTTGCCAACCTGAGATCTAAACAAACTGACTCGAAATAAAATTAATCACCCATGATCCAAACCGGGTCATACCGGTTCTTACCCAACCTGATACCATATCCCAAAACAGAAATCACAAACACCTCATACTACGATTGTTACCACACGAAACTGACAATAACTTGTTTCCTAGATTTCTCACCGTATCATGTTTCCATTCGAGTAACTCAAAAAACGTAAGCAAAAGGTTCTAATCAGTTTTATTATTTGCTTTTCAAAACGTGTTAACTTGTTTACCAACCTTTATTTCCATGAAAACTAACTATAACAAAATGTGTAATCGGTTTCAAAAATAAAAATAAACATAATGTTGAAAACTGTAAGACCTTGATAGATCTTGAGCTTCGTAGATCGTTAGTATCGCTTGTGTAATCACAAACAAACTAAAAGAAAATCTCTACAACTTGTATTCTTTAGCGGAATATAAATACAAGTATAAAACACAGATAACTAAGAACTCTTTGATCCTCTATGGATCGTTATATTAATCAATTGTTTAAGCACACTTTTATAATACATTCTATTGTGTTCCTTTTATAGACAAGGAACCCTAACTTCTTTTCTTAGAAACGTATAACTATGAAACTAAATAAGATATACACAATCACTTCCTAATAAAGCTCATGTATATCCTAACTAATTCTAGAATATACGTAATACTTTTCCGCGTAGAAAACAAACTACGACTAATATTACTCAGCATAATCATGTCTTCGAGAATCCAGCTACACTTCAGCAGTAATCCATCGGCAGTACATCTCAGCATGATTCATACTTCACATAATTCCCAACAATCCTCCCCTAAACTGGAATTTGACGTGGTTAAGTTCCAGTTTCTTGATAGATCTTTAACCTTGCAGCACTAGAGGATTGTACTCAAACATCATTAGCAAAGAATCAAAACAAAAACATCTCATGAATAAACTCAAACTCCATATCTTTGCAGCAACAAATGACAACATGTACATCAAAACATATAAGTTTCAAAATATTCTCATCACATCATGTGTGTGTTAACTCCCGTGAGAGGTGAATCATTGAAAATAATGGATTTGATGTCTCTTTACCAATAGCCATCACTACTGGAGTATACAAATGTTTAAGTTCAGTAAAATATGGTAATCGATAACCATCTCGATTTATTAGCAAATCGGCAACCATGAACGGATTTGAAATGTCTTTACCTGTAGCCGTTTGCTCAGGACTAGTCAATTCATAATATTGGTGAACTGATTACCAAATATGGTATTCCACGCCTTTACCACAAGCCATATACATGTGGGCTAGTCAATTCTTGGAATCCTAAAAGGAATAAATCATGGTGAATTGATGACTATACAACACTCAGCAATTAAGCATGGGTGGTTGCAAACCCTATGATTTTGAGCAAACCATTACAGCTATCAACAGATTTGATGTCTTTACCAAAGTTGTACCCTTTGGACTAGCCAACTTTTTATATATACAAGGTATATCCGTGAGTCAATAACCAGTAATATGATACAACAAATCTGCAATAAAAGTTAGTAAAAACATATACATATTTTTATATATATAACTAAGAAGAAAACAAAGAAACAAAATTACAAACCATACAAATTACTTAATCAAGATGAACTTCTATGTGTCATAAGTTGAGTCTTAATAACACCGACACATTGTTCAGCATGCAAAAGATCATTGCCAACCGGATCTAGAGGAACTTCCAACTTCTGGAGAAGCATTCTTTCCATAAGCTTCACAGATAATAGATAAGTTCTCTCAGAAACATGCGCACAGTAATACCACCCTTCGCCTCAACTACATGCACACGAGGCAGAGGATAAAATCTCCAAGATGTAACCTGCCATAAGTGGGAGTTCTTCCAAATAAAATATCCTTTACCATTGGGAGACATTGAATCAAACAAAACATGAAGATCACCCAATAAATATAAACCAGAACCCTTTGGTGCATTAGAATGGTAATACTTATTGACAAGATTATATAGCGTAACCAAATCAGCCTGTCCACCGGATGCAAGATCTCCTTCAAAAAGTTAAATTCCATGATCGTTTGATCCAAACGATGAATCACATTAAGTTCATCCTTTTGCAATGACCAATTAACTAAAACATCATGAGATCCTTCAGAAAAACATCAAGATCCCTCTTTAATAAATGTTGATTCAGCAGCTTTGAGATCCAAAGAATCAACCCTTGAAGATTCCTTAACCTTAGATTTATGTGTCTCAACGGATTTTACAGATCTCCGTGAAGAACCAGATCGTTTCTAGCCATTCTTTTCTTCCTCCTACCAGGTAGATAAATGTCTGAAGATGATATAGGTTCTTCATAAACATCTTTAATATGTGTGGAAGAAATAGAATCATTCTGCATTGGAACAACACCATGTAAGACATACATCTTCTCACTATTGCTCGGCCTTTTTAGCTTTAGTCACTGTATTTCATTTGACAACTCAAATCTTTCCATCTTTGTCAATAGAAGCAACCTGTAGGAACTGCTTGTAAGATGATAATCCGGATGAAGCAACATAAGCTTCACTGATTGAACTTGAGCAACCCTAAGGAATAGCTGCAGAGATAGATACGGAAGGAATAGCTGCAGTAGATACTCTACAAAAAGTACTTGACTTTGAAACATGAGCCTCAAAAGAATCTACAATTTCAACTATCCTTGGTCTTTTAGATTTAGGAGCATCTGAAGCATCAGCAATTCTTTTCAAACTAGATGCAAAATCAGGACTAGATGAAGTAAACTTCATAATCTTATTATAATGGATGATTAACTCAAAGACGTAAGCCTTAACTCGCTTCATAGTCATACCAGAGGTATAGAGAGAGCAACTCTGATATTTCACTACTTTCCTCATAAAATCTTTTGTTGGAGCTGCAGATTGTGCTCTCATTTTCTTAGTCATGTTCTTTTGAGTTTGAATAGCTTTCCTTTTTGCCATAGCTTCTTTCTTCTTTTGTTGTCCAAGAGCCATCATTTGAGCCACAAAATCAGCACTATTAAAATCTGTAGAAACAAGCTTTAGAGCTTTCTTGACTAACTAAACTGCAAAACAGAACAAACACAGAGAAACACACAAACCAACAAAGAAGAACAAACTAAGATTACCTTAGCTGGTTAGTGTTAGTGAACAAAATCAACAAAAAGTATACACATAAATCAAACCAATTTACATAAAAGAATGCAAAGTGTACACAAATCCTCCCCTGAGGCATATGCCTCCCCTGAGGTCTATGCCTCCCCTTAAACTTTGCAGTTAAGGGTTAAGCATACCAATATGGACCACAAGGTGTTGAAACCTTGGTCCATCAAAAGCTTTTGTTAACAAATCTGCCACATTATCATCGGTGTGAATTTTAACCACTTTTATCAAATGTTTGTCATATGCATCTCTTATAAAGTGGTGCCTGATTTCGATATGTTTTGTTCGATTTGTGAAAACTGGATTTTTAACAATGCATATGGTACTTTGATTATCAATAAAAATTGTTTTGTTCATGAAGTTACACCCATAATCCAACAATTGATTTTGTATCCAAAGAACCTGTCCACATGACAATTTGCAAGCAGCAACATACTGCTTCAGTAGAGGAGGTAGCCACAATAGTTTGTTTCTTGCATTGCCAAGAAATCAATCTCTTTCTAAGGAATTGGCAACCTCCAATAGTGGACCGTCTATCCGATTTGCACCAAAGATAGTCACTATCACTATATGCTTCCAGCTTAAATGGAGATTCTTTTGGGTACCAAAGGCCTAAATGAGGTTGGCCTTTGAGGTACTTAAAGATCTTCTTAACAGCATTGAGATGGGAAGTAAGTGGAGTAACTTGATGTCGAGAACAAACACTCACAACAAAAGTAATATCAGGTCGTGAAGCTGTCAAATACATCAAAGAACCAATCATAGATCTGTAAAGATGTACATTCACAGGTGGATCTATGTCATTGTTGATCTTTGACTTTGGAGCTTCATAAGGTGTAGTGGCAATCCTTACACTCTCCATACCAAACTTCTTTAAGATGTCCCTCACATATTTGTCCTGACCGATAAAGATACCATCAGGTTTCTGCTGAACTTGGAGACCCCAAAAGAAAGTCATTTCTCCCATGGCACTCATCTGAAACTCTCCCTTCATAAGCTCCTCAAACTCCCTACACCAAGCTTCTTTTGTGGATCCAAAAATAATGTCATCCACATACACTTGCACAAGAATAATATCTATGGAATTCTTCTTAAGGAAAAGAGTCTTATCAATTGCACCTCTTCGATATCCATGCTTCAGCAGAAATGATGAAAGCCTAGCATACCAAGCTCTGGGTGCCTGATGTAGTCCCTAGAGAGCTTTGACTACTTTGTAAACATGATTAGGATGATCTGGGTCCTCAAATCCTTTAGGTTGAGTGACATAAACCTCCTCTTCTATTTCACCATACAGGAAGGCTCCTTTAACATCCATCTGATATACCATAAAACCCATATAGGATGCATAAGCCAAGAAAATCCGTATGGCCTCAACTCTTGCCACAGGTGCAAACACTTCATCATAATCAATTCCCTCCTCTTGTCTATAACCCTAAGCAACCAATCTTGCTTTGTTTTTAATGACAACACCTCTTGCATCTCTCTTATTTTTCCGAATCCATTTAGTCCCAATTGCATACTTGCCATCAGGTAGTGGTACCAATATCCAAACTTGCTGATTTTGAAATTGTTGCATCTCTTCCTGCATTGCTTCAAGCCAACATGAATCTTCAAGAGCCTCGAGTAAACCGGGTTGGTTCCACTTGAGAAAGGAAACAAGCAAACAGACAATGTTCATAGTCTGTGTGATTGTCTCTTTGTTGATTTGAGACATAAGAGATAAAAGCCACTTGACCATATTTAGAACTTTCCACAGTACCTTGTTCTAACAGTGCATTAGGATCACCAATAATATTTGACTGTGGATGAGTATTGTGAATCCTTTTCGTAGAAGTGGTGTTGACTTCTATGGAAGAATCAAGATTAGTCATAGTAGGTTCAAAATCAGTGTCATAAGAAGGTGAGGTGAAGACTCCAGCTTTGGGTTGATGATTACCAAGATCTGAGGGTCTTGGAAACGAGTATAAGGATCTCCAAAGTCTGTGGACACTCTAGTAGAAATGGGAGTAGAAACAGCATAGCCTTCAGCAGAATTGGTGATGATAGGAGAAACAAAATTACTTTCAGCAGAATTGATGTTTCCACGGATTGGTTCATGGAACTCTCCTCAAGATTCCTTCGGCTTCTAGATTAGCCATACCTCCTGCCTTTAGCCTAGCAAGGTCCTCTGCATAATTGGACTCGTCTTCACTCTCATCAGAAGTAATTTTGGAAGTGTCACCTGTAAAATTGTTAGTGGAGAAAGAAGGCACTACAATAGGTTGTTCTTCATCTTCAAACTCACTGTCGAATCAAGATCCGTGGTATCTCAGACGATAGTTGGAGACTCTTGAGTACTTGCATTTTTATTAGCCTTATGTCTAGAATAACCCAAATAATCGTTAGTAATCAAGGTCAAAAGACCAAACATGACCCCGTCCTTGAACATTAGGCTTATCTTCTAGAAACCTCAGGTTCAATGTCTCCTCAATCTTCTTGGTAGATAAATTGTAAACTCATGCGCCTTACTATGAGCGTGAATATCCCACAATATAACCATCATCAGTTTTCTCATCAAATTTGCCCAATGGATCACTTGTATTCAGAATGGTCACTTGACATCCAAAAGGTTTAAGGTAATGAATAGCAGGAACTTTCCCATAGAGAAGTTCATATGGTGTTTTGAAGTGTGGTTTAGTAATGGATACCCTATTCAAGACATAACAAGTCTGTGCACAACGGCTTCACCCAAAACATGGTGGGTAGCTTAGAGTCTGCCAGCATTGATCTTGCAGCCTCTATTAAGGTCCTATTTTTCTTTCTGCCACCCCATTTTGTTGTGGGGTTCTTGGAGTGCTATAGTCCCTTTTTATTCCTTTAGACCTACAGAGTTCTATAAGTATAGCATTCTTGAACTCCGTCCCATTATCACACCGAATTCCTTTAACCTTTTTGTTCAACTAATTCTCAATAAGGGTAATGAACTCTTTCAGCACTGGAGATGTTTCATCTTTGGTCCTTAGAAAGAATACCCAACAAAATCTGCTATATCCATCAGTGATAACCAGACAAAAATACTTTTGATCAATGCTTCTAACTTGAGTTGGACCAAACAGATCCATATGAAGCAACTGAAGAGGTTCAGATATAATGCTCACAACAGTAACAACTTTGTATGAGGCTCTGTGTTGCTTTCCCTTGTTGCATGCAACACAGTTATGATCATTTGTGAAGACTTTGGAAGGTAGACCTTCAACAAGACCCGCATTTAGAGAGCTTGTTTATGGTCTTGAAGTTGACATGGGCCATTCTCCTATGCCATTTGGTAGACTCATCCAAGGATGCTTTAGCCACCAAGCAAGTTAAATCACCTTACGGTTTAACATCGCTTAAGTTTAATGTATAAAGATTGTGATTCCGAGGAACTTTCAGCATAATTGAAGTGTCTTCTGGGAGTTTGAAGTCTTTAGACAGCACAAGACATTCATCCTCTGTGAAGAGTACTTTGTTCTTGGTGTCACAGATTTGTGTGACTGAGAACAAATTGAAGTGTTGGAGTTCCTTGACATAGTATACATTCTCAAAGTCCAGTTGAGGTGTTTTGATGGTCCCTTTCCCAGTAATTCTTCCATCACTTCCTCCAAAGGTTACATTGCCTCCTCCTTCAATTGATACAAAGTTATGCATCATATCCCTGTTTCCTGACATACTTCTTGAACAACCACTATCAACAATGCCAACATCTTTATGCTTAAGAGGATGATTCTACAACAACAAAAATATACAAATTATTAGTACACTATGGAGGCTCAAGTCATTGCTGACTTGAACCTGCCTTGTGGATCATATGAATTATGCCATGCAGATGTATAGGATCCACTATTGTTCTTGGGTTTCCATTGAAATTTAGATCCCTTTTTATTCCAAGAACAACCTGCCTGAGGACTTGACAAGAAGATCCAGTTCCCTTTCCCATCAATCATAGATTCAACATATCCAGGCCAATGACCATTCTTAAAATATGAACTTGTTGGTTGTACATATGGTCTTGCAACTGGTCTTCTCCAATGAAAAGGAGAATTAGTATAAGTTGCTTGTGGAACATAAGGTGGTATAGCATTAACATTGGTCCACATTGGTCGAGATGTCCTAGAATCACCACACCTATCCATCCTTTGCTCATGAAAATCACAATCCTTAATTAAATGAAATTTACTTCTACACACAAAACATGTCTTCTGTTTAGAAGATTTATTCAAACCAAAAGATGTTCTATTACAAGCTGAAGTATTCAAACCAAAACCATGAAAAGAATTGTTTTAACAGGATTATTATGCAAAGAATTAAAAGGCAAGTCTTCAGAGGCAACTGTCTTGGAAGAGGATTCCTTGACAGCAACTTTGACATGCTTATTGGTAGTCTTGGGTGCAGGCAGGGGTGTAGACTTGGGAAGGTCGACGGTCATTTGAATCACACTCTGTAGACCCTTGCTCGGAGGACTTGTCACTGTTAACATAAGAGACAAAGTCATTAGAAGAAGTATCAGGGTCAAGCAAGTCATTTGACTTTTTGCCATAGAGATGATGTGATCCACCAAAGTCAACAGAAATGGAAAGGTCAATGGGCATGTGCTCACCTCTAATAGGTCCACGTACAGCATGTAGAGCACCTTCTTTCACAAAATTAGCTAGGCTTGCTGGGGTAGATTTGCGAGTGTCATCCCTAGCTTCTAACCCTACATACTTCTTAAAGCCTAATCCTATAGAAGTATTTGGATTTTGACTAGCATAGATGTGACTAGCTAACTTATTACCATTTAACAACCATTCATTATGCCTAGCAATTTCCTAATCTAGTTTCACCTTCACTCTAGATTTTCTCGACACTACATCGCTCTTAACTTCTCAGAATATTTTAACTCATTTTTAGCATTAGTAAGATCTCTTTCTAACACACTTATTTTCTCATCATAAGCTATTTGATTCTTCTAAAACCAAACTTTTTTTCTTTCTAGTGTTTTAAAGCCTTTATAAGCTTCCACTTCTACAAAGCATTCATTATATTTAGGTTTCAAAATATCATAAGCTTCTTTGAGTTCATTATAATGCTCACTACAACCAAACAAACAGTTTTGTACCTGAGAGATGCCCATCAAGGCAATCTGATCATGCCTATCCTCTGAATAACAGCTTGCAATCAAACCAACATTATCAGGACCATCATTATCCTGCTCATGATGCTTCCAAGTCCACATTGCTATCAAGAGTGACCAAAGCTGCTGATCCCTTTGAAGTTCCGGACTCCTCGATTCTGGCTGATAAGTAGAGTATCTGCCTCATCACCGGCTTTCTTATCTTTGCATTCTCTGGAGAAGTGACCCATCTGTTGACATGTGAAGCACTTGACCTTCCTTTTTGTCAAACCTCATGGATCTCTTCCTTGGAAGCCAAACCTTCGCCAGCCTTTGCGCTCAAAATTCTTGATATCCATGGACAAGATAGCCACCGCCGCTTCAGCTTCATCTCTTCCATCTCCAGAGATCCACCTGATCTAAATCCTCATATGCCGGTTCCTGCGAGGATCATAATCAAAGAAGGATCCAAGCACATCTTCCATTATACCTCCTGATTGAGAACTTGATGGAGTGGTAGTGTAAGATGATGATGAGTAAGTTGGACTTGGACCATGACTCATCTTTGGGGTAGAGGCTCCAACGAATGCTGTATGACTAGCAGTAGATGATGATCTAAAAGGATTTCTTACATCATGTTCAAGAGCTTTAAGTTTGTTGTACAACTCATCAAAAGTAAGCATATCCAAACCACCTTTTGCTTTTAAAGAAATGCTCACTTGTAGCCGTGGATGAAGGTAAAGACCTCAAGAACTTAGAATTACAATCATCATTATCTGGCTTTGCCTGCAGCTGAGTTAACTGACTTAAAATCTTGTGAAACTTGTCATAGCCCTTATGAATTCCTTCCTCTTCAGAGATTTGAAAGTCTTGAAACTGTTGTCTAAGCATGGACTTCCTCATTCTCCTAGACTTCTCATTCCCACCGAACTTCGCCTTAATTGCTAACCATATGTCCTTGGCATCTTGCATGAAGTGAAAATCACTCAAGTGATCCTCAGGAATAGCTTGAAGAAGAATGGTTTTAACCTTGGTTTCTCTCTGAACCTGTGACAACCCGTACTTTCAGGTCATTTCTCGAAACGATTTATGCTTCACTATTTCAACATTTATCGTAAACTTGGTTTACGTGTTCCAAATTCGCGTAACCTTAAAGGTTTAGCGGCGAATTCATGATCATAACATCACGTACATTTCATATGGACTAAGATTAGTCTACATTTCATTCACATCATTTGCATCACATTAGTTCTTTCACGACATTTCATTTCACTTGTATCGCGTAATTTTTATATTAAATAAACGTTATCGCGTGAGTTATTATTTTGAATATTTAACCCGTTACTTTCAAAAATGATCCCGATGTATTTTTAAACTTACATTTAGTTTATAAAAACTATATTTTTAGTTTTCCTAGTGTTTCAAATTTATTTGGTACATAAATCGTTAAAGTTAAATTATTACGACGTGTTCTTAAAAATTTTACGATAATTATTTTTATCACTCAATTTTCACAAGGAATGTATTTTTACAATTTTTTATCATCTCATTACATTCTATTTTGAACTATTAAGAACTTACTTGTACCAAAAATTCTCATTTACCTTTACTTATACCTTTTCTTTCACAATTACTTATACTTTATTTCAACTTGTACAAGTAATTATTTATACACAACACATTTGAAAAAAAAAAATATATATAAAATGTCTAGTCCCTCCCCCCTTGGCCGACCAAGGGGGAGGGTGTGTTATTAATGTGGCATGGTTCAATTAATTACTTGTCTATACAATTATACATAAGTCTTCACATAGACATTTTACTCATTCATTTCATTTTCACAAGTGTTAGAAAAAGTTGTTTCTCTCTTCTTTGGTTCTCATCAAAACCGGCCACACATAGAAGCTCAAAGGGGATCATCATAATTTTTTTTCAAGTGTATAAACAATCTAGTTATCACTCTTTATAAGGTTTTGAAATAAAAACCAAGAGTGTTTAGGATTATCCTTGTTACTTTCACCTCATCATATTCATTTGTAAGCTTGTTTCTTTCATTTTCATGTTTCCTTATCATTTCATATTCATCTTTTCATTTTTGGAGCAAGTATGCATGATATGTGATTTATACCATTTTATTTCATGATTTTAGAGTTATTTATATACTATGGTCATCCTATAAATATTCCCATGGTATTCTTTGGTCTTGATGATGATTAGGAACCCATGACACCCTAAGAAGGTGTATGGTAGGATTAGATTAGTTTTGGAGTTGATTTGAAGGGATTAGAATAGGTTTTGTCCGAGAAAAACTATTTTCAATACGTATAAAAGAGGTTCTGTCCTTGTTTCATTTTTCTGGAAAAACCGACAGTTGGTACGAAACTTTGGCCTTGATTTTTAGAAAATATACTTTAAACGAATCCGTGGCCGCTTGAACGGATAAAAACGGAGTTATAACGAAGCCGTGGTGAATTTTTAAAGTTTGGCGACGAAATAAATAGTTTTCTGAAATTTCAGCAACATATAGTTATCTTGTTCGGGTCAAAACGAGCCTTAAGCTTCACAAATTATTTCGACTTCTCAAAAATATATTAGTTTACTTCGATACGAAGCTAAGGACGTATTATACGTAGAAAACGGATTTGAAACGACAAATATATGCACGTTTTCATAAAACTTGCCGTAACTATTATTTTCTGAAAAACTATATTATTTTTACGATACAAGTGTTACGGTATAGCGTCCCTGTTGAGGGCTGTTTTAACAAGGTTGTGAAACTTTTTAGAACGAATTGTCTTCTAGTAAAATCAAGTTCACCGGCCATATTTTTCAAAACAACAAGCTGTTTGTAAAGCGGAGTTATAGTAAATTATTTATGGATGTTCAAACTGGGCCGAAACTCATTTTCTGCACAACAATTCAACAAAATCACTATCTTTAACCTTTAATATCTTTATGATCGAGACCTTTTGGGACGAAAACTCCTGAACTGAAACTTCTAAATATCGATACAAACTTTCCAAAACCGTCAAGTTCGTTCTCTAACGATCGACGTACACCGTTTTACGACTAGTTTTCCGAAGCCATTTTTGTTAATTTCATGATATTCCGACGACATTGTTTTGCGACGAAAAGTGAAAATTTCACCATAAATCATTATAAAACCATTGTAGGATGACATTTTGACGTAAAACTTGTAAAGTCATTTTTGAAGGGTCAAGACGTCAAACGAGTATTTTTCGACGACAAGTAATATTTTCAAAACTCGTAAATGGTATAAATAACATACGAAATGCATGCATAACATTACATTGCAACTCATTACATATCATATCATTCATAATAGGTCATTTTCGAGATTCACGCTATATTTCAGTGTATCCACTTTTGTCATCGTAATCATTGCAACAGGTGAGTTCATAGCCCCACTTTTACTCTTTTAACTGTTTTACAAACTCTTGGGGGAGATACATGCTACATTTTAAATTGAACACAAATGCTTTGAACTGTATGCTATATCCGATGTTTTATTGTCACTAAGTATTTGCCATGTTCGAAGTCCCTACATCATGAACCATTAGTCACTTGCGGTGAGCGCGAGTATAGTGAATAGGCCTATTGGAATTAACACTCCCGCTCCTATTGACCCATTTAGGGCAAATCGAGCGCACTATATTTGAATCATTAAGGTAAATTGGCAAATTACCTATTAGGGCGGCGATGAAACGATGATTACCAATTTTTATTGGTGCGATGTTTACGCTTTGGTGTCATGAACTTAGTGAAATAAATACGATGTTGTTTTTAACGATGAGTGTGAAACAATTTAACTCACACTACGATGATTGTGTTCAAACGAATTAATTAAACCTATGGTTTTACATCGAGTTAGGTACTATTGTGAATTCATTTGACGATTTCTGTTTGAACATAAACTATGCATATTCTGGCAGTGGGTTGTGAACACACAGGTTGCAAGTTTTGTATGGGCGGGACTTGGAACTGAGTGGATTTACAATGCCTTTGCTACATAATCGATTTTGATAGTCTTTACATTTCAACAATTTACAATGCCTTTCTTTGCGATAAACGATTTCAAAGGCTTTACATTTCAACACAAACTCTATGAACTCACTCAACCTTTGTGTTGACACTTTTAGCATGTTTTATCTCAGGTATCTAAGGCATTCACTTCATGGCATGCATGTGGACACATCATGGAGTCGTGGTGACGCTGCCTTACATGGGATTTATATACTTTAAAAACATCGTTTGACTGTATCTAAACTTATTTTCCGCAAGTTGATTTCATTTTGGGACCAACTTTGTAAACTCTGATTGTTTTACTAAATCAAACTATATTCTTCTCAAACGACACTTTAGGTCGTTCAATATAACTGTGATTGTGATGCTATGACGGTAATCCCCGAAATTCCATTCACAAAGAGGTAATTTGGGGTGTGATGATTGGTATCGAGATTCGGTTATAGAGAACTAGGTTGCATCATTGACCCTAGACTATAACTACATTATCATAGCATCTCATCATTTCATCATAGGTGCATGTTCACTCTACATGCGGTTTATACGTACATTTTTCGAGTTATTTACTTTCATTTCATATCGACTGTCACATGGATGCCCTTAAATACCCATCCCATTATCCTTTCCTCATACTCTAATGTGGAGAATTCCTTGTTATCCCCTATCACAATCTTTTACATCAATTGACTCATCACCGATAACGAATGCCGATAAACCCTTAAGTAAAAGGGCGGTCACTCTCACTCCTTTGTTTCATCACTAACATGTCGAGTTACACGTTATTAACACATTAAGTCACTAAACCATTATACACTTGAAGCACTTACGACACCTCATAACCCATCTTTTCAGAACCCGTCGATTATTTTGAAAAATAACCTCAAACTTACCATTTCTTATCACATCTCTTTGGAGTGTTTATTATTAACATCGGATTTTGCTACGTCTCACATTTCCTCTTGTTTTGAAGAAGATATGGCACCGAAGAAAGCTACATTTGAAATGACCCAAGCAGCTATTCAAAAGTTAGTGAATGATAGCATAGCCGATGCTTTAAGAGTCGAAAGGGAACAGTGTAGCTGCTGCTGAGGCCGCGGGCTGAAGCCGCTTAGGCTAGCCTGCTATCTTGGAAATGCCGGAGGATCCGGAGTTAAGAGATGTTCGTACAAGGATTTCACAAGTGGTGAGCCCACGGTTTAGGGGACTGAAGGAGCCACGGCCATGGTACGATGGTTTGAAAAGTTGGAATTCGTGTTTTTGCTTTGTAATTGCCCGGATGATAGTAAGGTCAAATTTGCTACAAGTACATTACTCGATGGAGCGTTGTCGTGGTGGAATTCATATGCTCAACCGATTGGAATGGAGAATGCTTTCAAGCTTACTTGGGAGCAATTTAAGGGTTTGGTGACGAAGAAGTTTTGTCCTCATCGAAGTGAAAAGTTGGAGACGGAGTTCTACTTTAACTAGTAACGATTGGGTACGATATTGACACATACATTCGGAGATTTCAGGAATTGGCTGCGTTATGCCCGCCTCGATGGTACGGATAACGAGAAGTTGCTAGAGGCTTTTATCGGGGACTTCCGGAAGTTATTCAAGGAAATGTGACTTCGTTTGATCCACAAACAATCGAGGAAGCTATTAGGGTGACTCAAAAGCTCATGGCTCAGGTAGTGAAGAGAGTAAGTACACCAACACCAACCAAAACAACAACAACCCCAACAACCGCACCAACTACAACAATAACCAAAACAACAACAACGACGATAATCAAATCAACAACAACAAAGGAAATGGGAAAACGACCAAGGAGATGATAACAACAACAACCAAAACCGCAACACTAACCGTCATCAACAACAAAATAGAAGGCAAGAAGCAGGAATGGTTTATGTCGCTGCACCAATGAGAGGTAGAGGGTATGCTCGAACACACCCACTATGTAATCGATGTAATTTTCATCACTCGGGTCCTTGCCCCTCCAAGTGCCACAAATGCAAAACACCGACATCTAGCCGGGGATTGTAAAGGTAAATCCGTAGTCACATGCTTCGGATGTGGGGAACAAGGACACTATCGGAATCAATGTCCTCAAAACCAAGGTCAACCAGTTGAAGGTGCTCATGGGGATGTATATATGTTGGAAGGAGGAGGAGGAGTTCGTCAAGGTATCAACGACGCGGAAGCATCGAAGAAGTTCGAAACTAACATTCTTATTTCTCCTTATGTACTATGTCGTACTAAGTTTATGTTTTCCATCATATCCGAATCTGTATAACCTAAGATGTATTTGCTTTTGATAAACCACTTGTTGTAAAATATTCTCATCTATCGTACTTTATTTTCTTTCCGATTTGTTATCATTTACGAGGATTTCAATTCTTTTTACTTTAACTATCATTTTAACGACACTTCTCCATGTCTTCTCTCCTCGATGTTCATCACAATTTTAACATCAGTTGACTCAACACCAAACAACATATGAGTCGATTAGTCCAAGCATTGCATAGTTACTCCTAAATTATACATAGCCTGATCACCTATGTCTAATTCAAGAAGAATCATGCAATGAAGGGAGTAGTAGGCTTATATGTGTAAGCAATTCCGTAATCGAGCCAAATTTTCAAAAGATTTTCATCAAACCACTTGTTTCCGCTTGATCCAGCGTGATGCCTTCTTGTTTGATGAGTTGCAAAGATCGAGCTAGAAACAAGTTGTTACCTAAACCGATTTAGCCTAATCGTATGACAGTTCTTGTTTGATGAGTTGTGGGATTAAGTAAAAATCAGTTACCAAAAAGTCTTTTGAGGGTTTTGCTCGAGAATGGGAAGGCTTGCCTCATCAAACCCTAAACCCATTAGACCTAACAACGATTGAATTCAGGGACTGAATTCCTTTTTGGATGGGCGAATGTGACAACCCGTACTTTCAGGTCATTTCTCGAAACGATTTATGCCTCATTATTTCAACATTTATAGTAAACTTGGTTTACGTGTTCCAAATTCGCGTAACCTTAAAGGTTTAGCTGCGAATTCATGATCATAACATCACGTACATTTCATATGGACTAAGATTAGTCTACATTTCATTCACATCAGTTGCATCACATTAGTTCTTTCACGACATTTCATTTCACTTGTATCACGTAATTTTTATATTAAATAAACGTTATCGCGTGAGTTATTATTTTGAATATTTAACCCGTTACTTTCAAAAATGATCCCGATGTATTTTTAAACTTACATTTAGTTTATAAAAACTATATTTTTAGTTTTCCTAGTGTTTCAAATTTATTTGGTACATAAATCGTTAAAGTTAAATTATTACGACGTGTTCTCAAAAATTTTACGATAATTATTTTTATCACTCAATTTTCACAAGGAATGTATTTTTACAATTTTTATCATCTCATTACATTCTATTTTGAACTATTAAGAACTTACTTGTACCAAAAATTCTCATTTACCTTTACTTATACCTTTTCTTTCACAATTACTTATACTTTATTTCAACTTGTACAAGTAATTATTTATACACAACACATTTGAAAAAAAAAAAAAATATAAAATGTCTAGTCCCTCCCCCCTTGGCCGACCAAGGGGGAGGGTGTGTTATTAATGTGGCATGGTTCAATTAATTACTTGTCTATACAATTATACATAAGTCTTCACATAGACATTTTACTCATTCATTTCATTTTCACAAGTGTTAGAAAAAGTTGTTTCTCTCTTCTTTGGTTCTCATCAAAACCGGCCACACATAGAAGCTCAAAGGGGATCATCATAATTTTTTTTCAAGTGTATAAACAATCTAGTTATCACTCTTTATAAGGTTTTGAAATAAAAACCAAGAGTGTTTAGGATTATCCTTGTTACTTTCACCTCATCATATTCATTTGTAAGCTTGTTTCTTTCATTTTCATGTTTCCTTATCATTTCATATTCATCTTTTCATTTTTGGAGCAAGTATGCATGATATGTGATTTATACCATTTTATTTCATGATTTTAGAGTTATTTATATACTATGGTCATCCTATAAATATTCCCATGGTATTCTTTGGTCTTGATGATGATTAGGAACCCATGACACCCTAAGAAGGTGTATGGTAGGATTAGATTAGTTTTGGAGTTGATTTGAAGGGATTAGAATAGGTTTTGTCCGAGTAAAACTATTTTCAATAATATAAAAGAGGTTCTGTCCTTGTTTCATTTTTCTGGAAAAACCGACAGTTGGTACGAAACTTTGGCCTTGATTTTTAGAAAATATGCTTTAAAACGAATCCGTCCGCTGAACGGATAAAAACGGAGTTATAACGAAGCCGTGGTGAATTTTTAAAGTTTGGCGACGAAATAAATAGTTTTCTGAAATTTCAGCAACATATAGTTATCTTGTTCGGGTCAAAACGAGCCTTAAGCTTCACAAATTATTTCGACTTCTCAAAAATATATTAGTTTACTTCAGTACGAAGCTAAGGACGATATTATCGTAGAAAACGGATTTGAAACGACAAATATATGCACGTTTTCAAAAACTTACCGTAACTATTATTTCTGAAAATCTATATTATTTTTACGATACAAGTGTTACGGTATGTAACGTCCATGTTGAGGGTGTTTTTAACAAGGTTGTGAAACTTTTAGAACGAATTGTCTTCTAGTAAAATCAAGTTCACCGGCCATATTTTTCAAAACAACAAGCTGTTTGTAAAGCGGGTTATAGTAAATTAATTATGGATGTTCAAACGGGCGAAACTCATTTTCTGCACAACAATTCAACAAAATCACTATCTTTAACCCTTAATATCTTTATGATCGAGACCTTTTGGACGAAAACTCTTGAACTGAAACTTCTAAATATCGATACAAACTTTCCAAAACCGTCGAGTGCGTTCTCTAACGATCGGACGCACACCGCTTTTACGACTAGTTTTCCTAAGCCATTTTTGTTAATTTCATGATATTCCGACGACATTGTTTTTTTTGCGACGAAAAGTGAAAATTTCACCATAAATCATTATAAAACCATTGTAGGATGACATTTTGACGTAAAAACTTGTAAAGTCATTTTTGAAGGGTCAAGACGTCAAACGAGTATTTTTCGACGACAAGTAATATTTTCAAAACTCGCAAATGGTATAAATAACATACGAAATGCATGCATAACATTACATTGCAACTCATTACATATCATATCATTCATAATAGGTCATTTTCGAGATTCACGCTATATTTCGGTGTATCCACTTTTGTCATCGTAATCATTGCAACATGTGAGTTCATAGCCCCACTTTTACTCTTTTAACTGGTTTACAAACTCTTGGGGGAGATACATGCTACATTTTAAATTGAACACAAATGCTTTGAACCGTATGCTATATCCGATGTTTTATTGTCACTAAGTATTTGCCATGTTCGAAGTCCCTACATCATGAACCATTAGTCACTTGCGGGTGAGCGCTAGTATAGTGAATAGGCCTATTGAATTAACACTCGCCCTATTGACCCATTTAGGGTAAATCGAGCGCACTATATTTGAATCATTAAGGTAAATTGGCAAATTACCTATTAGGGCGGCGATGAAACGATGATTACCAATTTTTATTGGTGCGATGTTTACGCTTTGGTGTCATGAACTTAGTGAAATAAATACGATGTTGTTTTTAACGATGAGTGTGAAACAATTTAACTCACACTACGATGATTGTGTTCAAACGAATTAATTAAACCTATGGTTTTACGTCGAGTTAGGTACTATTGTGAATTCATTTGACGATTTCTGTTTGATCATAAACTATGCATATTACGTGGGTTGTGAACACACAGGTTGCAAGTTTTGTATGGGCGGGACTTGGAACCGAGTGGATTTACAATGCCTTTGCTACATAATCGATTTTGATAGTCTTTACATTTCAACAATTTACAATGCCTTTCTTTGCATAAACGATTTCGAAAGGCTTTACATTTCAACACAAACTCTATGAACTCACTCAACCTTTGTGTTGACACTTTTAGCACGTTTTATCTCAGGTATCTAAGGCATTCACTTCATGGCATGCATTTGGACACATCATGGAGTCGTGGTGACGACGCGTCTTACATGGGATTTATATACTTTAAAAACATCGTTTGACTGTACTAAACTTATTTTCCGCACAAGTTGATTTCATTTGGGACCTGAACTTTGTAAACTCTGATTGTTTTACTAAATCAAACTATATTCTTCTCAAACGACACTTTAGGTCGTTCAATATAACTGTGATTGTGATGCTATGACAGTCAACCGTCAGGAATTCCATTCTCACGCGAAAAAGCAGGTAATTTGGGTGTGTGAGCCCACCGCCGTAACTCTTCAGCCAGCTTTGGGAAACATAAGTCATCTTACCAAGAGCATCGCGTGGTAGTTTTTTCAAACGGTTTCCTTCAGCACTATCTCCCATAGATTCCAATCAATGTTGGAGATCTAGTTTTGCATCTTCATCGCCCAAAGATCATACTCTTCCCTTTCGTAAGGAAACTTAGCATTGCTATTAGAGAGACTTAGTTGTTGCAGATGGGTAGAGTTTTGGTTGTTGGTGAGTTCAACATCAACGCCCCGAACTGTGCATGATGAGTTTTGTTTTCGTTCTATGGGTGTTTAGAAAAACCTATCCTTAGTATCGTAGAGACTCTAACCTGGCTCTGATACCACTTATTGAAAACTGTAAGACCTTTATAGATCTTGAGCTTCGTAGATCGTTAGTATCGCTTGTGTAATCACAAACAAACTAAAAGAAAATCTCTACAACTTGTATTCTTTAGCGGAATATAAATACAAGTATAAAACACAGATAACTAAGAACTCTTTGATCCTCTATGGATCGTTATATTAATCAATTGTTTAAGAACACTTTTATAATACATTCTATTTTGTTCCTTTTATAGACAAGGAACCCTAACTTCTTTTCTAAGAAACGTATAACTATGAAACTAAATAAGATATACACAATCACTTCCTAATAAATATCATGTATATCCTAACTAATTCTAGAATATACGGAATACTCTTTCCGCAGAAACAAACTACGACTAATATTACTTCAGCATAATCATGTCTTCAGCAGAATCCAGCTACACTTCAGCAGAATCCATCGGCAGTAATATCAGCATGATTCATACTTCACATAATATAACACGAGTAGGTTTATCGAGAGATAAAGAGAGGCGAGAGGAGCGTCTTTGGTGCCCCATACGAGTATGACTCGTATACCAAGACCAAGCAAGAACTTTGAAAATGTTTAGCCAAGAAAACCCTAGTTATCTGAATCTTAAAAATTAGATTTAGGGCGCTTTAACGAGATTTAGAGTGCGTGTGGCACGAAAATAAGACCACAAGGTCCTGATCTATCATCTAGGATATGTGGTGTATGATGTAGGTGTGGCCGGAATTTGGCCGGACTCCGGTGACGGCGCCGGAACCCTAGGAGGGTCGGTGGCCGGAAAGTTAGAGAGAGGTGGGAGGGTTTTGTGTGTGTGTATGTTGGGGTATATATACCCCTGGAGGGACCCAAGTTGCAAATAACATAAACATAAGGGGCAACCATGTAATTTCTAAAAGGGACTAGTTTTGCATCTTTCTCAATCTTTGGATATATTAGGTTCAGGACTCGTTTAACCTAGAAAAAGAAGGATTTGTTACTCAGGAATTACGCCAAAGTTCTCAGAATAATATTTCCAATAAAAACGATATATAATAGGTCTCGTATCTCAAATTAGAGAGAACGATCACTCTAATTGCCTTTTCCCCATTTATGATGTGACGAGGAAATTACGAGTTGTCACAGCCTCACCTCCTTAAAAGGAATCGCATCCTCGCGATTCAATTCAAGTTACTCGTTGAGGTCTAAAAGAGGTGCGTGCATACGCACGAAGATTTATCTTCACGTTCCCTACGTAAATCTAAGATCTTACTGCAAGATTTTACGAACCTCGAAGATAGGGATGTGACTTTACTAAAGTCGCTCGATTTCGATACGTTAACAAAGTTTAAATGTTCAAAGATTTGGATTTCCTCTAGGGATAACAACTGCCTCATCAGCGAGCCATTTCTTGCTATTATACACGAAAATGTCGGGAGTACTACAAAGTCCTGACGGTAGCTCATGGCTCTGAGCCGCTGGTCTAACTTCAACAGGGAATTCGAAAAGATTGATATAAAGAGGACTAAGCTTCCTCGTTTACCAAACGCTTCACACAATCTCATGGTGAATCTCTAAGCTTAACGTAGGTCATATCTGGGAAGTCAAGAGGTTTATGTTGTCTATGTCTCCTAACGGTTTGCGAGCAGCTTGCATATCCATCTCAGCTTAGGACGGTCTCCTTGACAGTTTCTTAATTAGGTTCGGGGTTGGTAGGTTGGGTATTTCCATTTCTACCCAACAATCGGGATCGACACTTATGACCAAAGAGGGTCTCTTACGGTGCCTTCAAAGCACTAAAGTGATAGGTATGGTTATAGGAGAATTTGGCCAACAGAAGGTGTCTATTCCCAACCATTGCCAATTCTTGATGAACAGGCGATGTATCTGCTAATGCTCGGATAGTTTCTTCACTTCGGCCATCAGCCTGGAGATGGTACACTGTAAGCATACCCAGATATGTTCTCTCGTCTCTCGGAAGTGATAGATGAAACATGGGTGTGTGGCGATTGCCATGATCCGAAAAGGATAGAAATCAACATTCCCTAATGCACACGATCTCCTTTACGTGTAAAGAAATCTATTTGTTTAACCCAGACTTCCGATCGCACTTCCTCCTTAAAGAGGATCGGAAGAAGTTGAAGAAGGATCAAATGTTTATTAATAGAATGATTCTCAGATAGAGAAAGCGGATGAATGGGAGATTCCCCTTTTGGTTGGAGTTCTAGTTATGGAAAGAACTAAGGAGCTAGAGCTCAGAAGTGAGAACCAGCTCATAGGAGCAAAGCCACTCTACCAGAGGGAGAGGAATGAGTACTCTCTTACCTCCTTAAAGAAGATAGAGGGATTCTCTATTACTGCTATAGCTATGGGAGAGAGACGAGCAAGGTCGTCCATAATTGCCATCTTGCTGAATATTGAGAGTTAAACAGGTTGGGTGGGACTACCAACAACCACTCAGGTAAAGGCGCGGGATCTACTCCCAAGGTTTAGTTTATGGCGTAGCTTATCGATCAGTTAAGAAGACCGAAAGGATAGCAAGTGTTTCTCGAAGGACGAGAGAACGATTAGGCGGTTGTCCCAAGGAACGCGGTTCAGGTTACTCCTTAGGATTTCAAGGTTTTCGTTGGGCACATAATCTCTACTGAACGAGAAGTCTAGGAAGTTCATAGTACGACTCTGTTAGAAAGTGTTGATTGCCACTAGCAATCAGTCGGTTGACTTAGCATGATATCTAGGTTAGAGGCGGAAAGTATGACTCCTAAAAAGAGCATTTATTACTAACCACAATCAATCGGTTGACTCATTGGTGTGCTTAATACTTACTGCAGAAGGGTTCAATATTCAACTCCAGAATCATAATTTCCAAAAGAGGTTCGTCTATCGATCAATATCAATCAATTTCCTTAACACGAGTAAACGTCAACGTCTCTAAGTTTGTATCGATGGAGTATAAGGTACGACACTGATAGGAAAACACATGTAGTACCACAATCGGTGGTATGACGTCAGCAGACTATTGTTGATAAAATAACGTCGAGAGTTCAACGTTGTTTGAGCAACATTGACGGAACAATATCTACAGGATAACCTCGGTGAACAACTTCACTAAAACAGGTTGCTAGAACGCTATCGATAGGGGTACCTAACTAGAGGATAAGGTACAACACCCATAGCACGTAAGGTATAACCTTAACTGTGAGTTGTTGATGAAGCAATGTCGAGAAGAAATTTTCGGTTTAGAGAGGTGAGCAACGTCGAATGGGTTACGTCATTTGAATTAACAACGAGTGAATGGTAAGGTTTCAGAAGTCTAACCAATAGTCGATCCGAGTTGAGGCTCGAGGTAGAAGTGTCGGTAACAGGATTACCAATGACACGAGGCTGAATGACCAATCCAACAAAGTTACTAACGAAACGGGGCGGAATGATAATAGCATCAAGATTACTAATGAAACTAGGCCGAATAACAATTCGAGTCCAAATGATGATTTGAAGCCAAATGATGAGTTAACAACTCCGAACGAGGTCTAAAATCACAAAATCAAGCAATCCCAAAAACCAAAATCCAAAATAGTCAAGACCAAATCCAAAAATAGCCCAAAACAATTCCAAACGTTTTAACAAGATCGACATGGCTTATGATTATAAGCAACTCGTATGTAAACGGTGACAATCGGGTCTAGCCCGACTCAAGGCGAACTACGCTTGACGGCGTCGAACAAGAATTCCGCATAAGATCAGACGTATATCGATATCAGAAGTGTTACGGTTCGAGAGGTGTTGCGATGCCAGTATGTTGTGTGTGAGTGTGGGCTTTCGTGATGTTCGGTAAATGTGTGTGTGTTCACCTAAAGCTCATCATTCCTAAAACCAATCTCTAACCAGGACATAATTCTGTTATAACTACTCCAAGTATCGCAAAATTCACCTCTGAGTCAGACATAGGTGATCAGTCGATGTCCCACTATCCCTGGCTGAATATAGGTAATCAATCTACATTTACCCGAGGTTCAATGAATTTTGATATACCCTACTTAGTTATACTAGAACCATGTCCTCTACATCCCAAATTATTCCCAAGGCTACTACTAGTGTACGAGCTCTAAGCTGGCTAATAAGATTACGCAAGGAAGTTGCTTAACTCTGTGAAAGGCATACTGCATGCGTAAGCATGAGGACATACTTACTGGGTGTGTTTAAGCATAAGGACATGTTTTCTGTGCGTGTCTAAGCATGAGGGCATGCTTATAGTGTGTGGATAAGCATGGGGACATGCTTATGGTGAAATACTAAGATAGGCAGACTTAAATCCTCTACTAGCAGGGCACACATTCGATAAGTGTCCCATCAAAAAATTCATCAAATAAGCCATAAAAATCGCATCAATTATCTCATCAATCAGTTCGTCTAATGTGTTATCAATCATCTACATCCTTAAACTAGTCTTACGCGAGGCTTCAGCTTGGCAGGCAGGCACGTGGCAGTCATAGGGCTATGTTTTCGAAAAAGTAGTTATAGTATAGGTTTTGAAAATACCCAGTTCTTTATAACCTTGGTTCTGATACCAATCTATAACACCCCGAAATATGGTCTAGCGGAATCTTACAAACCTTTGGGTGCTACAATCTTGGTATCACAACATAAGGTACAAATAATGGTTTTCATCCCATTAATTTTAGAATAAGATCCATTAATTTAAAACCATAAGTTTACATTAACGTAGAAGTGCGAAAATAGGCCCAATAAGAAGTTTAAAGCGGTCCCGATTACTCATCAGAGTCACCTATGACCATGCCCCTTGCCAAGCGTCTTCCAATAGTCAGCTATCGCCTTAAACCTGAGAACACATGCTAAAAAGGTCAGCTTATGCTGGTGAGTTCATAGAGTTTAGTTACAAAAGCAGTAGTGGAGCTGATATAGTTTAATTGCTATATGCGACTAAGGCAGATATATAATACACATTCCAATCAACAATCAATCCAATCATTAATCTACAACACAATCGAAATCTCATCAGGGCCCCAAGCGACTCTAGCCAGCGCAGTCGTAGCAAGGCCTAGAACACAAGCTACCCTGGTCTAGCTCGCTTTTTCTTAGCTAGGCATCGCGTTGTAGCATAGGAATGCTACCCTAGTATAAGTCAACAAATGTCGCAAGTCTAACCTTTCCTAGTCAACATATTAGCAATTCTAAAGAGTAGTGGCAGGTCCAAGAAATAATTTGCATTTACATAAACTCATAAGATATCAATCCACAAATCAAATATTCCAAAAAACTGTTATTCTCAAAGAATATTCACATATCTAGTTGTTAGCCTTAATAATTTTTATTAGAAGTGATGGTCATTCACGTTTATGAACTTTGTAACATGTGTTAGATATCGTATAATAATAGTTAACGGGCTCGTGGATTGGACTAAGCAAAATGGGTATTAGTTTAGTTAAGCTAGCCTTATATCAATCCATGTCCAATCCAATCCATACGAAGCCATACAAGGCCCATGGCCAAGCCTTAGGGCATCATGTTACTTGTACTATAAATACCCCTCAAAGTCTCATTTGCGGGGTGTGCTTGAGTGTGTATGTGTGTGTGTTTTCTTTGAAGTAATACAAGTTTCTTGTTTTCATCTTTTCTCTCTAACACATATACGCATAACCTATATCATCAAGTCACCATATTTCCATCTTTGTTTCTTGTAGCTTCTACGCTTAACGTGGGTGTTTGTGTTCGTGTTCTACTGGTTTGGTAAGTGTGGTATACGCGTAAAGTTGGTATATTTAAGGTCCTACAATTGGTATCAATCGCCTAACAATGGTTTAGGAGTGTTGTGTTATGTTTTTTGTTAAAGCTTTCCAAGAAAAGTTGCGTTTTTCACTATAAACGTGGGATTTTTGCATAAAGTTTTGATTTTTACGTGTTGTTAAGCTTAAAGTTGTAGACTTTATTGATCTTTTAGTGTTTTGAAAGAAGTTTCTGCAAAAGAAATCGTTTGGAAACGCGTTTTTGGTGACAAAATTCATGTTTTTGCATTTCTGGGCAGTTTTTACGCGTAAGTATCATTTGGTCAAAACCCTCTTTTTACGCGTAAGAAAAGTCAAAACCCTAGTTTTTTACGCATAAGGTCTGCGCATAAGATTTGAATTTTACGCATAAGCTATTGGTGAACCATCTTCGTGCAACAACGGTTACTCAGTGCTTCCCTCACTTGGATAAGTTTGTGGAACACTTCGACTTGTGGATATCTTTTACACTGTGATAGTGTAAAGGATTTTGGTTTTAAACCTAAACTTAGGCATAAGCATAATCGCTTACGAGTGACAATCTACGCCTAAGCTAACACTTACGCGTAAGGTTTTTACGACTAAGCATTTTGTTTACGCATAAGACTTACGTTTAACCTTAGGTTTACGCGTAAGTTGGGTTTTACGCATAAGGAATCCTACGCCTAAGCTTTCTACTCATAAAAAACCCTACGCATAAGCAGTGTCTACGCATAAGCACCAATTTCTACGCTTAAGAACAGGTTTACGAGTAAGATTTTGAGCAAAACTTCAAACGGCTATAACTTTTGAACCGTAACTCCGTTTTCAGCGTTCTACCATCAAAACGACCGTGAGAATGAGGAGAATGACACGCAGAATAAACTAAAGCCAACATTCAAGTCCTAAAAACGCTCCGAATAGAAGTTATTGAGGTATTTAAGTTTTTAGAGCAAATTTTCACTACAACAACCGAGCTTAATCTTCGTCAAACACAACTCCTTTATAGTTGAATCGATCCTACATCAACTTTATCATCAAAAACCTTCATCAATGGCTACTCAAAAAGACATTCATGTAGCCGGTGCCGAAAACCGTCCTCCTATGTTGGAAAAAGGTGGTTATCTTCAATGGACAAGTCGTATGCTTCGCTACATCAAGACCAAACCTAATGGAAAACTGATGATTCAATCCATTACGAATGGATCCTTCAAGCCTCGACAAGTCCAAGACCCTGGAAATCCTAATGCAACTCCTCCCGTCCAACCGTCTTTTCGTACTCAAGATGAATCAGAATACACTGAAGAGGATAAGAAGCAAGTCGAAGTAGATGACATGGCAATTCACATTGTCCAACTGGGTTTACCAAGAGAGATCTTTGCTGCTGTAGACAGTTGTGAAACTGCTTTCGATATGTGGGAACGTGTTAGACGGCTATGTTTTGGAACCGAAATTGGTAAATAAGATATGGAGAACAAGCTGTTAACTGAATGGGAAGGGTTTACATCTACTCCAGTAGAATCCATTGAATCCTACTATGGAAGGTTTTGCACTTTGATGAACGAGCTAATCAGAAACAAGTTGGCACCCAGAACTATCGTGACCAATATCAAATTTATCAACAATCTTCCAGAAGAATGGGGACGATATGTCACTATTGTCAACCAAACAAAAGACTTACATCAAGTGAACTTTGATCAACTCAACGATTTTCTGAAACAAAACCAAACTGAAGTGAATGAAGTCAGGAAAGAAAGATTGGCAAAGAATCATGATCCATTGGCACTAATTACAAAGACTCAAACTATAGTGAATACACAACAACAAGCTTCATCATCTTCCACTAACACCAACTTGCAGCAATACATTTTACAACCACAAGCTGCTTTCCCTAAACAACAATTCTATCCACCAGAATAACAAGTCATTCAACAACAGCAGTATCCACAATACCAGGAACAAGGAATCACTGTCCTGAAACTGAACAAGAACAAGCTTTGTCTCATGCATTTGCATTCTTGGGTAAAGCATTCAGAAGTCGCTATTCCACACCAACTAACAACAACCAAAGGATTTCATCAAACACTCGCAACAGGCAAATTGCACAGCCGGGTTTGAATATGGGTAATCAAGGACAAATGGTTGGAGTTATTGGGAATCAGCAGGGATATGCTACTGGATTTCGCATGGGTAATCAGGCGGTTCCGTATCAGGGTAATCAGTTGGTTCAGAATGTTGGAAATCAGATGGGACAGAATGTTGGGAATAGAGCAGTGGGTAATCAGAATGGGAATGTTGCAGCTCCAGTCGTTGGAAATTATGGAAATATGAATCAGGGTAATCAAGTTAAGTGTTATAACTGTCAAGGAGTGGGTCACATGGCAAGGAATTGTCCAACTAAGCCGAAAAAGAAGGATCTTGCTTATCTTCAAACGGTCTACAGTCGTGGGGTGATGCTTCGGTGTTCCTTAGCGACTCATCTGAACTGTACGTGTACTTCGGTACATCACGTTATCTCACTTGTGGGACTCCAGTTCAGGAACGGGCTTTGTGAGAACTAGAGACGTGTTTTCACACTATGCTGTTAACACCCTCGAAATTCAAACTTGTAAGCGCTGGATTATTTCTAACCCGTGTTTTATGTTTTCTTCTTATGGATGCTCGCGGGAGGAAGAGATCGCGCAAATTCTCTACATGCTCATACCAACAACAAATGAATGTTCTCATCAAAATCAAAGGCTACTCAAAGTTAAAAATGATTCTTCGTCATTGTCAAAGAAACTACAAAGTATAAAGGCTCGAGAACTACATCATTGGTAATTAAAAGTCAAATAGAAGTGTGAGCATGGTGGAGAAAGATGTGGAGACACCTAACCAACGAAGTTGACAACGACAGACAACCACATTAACTGATCATAAAGCATGAAGGAACAATGAAACAAGACTATTTTATATCTACACACAAAGTTCAAGCTCGAGAAAAGTAAAGATCATATCAAGTGGAGCATCTTTTGAATGACCACCCCTTAGGGGGAGATTGTTAGCCTTAATAATTTTTATTAGAAGTGATGGTCATTTACCTTTATGAACTTTGTAACGTGTGTTAGATATCGTATTATAATAGTCAACGGGCTCGTGGATTGGACTAAGCTAAATGGGTATCAGTTTAGTTAATCTAGCCTTATATCAATCCATGTCCAATCCAATCCATACGAAGCCCATACAAGGCCCGTGGCCAAGCCTTAGGGCATCATGTTACTTGTACTATAAATACCCCTCAAAGTCTCATTTGAGGGGTGTGCTTGAGTGTGTATGTGTGTTTGTTTTCTTTGAAGTAATACAAGTTTCTTGTTTTCATCTTTTCTCTCTAACACATATACACATAACCTATATCATCAAGTCACCATCTTTCCATCTTTGTTTCTTGTAGCTTCTACGCTTAACGTGGGTGTTTGTGTTCGTGTTCTACTGGTTTGGTAAGTGTGGTATACGCGTAAAGTTGATATATTTAAGGTCCTACACTAGTTATAGTTCGATAAAAGCAGCATGTATTCTCCCCCAAAATAGTTATGAAAACCTTTGAAAGGAGGGGCTATGAAACTCACATTAGCCACAGAAATGCACTATTCCCACTATTAACACGACTGGCATCTAAAGCTAATCTCCACGGTATCTATAAGAAGGTACGACGAGTACGATGGAATAGAAGTGACGCAACCTAATGCGTATACGATTATCTTTAAATACGACTCATACGATAAAGAAGTTGATAGAAAGTAATGTGTCATAGTCTTCGTGGATTATTCATGTAGTTACTTTCAAAAGTCCATTATCAATATCTCAAAAGTTTAGTTTTAACGTTTCGAGTGGTGGTAAGAAACATAGACGCGACGTACAACTCACGCGAAAGAAGAGAAGACGTCGAAATAGTCTAGACATACTAACTAGAACGCACGCCAGAAGGAAAAGACATCGACCAAGTCAAGAAATACTGACAATACTCAAGCTAGTCAAAGACTAGTAATTGACGAAAACTATTTGGGTAATATAAATAGGTCAATTAGTAGACTTCGGTAATTTACCCAGTAATACCAAACGTATATGTTTATAATAAAAGATAAATTCCATTTATCGCTCAATTAATAAAGGTTTGACAATCGTTACTCGTAATTTTACAAGTTTATAAGAAAGTATGATATATGCAGTATACTATGTAGCATTTTATAAATAACACGTTCATTTACTCAACGTCCCCAAACTATTACAACTTTTGTTGGATATAGGATTTCACAAACACACTAAACCATAATCAAATGGGGCGTTCAATATGTTTAGAGAGAGAAAGTTCTAGAGAGAGAAAGGGAAGAGAGTTGGGAACTATGTGAAACAAAGAAAAATGGTATTGAAGCTCCAACCCTCTACCTTGGGAGGTAGAGGGTATTTATAGTGTCTTACAAATAATCGCCACCTACGGGCTGTGGATCAGGCATACAGTGGGTAAAGATCCGTCCGTCCTCCACAGTGTTACTTAACAAACTACTTAATAACATAACATGACTACGACTACGAGCTTTCTATCAAATACATATAATTGAGGTGACCGACTCTTTAACGACTGAATTTTCTAATTCCTAACAATCTCCCCCTAAGGGAGGTCACCTCAATTTAAAATGAATACCAACTGATATTACATTAGATTGTTCTAGGATTCTTGATTAAGTTCTTTGCTCAGTAGCTCGTAGTCTTAGATTCTTCATGTTCCGCATGTTTGGATAATTTCAAGTGGAGGTCTTTAACTGATCCACGTGATGATGAGTTTTGAGCCAGCATTGAGATCATCAGCTAACATAAATCTCTGACTCTTCCTTTGTGGTGTTGGTATTATGTGATGTTGTGACATTTGGACCGACATGCTCACATTCTAGATCATGATGTATTCTCATCAGAGTAGCGGAAGCTTTTACCGGATCATGATATTTGCAGCAGCATAGCAGAAGCATGGAGTGAAAGTATCAGAGTCGTTGAAGCACTTATCATGATTTCTTTAGAGATGAATGTGTAGTGTGAGCATGCGGCTATGAATTGACTGCATCATTCTGATCAGCTGCAAAAGTCGGGCGTACCTGCATACAACAGTTAGCAATAAAGTGCACGAAAGTGTCTTTGATGACTTTCGTTGAATTGAGGTACACGACCCACGGTTCCCCGTTGATCAGTACAAGTACTGCATGTGATCAGGTATAATTCCGAAGAAATTCTTTGACTGGGTTTCATAGCTGCTCTGGCTGTTCTCAAACCGGAACGTCTCAAAGAAGACAACACAGAGTGAGTGAACCAGTGAATTGAGATTCACTGATTGATGAAAAGAGATTTGAAAAACAATCGTGTATCGCTCAATAGAAATTGTTTTTGCAATACAACGAAGGTTTTAATGAAAATCAATTATCAATCATAAACACCTTTTATTTTGACATATTAGTACACAGTCAGTGTGCTAGAGAAAAGAAATTTTAAGCATAACGACCGGTTTTTCAAAGGTATCCGTCAATCCATAACCTGAACCAGGATTGATTCAATAGATTGAATCGCCCCACTGTTTCTGTTCAATTGTCACGTGGTTGATCTATTGGATAGATCTCACATGCCACCCACCAGGAGCTTGTTTGATGTTAGCTCCAGAAGGCTTTCCATCTTCATTGTGACTATGTATGCATATCACTCAGCTGTTCTGGAAATACCACAAGGATAATACATAGGACTCATAAGATATAATATCTCTTTCCACATTGTGTGAAACAAAGAGTCTTCATTGACAGTGTCCTAAGGAGATTTATTTGATGATCTTTTGTGGCTCTAGAATCAATTGTGCATATTTTGTTCCTATGCCGGAGACTAGGGAGAGGGTCTCCTTCTTCAATATCAACAAACTCTAAGAGAAAGTCGATAGATAATGTCGGTTCCCCGTGAGAATGAAACAAGTCCTTTTAAGAGGAACTTGAGTGGTTTGGGAACTTGTAGTGCAGTGCGTCACTGGGTCCATGACGTCTTTTCTTCAATACCAGTGTTATCTTAGTAACCACTGTTAGGTTCCCAAATATGCAACACAAGTAACAATAGAAGAAATAGAGAAGAGAAGAGATCGGTTGAACAATAAACCAAACACACACACACGTTAGACTAAGGATGGTTATGCGTAGGAGTATATGAAAGAGATAAATTGAACAACCAACCCTCAAGTGAGGGTTATTACATAGTATTTATAGGAGGGAAGCTAGGGCAACACTCCTAGTTCCCATCCTTTTCCTTATTGGACTAGGCCTAGGCTTATAGGCCTTCTACATAAGCCTAAGGCTAATTACTAACATAAAGGCCATATTAAGCTAACTATTACATATGAATTACTAACAGTTGATTTAGGTTTAGGAGTGATTCCAACAATCTCCCCTTAAGTGTTGGTGATGAATGAGTATGAACGGTGAAGGCGTTGATGTAATAGTAGCTTTGACGTCTTCTGGCATTCTTCTTTCTTGTGAGAAGAATTGCCTTGATTTGAACAATCTCCCCAGTGTAGAGAAATTGTTTTCATTAAACAGTTCTGCTTTGACGTCATCTTTATCGTTGTTCTTTGATCATTGTTCTTTTGTGATGAAAGTGATAGTATGTTGTTGTTGTCTGCATCAAGTCTGCCTCAGGTCTGCTTCGCTGCTCCAGTGTCTCCACGTCATTCTTCAACATGCTCACACGCCTTTTGACGTTGGATATCAGTACTGATGAAGTTCTTTAAGTCTTTAAACTTTGTAGATTCTTTGATTTGACGTAGAATCATTCTGACTTTTGTGTTGCTTTTTGAGAGAACTTCCATTAGTGATGATGTTGGCATGAGCATGTGAAGAATCTGCACGATCAGTCCGCTCCATAGCTTCCATAAGAAGAAAACATAAGAAAGGTTAGTAATAAGCGGATTCCGACACTTACAAGTTTGAACTTTGAGAGTGTTAACAGCATAGTTGATGAGTGTCTAAATACTCATCATTTTTGTACCATTTAAACTGCAAAAACATCTGAAAACACTCAGAAATGCATCAAAATGATAAAAATATCACAAATAAGTGTTTTATGTGTTTTAAATGCAAAAATATCAAAATCTGGTGAAAAACGTATCAAGTTTGCATAATTGGCAGTTTTAGTCCCCCAAGTTTCAAAAGTTGTCAAAAACAGTCCCTAGTAAAACCAAATAAAGAAAAATATCATTTTAAGTCCTTAGGGATTCAAAAGTTGTCAAAATTGGTCCTTGAGATTCAAATTTACAAAATTACAACTTAGGTCCCTGAACTTTGAAATTTGGCAAAAATGGTCCTTTGAAAATTTGAAAATGTCAAAACTGGTACTTGTACTATTGAAGGTTGTCAGTTTTAGTCCTTGTGACAACTTTGGGAAATTGGCAGATTTGGTCCCTCAAGTTTGGAAGAATTGCAGCCTTGGTCCTTTTCATATTAACCTAAGATAGCCTTGTCAAAACATTTTGGACCCCTACCACTTATACCCTTTGACCCCCTGTCAATACCCTTTTTGAACCCTGGTCAAACCAAGTCAAACAAACAGTCCCCTCTCCTTTACCCGCCACCTCCTGTTTATCTTCCCCACATGTTGCGTGCAACTCTCCTCCCATCACCTCACCTTTTCACCACCCCCTCATCATCACCACTACCCACTCAACCCACTACAATAAATGCCACCCCCCCCTAGTAGATAAAACACAGGCCTACAAGTCTAATCCAAGTTTCCCGCCAAATTGATAAAATGGCCAAAACATGCAAAACTCACCCATTGGCTCCAAAAAGAGGTGGGATACTCTCAGAAGGACACGTGGAACATTATCGGAGCATAAAAGAGGAAGAAAGGCAAGAGAAGAAGCAGTTTTTTTTAGTTTTTTAAATTTTTGTATGTCGTATTTTATTTCTATGTTTTAAATTAAGCTTTAAGTTGTAATCCTTGGTTTTAATATATCAAATTAAGTTGTTTAAATGAATTAAAACTATTATCAAGTATCATTTCAAGTTTTTATTCACATTTCATGTTTTGTGCTTACTGTTGCAAATTTCCAATTCAAACTCTTGTTACCAAGCTTCAATAAGCTTATTTAATAGTCAAACAGGTTTATTTAAGCTTATCATAGCTCTTTGTAAACTTGGAATTCAGAAACAAACAAACTTGCCACAAGGTCAACAAAAGTCAACAGAAAAGAACATTTGGTCAAGCAGGATTGGAAATGGTTTATGGGTGTTGCAGAGATGGATTTGGGTTGGTTTTGGATTAGTATAGTGTAGTAATGGTTCTGGTTTAAGCTGCAACCATAGCTGGGACCCTTGTAAGTTGGTACTCTCATTTTCAGTTCTTCTTAAAAGTTGCAGTCTGTGTTTGTACTTGAATCTGTGGTCAACAATAGTTTAAACCTGTTTAAGTATTGGTAATTAGGGTATTAGATTTAGTTTAAGTGGTTGAATAAGTAAAATCAGTAATTGGGTTAGGTTAAATATGCAAATCAGTTTCAAATAGGCTGTTTGGATCAGTGATCTTGTATGAACTTGAGTTGTTGTTTATGCTTAAAACCTGCTTACTTAGTCTTAATATAAGTCTCTTGAATCACTTTAGTCAGTTATTTGGTCACTAGAATACTCAAAGTCAAAACTCCATATAAACTGTCTTAATGACTTAACTGTTGGACTTTTTAAAAATCAAAAGGGTGTTTTGTGTTTAGATATCATTAGCTTAGGTTGCATTAGTCTTGGTTTAACATAATACATCATATTCAGTCCTTAAATTAACTGCAAAGCTCATAAAAGTCAACCTTTCATAATTGTTAAAAGTCAAATTTTTTTTTTGTAAAACTCATTTTTAGCACAACTGAGATGATTTTTAATTAACTCATCTTTGGGCCAAATCAAGTCAAATTTAGGACTTTAAAACTTCAACTGGTCTATTTCTTTATTGTCATTTTTGCATAATTTTAGAAATTTTCTAAAAGCTTCAAATAAGCTTGTCAAAAAGGGCTTATGTGCCCTGTTCATGAAACTCAGTGAGAGCTGAGTTTTCACAGAACCTTGCAGAGCTTGTGAAAAGTTCCTCAGAGCTTTTCTAAGTCTGCTTTTTGGTTTTAAGGTAGCTAGCTAGGTGTATTTTAGATTCCAACTTTTAGTTTTCTGTTACAGCTTATTAATAAGCAGTTGCTTAAGCTCAAACTTGGTACCCTCAAACTGTTTTTGCACAATAAGCTCAATACATCAAATCTGTTAATCTTGTATTCCAGAGGTTAAAACCTGTTGTTACTTGTTGCATTTTGACACTTTTAGCATTTCATAGCTTCTGTATCAAGTTGGTAGCTTGTTGTAGCTTTTGGCTTATTCAAAGTGCTTATTTAGAAGCACTTACAACTGCAGTCTCATTTTCTTACACACAAGACCATGTTTTTCTATTTTTCTTAGATTCTATATATTAAATTAGACTTTTCCTGAAATTTTCATAATTTTCCATAACAGTTTGCTATTTTTCTTAATTAAAAACAGTTTTTAGGTAATTTTAATTAGCTTTTAATACAATTAATTAAGAAAAAGTTCAAAAAAATAATTTTTCATTTTTCTTAGGTTTAGATAAATATAAAAAGTAAAAAAGGTAATTTTTCATAGTTTATTTTGTAATTTTTAGTAATTTAATTAGTTTTTAATAGTTTAAAATTCATAAAAAATAGAAAAATAATCAGAAAAATATAAAAATAGTTTTGAAAATTCTCTTTTGTTATTTTAGATTTTTCCAAGTCATAATTTTATTTTTCTAGCTTTATTTCCTATTTTCTTGTAATTTAGGTTATTATTTAATAGTTAAAATTAGTTTTTAATTAATAATAATTAATTTAATAGTTATAAAATTAGTTTTCTTTTTCTTAAAATTTTCTTATATCATTAGGTTTGTAAAAATATCATTTTCATATTTTTAGGATTAATATTGTGTAAGTTTCACGTTTTTATTTGTACGTCACGTAGTTTTTAAATTAAGTTTTATAAAAACATAAAATCAAAAACATCAGTATAAAATTAGTGATAGCGTTTATTTAAGATAGTTTATCTTTTTAATTTCCTTTAATTTGCATTTAAGTCGCTGTAATTTATTAATCTTTTCTTTAGTTATTAAATAACTCAAAATCCTTATTTGATCACTATCCTTAGTGATCATTCGACATCTGATTGTGTTAAACACCAGTCATCCTCCGTGGGACTTAACGACCCGGGAATCCACTGTATTCTCCTGATCTAAATTGCATTTGGTGTTTGAGCTGTTTTAAGTTCCTTACGGTTAGTCATTCACAAGTGGCTAGCTTGCGTGAGAAAACTTGACGGTTTTGCACCAATCAATAGTGTGAAAACACAACTCTAATTCTCACAAAGGCCGTTCCTGAACCGGAGTCTCACAAGTGAGATAACACGATGTACCGAAGTACATCTATGATTCAGATGAGTCGCTGAGGTACACCGAAGCATCACCTCATGACTGTAGACTGTTTGAGACACACTAAGCGTAATCCACGCGGAGTTACCGAAGTGACCTGCTGTCAGAGCTGTTTGATGTTGACCCTGGCAGGAGTTTTCATTCAATCACTAAGGATCACAATTGTGAACCTCTCATAAATGTTCTCGACAGATTGCTAAGATCTGTGAAGGACTCGATAACGTACCACTGATGTTCTTATTGTTGAACACCAAGTGATGAAATGTCAAGTGTACCTAAGAGATCTTTTGATGAATCTCGTGACTCTAGAATCAATAGTGCGTTTTGGTTTTCCTGAGCGGAGACTAGGGAGAGGGTCTCCTTCTTCAATACCAGCAATCTCTAAGAGAAAGCAGATAGTTTACGTAGGATTCCCTGTGCGAATGAAACAAGCTTCTGTTGAGAGAAACTTGAGTGGCTAAGAAGGTTTAGTGCATGCGTCACTGGGTCCATGAGGACTTTTAATCTTCAATACTGGTGTCATCTAGTGACAACCAGTAGCATATGAATTGAGCCCGGTGTTTGCCCTAAGTTGAATAATTTAGATGGCTATTTCTTTTCACCCTTTTCTTTGCATTTCTTTTTAATTCTTCAACTCCTTCTTTCTCCGATTCTCATTTTCTCCTTTTTATAATCATACCTAAGGACTTCTAATTCTAACTATTTGTAGTGTCCTTAGGTAGATCCCTCCGGCTCTGGCGGATCATAGGACGGTTATTCCTAACCTTAATCACCTTATAACTCCATTGCCATAAAACCATTTTCAAGAAAATCTCTCGTAGTGTTTGTGAATGAAAAACATTTTGAACCGCTTTGAGAGTGTTATCTTTTCGCATAAATAATCCCCCTCCACACGCGCTTAAGAGTTAAGACAGAAATCTGCACGGTGAGAGAAGAGCGCGTACTTTTGAATTGATTGACTCAAGATAGACAGTCCCGCGCGAGACACGGTTACGTTGAATAGTTAAAGAGTTACATTGTCAGCTTTTAGGTGACAACTAGCTCTAATAACTATCTTGAAGGTGTAGACAAACCTCGAAAGGTTGTCAAACCCGTCAAAGATCATGTCTACCAAGAGTTTCTCGAATGGTACATTCTACTAGGATAAGTCGTTTGCGAGACACGTTTACATCACTAGTGAACTAGCTTGAAATTATTACCCGTCCAGGACAAGTCTTTTCGAGTTACTAACAGTTAAGATCTCGTCAATTCGTTGGTTAAGTCTATAGCACAAAGATTCATTTGCAGTTACACAACATATTTCTTATCACATAAATTTTCTCCCCCTCAAAAATGGCATATAAGTGTTATTTTTGAAGAAATTTTGAGAATAAATATGATCATTTTGAGTTTTGTGGGAAGATAACCACTGAGAACAATTTGTGAACAACGATTTTAGTCAAATACTCCCCCTCAACGAGTGATATAAACGGTTGAGGTTTTGAAAATCATAAGGGGAAGTACTTGTTCTTTTGAGCAAAACCTTGAAAAGTGAAAGGTTTGATAGGTTTTACTCAAAAGTAAGAAGCTTTCGCTCCTTTTATAGGAATGTGGCACTGACGCGTACCACAAGGTCCTTTATTTTTAAGTGCGGGTTGTACACTGTTAATTGTGCACAATCCATAGACATATATAACATCACACATCCAAAATATTATGACATAGAAGCAGTTCAAGGGGTACCAGGAAGTCCATCAATGTTTCCAGGAATGCGAACTGGGTGTTGATAGCCGGCGATAGCATTCCTGGGACGACCTCCGACAAAGCTTTCCAGTGTTCTGAACTGATCCCTTCGATACAACCTTTCATCAATCATGGTAATGATTCTTTTCACATCCCTTCTTTCCTTAGAATTCCATCGCTTTTTAGACCCAATTCCTTCATGAATATCCTTCAACCTATAAGTTAATCCGTCCCTAACCTTCTTCAAAGTGTGATCCCCAAACTTGTGAAGATCTCTACACGCCATCAAGCAGTTGCGTAGTGTTTCACTAAGGTAAACCACTCCGAATGGTTTGCCAATGAGTGTGTATTGTGAAAGCTGGTTGATGTCGGGAAGATCTAGCTGAGGTGGAGTCAAGTTGACACGGGTCTGATATGATTCAACTGCGAGTTGGAGATCTTCTACACGTTCTCTGATGACTATTCGTCTGATGAAGATCAGCAAGGACTTGATGAATTCACGTTGTACTTCAGTTTAAAATTGTCTCATGCGACCCTGTACTTTGGCAAGGTACATGTCTTCAATGTCGTTGATAGACAAATTCTCAAAGTCCGCTTCAGAGAATGCATAATCCCTTTCGTCTTGCCTTTTGGCCACAATATTCTTGAGGAAAGTGTAGTCCCATTTAGGCGAAAGATCAACATGTTTGATGGCAACGATACTCTTAGTACTGAACACTTCATGTTGAGACTTCTGAACCTGGCAGCTTCTGTAGTAGATTCTTCGGCATTCTGGCCAATGGTGAATCCCATACAATGCATCACGGTCATACTCTTCCACATTGTTGGAGAACATGTGGTTAGCTCTTTCCTCGATGGCTATGCAGTTAGAGTATATGGCTGCCGGGAATGGAAGTGTCAGTGATGTAGCGTATTTCCTTGAACCATCGCCACCGTGAAGAAGAAAATCCAAGTCTTTGTTGAAGAAATATCTGAATGGAATCCTAGGCTGATCCGGTTGGCCAATTGTTGGTAGAGGTTTGGACCAGTCGGTGTAATATGGAGGATTGTCCCGTTTGGTGAAGTCGATGTTTGCTTCTGGGTTGAGCCAATCCATATTGTTAGACATGGCTCGTGCTATATTATCAAGGTGATACTCGACTTCAATAGCACTTTCCGAGCTGTCTTTTAGCAGTTGAAATGCTTCATTCTTGATTCGCTTCAACTCGGATTTCGTCATCTTTTTCACACGGAATTTTTCTTGCAGTAGTTTCGCATGCTCCAATGTACTACATTCTGTAACCTCTTGACCTTCAGATGGGTAGGGAGTGGAATCAACAAGCTTCGAGAACCATTCAAATTCAGTATCATCCTCGTCCAGCCATGATAAGACGTCAGTCATAGGCGCCTTTTTCTTCTTTTTCTTTGGCCTGGTTGAAGATTCTGGTTTCTTAGCTGTGTCAGGAGAGATGGGTTGTTGTTGTGGCTCAGGGATTTCCTCATCGTCACCACCCGTATACTCAAAGTGATCACCGGTTTTCTGAGTCTGGGGTGGTGTCTCAGAATCCTGAGGTTTTTCAGTTGAAGAGCGAGGAGGGGATCGTTGTTGAGCTGGAGTCCTTTGGGGTGGAGGCTGCATTGAATACTGAATGGAGGATGATTCACCATACTTCTTCGTGCATTTGGGCTCGTTATCCTTACCCTGATATTTGTCTTCGTCGTCTCTTAAACGTTTAGGCCTTACAGCTTCTTCTCTGAATGCTGACCTGAGTTGGTATTCCAGCAATGCTTCAAACAATTTAGCTTCGTGAGAGGCAAACGTTGCAGAGCGTTTCGACATTTTAGCTACTAGCCGGTTCACCAATTCATCATCTGAGAAGATTGTGGATTCAGCTGGATTTCATGGCTTGTTTGGCCAGATGTAAGAGATTCGGATAAAGTTTTCTGGTATACATCTCCTTTGTCAGTTTAGGAACAACCTCCATAAGGAACTTGTGAGAGTATCCTTTGATCATCTCGTCCATGCTCCCTTGAAGATCATCTTTCATAAGCTTCTGGACATACTCCCTTTCAACTTGCATCTTGTCATTCTCATCATGAAGATACGTTATCTGATCAGCGAGAAAATTCAGCTTTCTGTAGAGTATGTCTTTCTTTCTGACCTGCTTGACAGCTTTAACGATTCGAGTCTTTGCATGAGAGATCCAAGGGGCAGTTGGCTTCTTCACTGATTTGGATGATGATTTGGTTGATCCTTTTGATGGTGGTGGTGAGGAGTGAGAGGACGAGTCTGATGAAGAGGAGATGTGAGGTGACTCAGGGTCTTTAGGAGGCTTAGCAGTAGCAGTTTCTTCCTTAGATCGGGTTGGACTTTTGAGAAGAAGATCATCGTAGTCCATCTCGTCATCTTTATCGGATTTAGCTTGCTCTTCAGCCTGAGTTCGAGCATCTTCCTCTGCTTTAGCTCGAGCTGCTGCTTCTTCATCAGCTTTGGCTTTAGCTGCAGCTTCTTCATCAGCTTTTTCCTTTTCTAACTTCTCAGATTCTGGTTCTTCAAAGTTATAATCAATAGAATCTTCCACGCGCTTTTGTTGTTGCTCAAGAGTGGTGGCACCAGATCCCTTATCGGGTTGATTAACCGCATCAGGACCTGGTGAAGGTTGAACTCCACCACTCGATCCTCCGGGGCCACCCATTTGATCTTTAGCAAATTCTTTTGCAACGTGTTGGAGTCTAAGGAATTTGAACTTTTTCTTGTATGTTGCATCTTGTTGCTCTTCATCTGATTCTTCTTCTTCTTGTTGCTCAATGACTGGAGTCTTCCCTTTGCCGTGTTCAGCTGGTGGACTGGGAGGTTTAGGTACCGTTGGGGTTTCATCTTTAGCAGTTTCAGAGTAAAAGATCTCTTCATCAGTATCAGTACCCTCAGAGTCCTCGTCTGTTAGCTTTCTTTGCGGTTCAATCTTGGGAATAGGAATAGGAACAGCTTCCTTGGCGGGAACTGTCCTCTTTCGTGGAGGATTCCTCCTGGGGAACTTCCTCTGACTCTCAGTGCTTGCAGCACTTCCTGCACTTCCTCTTCTGGTTTTTCTTGAAGGCGTACCAGAAGATTTTTCATCAAGAAAACCAACTTTGTTCTCTTCTACAGCTACCAGATACCTTTTATAAGAGTAGAGCTGTTTGATTTCGTCTGAGAGAAGGTGATCTGGCAATACAGCACCTTGTTTCTTAGTCGTTGACTCCTTAAATCTGATAGTTAGGGTAGGTTCAGACAACATGTCGTGATTTTCAGGGTCATTGATTCTCTTGGGGACATCTGGATTATACCCAAGTGCTCTCTGGATCAACAGTTTAGTGTATCTGATGTAAGGAATCTTTGAGCCAAGCTTTTTGAGGAATGTCATCATGTCATCCCAAATCAGAGCTTCAACTTCGATGTTCTTCATGTTGATTAGAGCCCAAAAGATTTGCAGTTCCACGAGCTTGGGATGCTCATAGCCGCTGTCACGACCAGAAATGGATTGATATAAAGGGTTCTCCAAGGCTGAGGAATGTTCTTCAGATCCACATAAGAATGCTTGATGATTACTCCTGAAGCTTCGTCGTACCCAATATCAATCAAGAATTGCAGAACCGTCTCTTCAGTAGGTGCAGCAGAGAATTCAGTTGGTATGATGTCAGGAATGAGGAGAACAGCCCTTAAGTCTGCAGGAGTGATGGTGAGTTGCTTGTGATTGAGCGTCACCGTCACAGCATTTTGACCTTTGACCATCTGCATTGTATTCCAGAATTGCTGTATGTAGATCTCTGGAACAGTGGCAGAGTTGGTGAGCATGTTCTGATAGGGATGATTCTTCAGAATATCCACTGCAATGAGACAAGAAGATTCCGAGCAGGTGAGAGTTTCAAAGTCAACTCTGAGATTGTTCTTTCCAATCTTCATTGGATAGCCATGCGGGAAAATATCAACAATGGTGAGAACATTTGGTGCATCCACATTCATTTGAGCTTCCATGTCGTGATCTGAAACACATTTAGCCAAAAGAACCAACATATCGAAAGACATAATGTTAGTCAACAAAAGGTTTTATTGTCTACTTATTGAATGATATATGTCAATGATTGTTACGAGTCCAGCGTCACTTGTTTGTTTAATAGTCCAATGATGTCGAGAAAAGTTTCGTGAGTTAGTTAACTTGTAGTTTTAAAGTTTATGTTATCACTTAATTTTCACAACATATTAAACGTTTAAGCTTATTAGTGACATTTATTGGTTTCGTGACGTTATGATTTATTTATTTACAAGTATGCACGCGTAACAATTCATAATGAAGGTTTGATCAAGGCTTAGGCGTAGAAATGGTAGCTTATGCGTAAACAGAAGAAGTATACGCGTAGACGCAAGCTTATGCGTAGGATCCTTACTTACGCGTAAGAAATATTACGCGTAGGAAAAAGGGGACCTTATGCGTAAAGCTTACGCGTAGGCGTATATAAAACCTTACGCGTAAGGCTTACTCGTAAGAGTAGACCTTATGCGTAGAGGTCACTGTTTACGCATATCCTTCACAGGATACGCGTAGTCCCTTTGTAGAACCTTACGCGTAAATGCTACGCGTAAGATTTCTCTTACGCATAACCTTCTACGCGTAAGGTGATCCTTATGCGTAGATTGCTAATGACCTTGATTCTGAATTTTACGTGTAGCAGACCTGAAATAACATCATCATAGCATCAATGTTAACACATACCTCCATTCTATAACAGATCATGGCAAGAAAACTCATCAAACAGTTTACGCGTAAGATTACTTACGCGTAGACTTAAACCCTAGTTTCAAGAATTACGATTAAGAAATCTAGCCATGGAAATTGCACCAAACTTATTCTGGGAGGTGTTAGATGCATAGTAAGTTGTCCTATCCATGTTTTAACATAAAATATGCCATGGATAAAAAATACCCAAACCGTATGAATATAAACCCTAAATTCCAATTGATGAGTCATTTGAGTTACTGGGTAGATTCTGGGTGTAGTTATGATCAATTCAACTTGAAAACAACCTATTATAACAATCTTTATCACCAAAAACGTTCACAAATGAAAACGCCCAAACCCACGCATAAACCCTAATTTCTAAAATCCATCAATTCGTGTATCTGGGTGCATTTTGAGGATAAAAATGATATCATTGATGTTATAACAGTGTTTTGACACTATCTTTTTAACCATAAACACACAAACATGATCAAGTGTTCTTACACTTACGCGTAAAACACAAAAATCACATTATCTCAAGATTTAACCGTTGGATTTATGAAAACTTCAAAACCATTGTTTAAAAACTTGATATAAACACGAAATCACTTACAGATTGATGATCCAATAACCGGATTTGAAGAAAGAATTTTGTGCGTAGGATTTGTTTGGTATAAGTAATAAATGTGAAGTGATGAAGTTAGGTGGGATGTTTTATTAAAATAACTTTCGGATTTTGACAGTTTTAGTTCCTCCATCTTTTCCGTTTTCATCCAAAGCCCTTTAACTTCCATTTTGGTTACCAAACGAAGCATACTTGGAAAATAACATTGACGACACTCCCCCTCGACTTAAGAAATAATGAAAGGTTATAATTTTTAGTCCGAGGAGTGTCAGTGAACCAGAAATGTGACCACCATTTAAAGAAACAACCGGGAAAGGTAACATGCAAGTACACGGTTATTTTGAAACAATTAAGAATTTATATTCTCCCCCTCAACACTTGATCGAAAAAATACTGAATTTTGAAAGATTTGAGTGTTGACGGAAGAGATGTACTTGCCATGTTAAAAGAAATAAAGATGGAAGAATATTTTTGTTGTTTTATCTGATTTTTTATATTTTTGTATTTTGTTTTTGAAAAATATTTACAAAAGAGGTTTTGGTGTTTGACTGGTTTTTAAGAATGTGATAAGAGTTCATCCAGTTCCTTTTGAGTCAAACAGCGCATACCAATTCGGTGGACCAACTCATTAAACCTAGCAGGACCTAAGGCTTTGGTGAGAAGATCTGACAATTGATATTCTGTACCCACAAAATATAATTCAACAGTACCCTGTTCCATGTGGTCCTTTATGAAGTGATATCAAAGATCGATGTGCTTTGACTTTGAGTGTTGAACAGAGTTGCACGAGATCGCAATAGCACTCCGATTGTCACAGTACATCGGGATTCTGTCAAATACGTAACCATAGTCTGTGAGTTGTGTTCTCATCCAAATGACTTGAGCACAACACGCCGACATGGCTACATATTCTGCTTCGGTTTATGACAGCGATGTACAGTCCTGCTTCTTCGATTGCCAAGATACCAGTTTGTCACCAAGAAATTGCAGTGCTCCTGAAGTACTTTTCCGAGAGTCTAAGCATCCTGCGTGATCAGCGTCTGAAAAAGCTATTAGTTCAAAACCTGAATCCTTCGAATACCAGATCCCCAAATTAATGGTTCCCTTGATGTATCGGAGGATTCTTTTAGCCTCTAAGAGGTGGGTTTCAGTTGGTCGCGATTGATAACAGGAGTAAAGATAAACGGAAAAGACAATATCAGGTCTGCTGGCTGTTAGATACATGAGAGACCCAATAATACTACGGTATTTGGTAGGGTCAACCAATTTCCCATGCAAATCAGCGTCCAGCTTCTTGGTATGTGACATTGGTGTGGCATAAGTATCACAAGTATTCATTCCGAATTTGTTCAGAATTTCAAGGCCATATTTGGGCTGACTCAAGAAAATACCACGGGGTGATTGATGAACTTGCAATCTTAGAAAGGACGTAAGTTCACCCATCATGGACATTTCAAAATGTTTCTTCATTAGTTTTGCAAAAGCGATTGAGTACTTTTTATGAGTTGACCCAAAAATGATGTCATCTACATAAATTTGAACAATTAAACTATGTTCCCCGTGATATTGTATGAAAAGAGTTGGGTCGACCGAACCTTTGGTAAAATTACTGGCAATGAGGAAAGATGATAGCTTATCATACCATGCCCGAGGAGCTTGTTTGAGACCATACAGAGCTTTGTTCAGTTTGTAGACATGGTTCGGAAGCGCGGGATCAACGAATCCTTCTGGCTGGCTAACATAAACCATTTCTTTCAGTTGACCATTCAGAAATGCAGTTTTGACGTCCATTTGAAAGACTGTTATGTTCATATGAGCTGCGAACGCCAGAAATATCCGAACAGCCTCAAGACGAGCAACCGGAGCAAATGATTCTTCAAAGTCAATACCCTCTTCCTGTCTATAACCCTTAGCCACCAGACGTGACTTGTTTCTGATGACATTCCCTTCAGCATCCAATTTGTTCTTCCAAATCCATTTTAGACCAATGACGTAGACCCCTGATGGTCTTTCAACCAATTCCTATACTTCAAGACGTTTGAATTGGTTGAGTTCTTCTTGCATGGATTCAATCCAGTTATCTTTTGTCATTGCATCCTTAATGTTTTTGGGTTCAGTTTGGCAGACAGTGAGAGCATAAATGCAATGTTCACCGTCTGTGTGAAGACGTTGTCTCGTAACGACTGGTTGATTCGGGTTGCCAATAATATTTTCCAGAGGATGGTCTTTTGTCCATCGATGTGTAGAGGGTTGATGTTGATATACATTATGCAGATTCTGAGGATTCAAATGGCTTGTAGATGATTCCGCGACATTAGGTGAAGAAGCTTCATTAGCAAACGGATTAAAGAATGCATTTGGATCAAAATCTGCAGGTGGGGGTACTTCATTCAGAACATCATCAGTTGGTTCAGCATCGTTGGATGCAGTTTGTTCAACAGTTGTAGTAGAGTCAACTGGTGGTGCATCTTCAACAGTAATTGTTGTAGTAGGTGTATCAGGTATAGGAGTATTATCAGGTTGAGCAGCGGTATCGTCACTGACCAGAGGAGCAAATAGTCTTTCCATTTGTTGACGAGTAAGCTGAGTGCTTGAATCAGCTGATGATGGGGTTTGGGGAAAGTTTAAGCGGTTGTGACCGGGTTCCAAGTTGTTATACTCAGAAGCCATTTCAGTGAGTTTATCAAAATTAGCATGAATCGTTTCCATAGCCTGCTTTGTCCGACGATTCCAGATCCGGTAATCTTTAGAATTCTCACAATATCCAATAAAGACTCCAATGTCAGCTTTAGCTTTGAGCTTTCCAAAGTCATCACGATCGTTATTTGGATAGCAAAGAGATCCAAAGACATGAAAGTGTTTGAGGTTCGATTTACGATTGTGTAGAAGCTCAAATGGTGTTTTGTTGTGGCGTTTTGTAATCATTGAACGGTTCTGAGTGTAGCATGCAGTTGAGACAGCTTCAGCCCACAAGTAATCTGGAAGTTTAGCATTGATTAACATCGTTCTGGCAGCTTCCACTAACGTACGGTTTCGTCTTTCAACAACTCCGTTTTGTTCTGGTGTGCGGGCAATAGATGTTTGATGCTCAATTCCCACTTTCTCATAATATTCCCGAAGAGTGTGATTCACAAATTCAGTTCCTTTGTCTGTTCGAATTTGTCTAACGGTGTTCCGGAGCTGAATTTGTATTTTCGTGAGAAAGGTGATGATCATCTGTGGAGCGTGATCTTTACTTCGAAGAAGTCCATCTTGAGTAGTCATAAAAAATTACCAAGATGTAGCGTTTGCCATTTATTGTCTGCACGCGCATCGGGCCACACAAATCCATGTGAAGAAGATGAAGCACATGCTGAGAGCTGTGTTCCACCTTTGAAGGAAAATGAGCACGAGTGCTTTTCCCTTGTTCACACGCTGAGCATAGGTGATCTTTAGAATACCGGAATCTCGGGAGACCTTCAACAAGTTTGTGTCGAGCAAGGTTGGTTATGGTTTGAAAGTTTAGATGTGAGAGACGACGGTGCCATAGCCAAGATTTTGTTGAGGTAGCCTTTGAGAGTAAACAAATGGGAGATGAAGCAACCATGTCTTGCATTGAGATGGTGTAGAGACTAGAATTGCGAGAGCCAGACATGAGATCGTTTCCTTGTAGATCACGAATGAAACAAGTTTTCTCCCGAAATGCAACTTCCAAATCTCCATCACAGAATTGACCAACAGAAAAGAGATTGTGACCGAGGCCTTCCACATAATAAACCCTGCTAATTTCGATGTTGCCATTAATGTAATCTCCGTAGCCCATGATAGCTGCGAAGTGATCATTCCCGAATCTGACAGTGCCAATGAACTTTGAAACAAAGTTTGATAACAGTTTAAGATTGCCTGTCATGTGTCGGGAACATCCGCTATCAACAATCCAAAGGATGATCTGTATCACCTGCATTAGACACAGACGACACAGATGGAATAGAAGTAGATGTGGAACCCGAAGTGTTAGAGGGTTCCAAAGCAGTTATAGTAGAAATACACACATCAATAACTTTAGGCATCCATTTAAATCCTAGTGTATTATGTATCCATTTCTGCCATCTCCAACTAGTCTTAGCTTTAGTCTTAGTGAATGCACTAGGTGGTACAACAATCCTTGGAGGTGATACTGGAACTACAGGGACATCAATGCGTTTCTTAGAATCTAAAGAGGGCGGTCTACCAAGCACAGACTTAGAAGCAGTAGTGGGCCTAGAGGTATTCCGGGTCTTAGGATTCCGTAAACGAGACAAGATAGCCTTAGCAACACATTTATCATGACAATCAGAACGCATACTTTTACGACATATAACACAAGAAGCATCAGACTGAATATCAAAAGTACTTAAAGGTTCAGCATTAGTTACAACACTTTTTCCATTACATTTGCCAGACGCAATATCTAAAGTGGGTGCAACTGAAGTCTTATTCAAAATCCTACGGTGTTCTTCTACTTCAACATTCTTTATTTGTCTTTTCTTAGGTCGCAACTTCCTATTCTTCCTTGTATTGCTCCTAGGCTGTGAAGTGCGGACGTTTGGAAAAGAGGCAACTAGTCCTGTTTCAGTAGAGGGAAGCACATTAGTAACTCCAGATTACTGGGGACATGATTGCTAAGTGTTACAGGTGCAACTCTCTTAATGATGCTAGGCTGAACTTGTTCATACTTTCCTAACATTTCCCTTAACTTAAAAATAATGTGCACCAGCTCTTGATTTTCAGAACGAAGATTTCCAGAAAAATTCATGACTTCTTTAGTTTATGCAAGATAATGATCAAGTTCGTTTGATGCTTCATCACGAGTCTGTTTGAGTAAATCAAATATGACACGATATTCCTTTTTAACTTTTGCAAGTTCTTGTTCATATTTTGAGATTTGACACTTAAAAGACACGTTTTGATCATCCAGTTGCTCAATTTTGGGATCAGACGATTTTGCACGCAACTGGGTGATTTTGTTATGAAAAGCAAGTTGTTGATCGTGAATATCTTTTTGACACCAATTAAGACGACGTATTACAGTTGAAAGCTCGTTTGACAATCGTTCATTTTCAATTTTTAAAGACTCAAACTGACGCACATTATCCGTATTTTCAACAGTATCAACAGTATCCACAGTAGCAGTAGGTATAGAATCAGATGCATATGGCAAAAAATGCAATAACACAGCATTATAGATATCAGCACAGATAACATCTTCCAAGAGTCGATCAACATCTTTTCTCAATAATTTCTTTTTGCGTTTAGTATTTGAAATTGATGTTTCTGTTTTCTCGAAAACTGTTTTCATGAGACCAAGTTCCTTGTGAAAATCCCTTTCCCAATATAGTGCACAGTTTTTCAAATTTTTGACATGTGGTAAAATTCTTTTCTGTAAAATGTCACGTTGTTCTCGTGCCAATGGCGAGGTAAAATGTTCAACTTTAATTTCAGAATGAAATTCAATCGCACGTTCCAAAAGTTTGATGTCAGATAAGAAAGTGTCGAAATATTTGATAACACGACAACTTTCGGCTTTTGTTTTTACTTCACTAAGTGAAGGTAAAGGACCATTAATTTGTGCACCATTGTGTTGGGGACTAACTTCAGAAACTGGTGTGACAACCAAAGGTGTGTTTGAAGTATCCTGTTGTGTGACAAAAGTTACGGCTTTCGAATAGTTAAATGGTTTATTGTAAACGACATTTTCCATTTTTGACCGACTCTCGTCATCAGCATCTAATTCCTCCATGCGATTATATTCCACAACAGTCATAATTGAATCATCAATTCTATGTTCTGCACTGTAAACTTCAGGATTTGGTTTGAATGCTCTGTTTGAAAACTTAGGTTTGTAATCAGCAAGAATCGGACCATATCCATTTGGATTTGGTTTAAAAGTAAACTTTTGAATGGTTGTGATTGACTCACCATGTTTATAAACAACATTTCGAAACTCTTTGATTTTGTGTTGTAAGTCGACAATTTCTTCAAGATAGTTATCTATTCGTTTCGTGGAATGCTTTTTGTACTCAGAACTTTTGTTGACAATTTAATAACTCAGCCTTGGCTTTTTGAGTTTCCAAAGTAAGAGCGTTAAGTTGTTGTTTATGTTCATGTTTCAGTTGTTCTATTTGACACAACAAAGCATTCTTCGATGCGGCTAGAGCACGTATCTCTCATTCTAACGAGAATTTTGGTCTTTAATTAAGGTCAAGAGCTCAGTTTCTCTGTCAGAAAAAAGCTCATTTTGTTAAACATAAGTCTCAACATGATCATTATGTAGATCCTCAAATATAACTACGGAGTCAACTTGATTATCAATATTAACCATAAGGTCATTTTGATCATCAAATATAACTACGGGATCTATTTGATAATCATCGAAATGAGATGTGGAAGACTCATGTTGAACACTCTGATCCTTGTCAGATAGAGAAAGTGGCGGAGATAACAGATCATTGATGATAATTGTTTGTTCAGGTACCTGAGACAAGCCGTCAGTGTCATACACTGGGCCTGTATCACTCATGTGTAGTGCTTGCATTTGTGCCATCAACATCACTGCTGCATTAGCCTGCAAGTCCTCCATATCATCATCAGAATCTGCATCTGCCATAAAGCTCTGTTCCTTGTTGGTAAGAGTTCCACCAGCTTCATCCTTAAGAGCCAAGAGCAAAGCCTCTTTGAAATAAGCACTGCCTCTTGTCCTCGGTTTAGGACATGCATTAACCAGATGACCCTTCTCATTACAGTTATAGCATCGAAGACCATTAACCCCATTCTGAGCATTCCCCCGTTCAATCACTTGAGCCCTTTATTGCTGCGGAGCACCCGTATTATTCCTTCCCATAGCATTGAACCCTTGAACACCTCCCATCTGACGACCATAACCACGATTTTGAACTTCAACGCACCCATTGTTCACAACAGCCTGATTCCTTGTATTAGATGAAGAACGAATGTGATTGTTGGATTTGTTTGTATAACGGCCAAATGCTTTAGCAATCATAACAAATCCTTGTTGCAGTTCATCGAAGGCATCGGAGTCTTCATCAGCTTCACTGTAAAGAGCTTGAGCAGTGTTGTTGTATGGAACCAATTAATTTTGTTGAGGTTGTTGCTGTGATGGATCAGAAGGTTTGATGGTTGCAGTTGTTTGAGGAGCGGGTTGAAGAGCTTGTTGAGGAGGAATATTGGTTTGAGCCCACAAAGCAAGTTGTTGATTATCCGGAAGTGATGGTGAAACAGTTTGACCACGGAGAATCCTTTCCTTATCAACTTCTTTTTGATGAGGCTTTAGATAGTCGTACAACAATCCGTAGGTAGCATGATGCATATCTTTAGCTTGACGGAGAAAAATAACATACTTCTCCCATTCCGGACCAAGACTACTTAGGAACTTTGTGTTGATAGCAATTCGTGGCATGATGATATTGTGTTTGTCCAAATCATTAATGATGTCTGAAAAGCGATGATGATAAGATTCTAATGACTCTCCTGGTTCAATCATGAAGTGTTCATAAGCCAAGTAGATTTTGGATTCCATGTCTTCCTGATTGAGTGTTGTACCTTGTATAAGAAGATGAATCTGTTCCCCATTGCTTTTGCAGTCTTTTGAGCATAACACTTCGAAGGATTGGGTTGGGTAATCCTAAAAGGATGTATTGCATTTCAAGTTCGTCGGCTCCAAAGTGTAGAAGTTGATCACCCGTGAGTTCTGCAACAGTTGCAATGTTGGTGACATCATCTCGTGGTGGAACAGCATTAGGATCTCCGGGTGTAATGATAGTAGGCATCTGAAATGGACCTTCCATAATGACTTTCTTTAAAAACATTCCATGTGGCTTCTTTAGATCACAAAACCTAAAAAACCGAATCACCCATTGATCATAATTACCGAGAGTGAGCATTGGAGGTCTATCAAGTGAGCCAGCTTCATGAATTGATTGTTGGCTACTCAAGGCTTCACACATCTTACCAAACCATTTTGGTTCCTTCATAGTATTCCTGGATGGATGTTGATTGTAGAAGTTTGTGTAAGGTTGTACTTGAAGACTAGGTGGTGGTTGTACCATTTGAGGTTGTGGAATTGCTGCAAGTAGTGGAGTATGTTGTTGATTAAATTATTGTTGAAAAATTGCTTGTTGTTGATTCCATTGTTGATGTTGTGGACTTAGTTGTTGTTGTTGTTGTTGTTGATTATAAGTGTAAGGAAAATAGTTAGAGTATGGTGGTTGTGACATGTTGAAAACTTGTTTTGTTAAATGGATCTTTGTAGTCGAATGAACCTTTGTTGATGAAGTATCCTTAGGCGTAGAAATCACAATAGCCAAGTAGCACTTATTCGTAAAAACACCAAAGTTACGCGTAACAGCAAGAGTTACGCGTAGGTTTAGCTTACGCATAAGAAAGGAACAAACACTAAAGTTAAGCATAAAACAAGAAGTTAGGCATAGAAAACTTAGCCGTAGGATTACCTTATGCGTAAGACTAAGCTTAGGCGTAAGATAAATCTTATGCGTAGGATTTTCTACGCGTAAGCTTTATGCTTATGCGTAATTTTAGGTTTTGTCCAAATGATCTTTTACACTATCACAGTGCAAAAGATATCCAAAGTTGACGTGTTTTCAGGCTTATCCAAGCCAGAAACCACGGAGTAAACCACGAAACTGAAGATCAAACCAAGGAACAAGTTACGCGTAAGTTTAGGGTTTTACTTACGCATAGGATTTAGCCAAAAATGATTTCGAGCCACTGATGTTTCCAAACCAGGTTTTTGTGATGAAATAGCTTCAATATCACCAAAATAACACAAAAGTGTGAAACTTGATGACCCAAAGCTTCAAAAACAGTTATGCGTAGAAGAATAACCACGTATAAAACTGTTGGGATATGAAAGTGCTGAAGACATGAAAGTACTGAAGATATGAAAGTACTGTAAGCTGCAAAGTACTGGGAAAAGTCAAAGAGTCAAAGTACTGCTAAAGACAAAGTCAAAGTACTGCACCTAAAAGTCAAAGTACTGCAAGAACAAAAGAACTATTATTCGTTTATGGAAAGTATTGTATTCTATGTTTAGATTACTTGTCGTACAAGGCTATCAATTGTAAACCGACTAGGATATCCTTGAGCCTATAAAAGGACTCCTAGATTGGCATTAGATGTATGATTCTATGAGTTTTAGAGTTTACGAATTCACAAGTTAATTAGTGTTTTAGAGAGAAGTTCGATTATCTTAGAGTTGTATTAGAGTATCTGCATACTAAGCAGATTTAGATTTTATAATAAAAGGTTATTCTTCTTAGCTTTGTTAAGTAAATTCCACGTACTTGATAAAGATTGCTCAGTGTTTCTTTGTTAATAACTTAGGATTTATCCGAGGTTATTAAACCTTAACAAGCTAGTTAAGTTAGTTTGATTAAACTATATCGATCCAACAAGTGGTATCAGAGCTTGTGTGGAAACTCTGACTAGGAAGAACCCTACTTCAACAATATTCAAGATGTCGACTGAAGCTGTTCCACCACCCTCAATCACCTCACTCAGAATTCCAATAATCAAGAAGGGAGAATATGATCTCTGGTGCATGAAGATGAGGCAGTACATTGCCATTACAGATCCTTCTCTATGGAATGTAATTGTGAATGAGAATGAAGTTGTACCAGACCTCATTGATATTCTTGGACAACCCAAGGCACCTAAACCAGTATTACCAGCAGCAACCTTAAGGAATCAAGAGAAGGCACTCAACATTCTCTTATTTGCCATTCCAGATGGTCATCTTCTCAAATTTCATGATGCTAAAGATGCTAAGCAGCTTTGGGCTGCTCTCAAGACCAGATTTGGAGGGAATGAAGCCTCTAAAAAGATGCACAAAAATTTGCTTAAGCAACAGTTTGAAACTTTCACAGTTGGTGAAAGAGAGAGTCTTGATGCTGCATATGATAGGTTTTAGAATCTTCTCAACATGTTGGAGCTATACAAGGCAGAAGTATCAGTTGAAGATGCTAATTTGAAGTTTCTAAGGAGTTTGCCATCTTCATGGCATGTGATTGCTACAATGATCAGAGGACCACAAGGTTTGGATGTCATGGACTTTGATGATCTCTATCATCAACTTAAGGTGTATGAGCATGAGATGAGTGGTCAAACAAGTTCTAAGTCTCACAGTATTACTTTTCTATCATCTGAAAAGAAGGCCAGTACTTCCATTAAAAGTACTGCTTCTCCTCAAAGTACTGTTTCTCAAAGTACTGTTGTCTATACACCCCCCTGATATGTTCAACAGGCCCCACCAACTACCACTATGGCCTCAGATGAAGTTATGTGCTCCTTCTTTGCACAACAAGCTAGTTTACCTGTCACTTATGAAGAAGATCTAGCACAGATTGAAGAAGATGCACTTGAAAAAATTGATATCAGGTGGCAAGTTGCTATGATCACTGCAAGGATCAAAAAGTACATGAAGAAGACAGGCAAAAGCATTGATTTCAAACCAAAACAGGGCATAACTTTTGACAAATCTAAGATTGAATGCTTCAATTGTCAAAAGACTGGTCACTTTGCAAGGGAGTGCAGGTTTGCTAAGTATCAAGCAAACAGGACATCTGAAAAGCCAAAACTTGAGCTTAAGGAAATTCCAATTACTGAAACAAAGGCTTTGGTTGCTCAAGAGAAGTTATCAGAAGTTGACTGGAGTGAAGAGTTTGATGATGAACCAGTAACTTATTGCATGGTAGCAGTGGAAGAAGAAATTGAAGATTCAGTAGAAGCAATGGATTGGAGCACTGTTTTTGCTGAAGAACCTGAACATGCTGTTCTGGAATATGATGATGGCTTTGGAGGATTTGATTGGAGCAAGGAAAGTGAAGATGATCCTATTCAACTTGCATTGGTGGCTACTTCACCAAATCAATCTCCTATCTCTGAGGTATGCTCAAATTGCTATGATTTTTATCATAAATTACTTAGCAGTTATGTGATTGAGAGAGATAATTGTGTTAAGGCTAGGTCTGAGGTAGCAGGTTATCAAATAACCTTAGAATCTATGGAAGCCAAAATCTTAGCACATGAAACTAATGAAGTAGCTTGGGCTGAAAAATATGCACAACAGGATTACCAGTTAAAGCTTAGTGAATGGAAATTAAACTGTAAAATTGCTGAAATTGAGAAATTAACTAAGGAAAGAGATGATTTGTTAGCTAAGTTTGCTGCTTGGGGTGAAGCTGGTCTGTCACATGTTTCTTATGTTCAAAAACAGCAAAGAGCCTACCTTAAAACTGGATTAGGTTTTGGAATGGATTTTAGTAAGATAGAAGAAAACCAATCTAGTAATCAGGATGAAGGTGAGTATGAGGATATAACCACTAGTGATGAAGAACTCATTAATTATGTAGATACATCTAGTAATGATGGTTCAATAAGTGACTCACCTCCTGAATATAAGAAAGCTAATGATTATCATGCTGTTCCACATCCCACTGGCATTCATCAACCCCTTAGGCCTGATCTTTCTCGTTTTGGAGTAGACAGTCTAGAGTTTAGGAAAAAGCTAGTTGCTCAATCTAAGTCTGAAAAACCCAAAGAACCTATTGAAAACGATGTTCAAAATCAAGCAGTACCTTTAAATCAAAGTACTGCTCCACAAGCAGTACCTTCTTCAAAACCTTTTCAAAATACTACTGCTAAACCTTTTTGGGATAATTTTTGTCAAAACAGGTTTAATCATTCACCAAGAAGGCAAAATAATTTTGGGCATAGACATAGAAGATGTCACTTTGACAGTATGGGTCAGAAACTGTGTTTGTGTGTTTTGTGTGTGAACATTTAGTCCTTAGAAAATTTCCAAAGAACAGGACTGCCAACCGTAGAGAGCACAAACCAGTTTGGAATAATTAAAGATTGTGAACATCATTCAGAATACCTTAGAAAATTTCCAAAAGGTAGATCACAACTTGGTATAGGACTGATCTCACCAACCTAGAAGGAAACCTAGAGAGCACAAACCAGTTTGGAATAATTCAACCAATCTGATAGGGACAATGGAAAAACCACATAAATTTTCTGAAAGATAGTGGACTCTACTAGTCATAAAAACTTTATGTTCAAAAATCCCTCATCTCAATCCTGTGTTATTCACTGACACATAATGTCTTATCCTTTCCTCTGACTTTCCTGTTGATGAAAGTAGTTCTTACATGAAGAGTTACTCCTATGGTAGAGCCACTCTTCCTTGGGCCATGTTAACTTCAAGAAACTGGTCAAAGGCAATCTAGTTAGAGGTTTACCTTCAAAGACTTACAAGAATGATCAATCATGCTTGGCATGCAAGAAGGGTAAACAACACAAAGCTTCCTGCAAGAAGCTTGAGGAGAGAACTATTAGAGAACCTTTGGAGCTGTTACATATGGATTTTTTTGGACCTGTTTCTGTGGCAAGTTTAAACAAGAAAAAGTACTGCTTAGTTGTAACAGATGATTGCAGTAGATTCAGTTGGGTATTTTTATTGGGTTTTAAAGATGATACTTTTGATGCTATTCAAACACTGATTATTGCTCTTGAAAACCAATTGAGACTCAAGATTAGAGGTATTAGATGTGACAATGGGAATGAATTCAAGAACAAGCTTATGGATGAATTTTGTGCAAACAAAGGTATAAAAAGGGAGTTTAGTATTGCAAGAACACCACAACAGAATGGTGTTGCAGAAAGGAAGAATAGGACTTTGATTAAAGCAGCAAGAACAATGTTAGCAGATTCTGACCTACCTATTCAGTTCTGGGCAGAAGCTGTAAGTACTGCTTGTTATGTACTTAACAGAGTCTCAGTCACTAAACCCCAGATGAAGACACCTTATGAATTGCTGATGGGCAATAAACCCAACATTCGTTTTATGAAACCTTTTGGATGCCCTCTTACTATTTTAAACACTATTGATAATCTGGGGAAGTTTGATGGCAAGTCAGAAGAAGGATATTTATTGGGTTATTTTACTAACAGTAAGGGCTTTAGAGTATACAACAAGGTTACTAAGAAGGTTCAAGATTGTCTTCATGTTGAGTTTTTAGAAGATCAAGACAATGAGAAAGGTAAAGGTCCTGATTGGATGTTTGATCTTGAGGTTTTAACTCCATCTATGCACTATGTACTGTTAGAGAAGAAAATCAACCAGTGCACAGTGGAGAAGATTTACAATATGTTGTTCATGGAGTTCATATTAGACCTGATGCTGTTCCTGATGAAGATCTTGTTAGTCCAAAACAAAGTACTGAAATTCCAAAACAAAGTACTGTTGCCCCACAGCAAAGTACTGTTGCTCCAAAATCTTTTTTATCTACTGAGGATCAATCTATTCAAGAGGAACTTAATCAGATGCTTCTTCAAGATGTTTTAGCACATTCTTACACTGATGAACAAAGGAGAACTTATGAAGAGGCAAAGACGAAGAACAAGACTGCAGAGTACTCTCACAGTACTTTGGACAGTACTTTCGAACAAAGTACTGTTGCACCAGTTGACAGTACTTTAGAGGCTCTGGATGATCATACCATGCCTGGATTAGAAGATACTGATGATGAATTTGAAGATGAAGGTATTTTCCCAAATTCCAATGAAGGTGCTGATGTTACTAATTTGGAGGATACTTATGGAGTTCCACAGTCTCCAAACTTAAGAACTCATAAGGATCATCCTTCTGATCTAATCATTGGTCCTTCTACTTCTGGAGTGCTGACTAGACACAGAGCTAAGACTTTTTCTACACCTCACAATGCTTTACTTAGCTTTGTGTATAAACAAAACAGGCTGAATCATAAGGACCATCAAACCTGTCTATTTACTTGTTTTATCTCTCAAGAAGAACCCAAGAATATTGCTCAAGCTTTGACTAAAGAAAGCTGGGTTGAAGCTATGCAGGAAGAACTTCTTCAATTTAAACTTCAAGAGGTTTGGGTTTTATGTGATCTTCCAGATGGGAAGAAAGTTATTGGAACCAGATGTGTTTTTAGGGTCAAAAGAGATGAAAGAGGAAATGTTATAAAGAATAAGGCAAGGTTAGTAGCACAAGGATATAGACAAGAAGAAGGAGTAGATTATGATGTAGTGTTTGCTCTTGTAGCAAGAATAGAAGCTATTAGAATATTTCTTGCTTTTGCTTCTTATATGGGCTTTCAAGTTTACCAGATGGATGTCAAAAGTGACTTTTTATATGGCAAGATTACAGAGGAAGTTTATGTCAAACAACCTCCTGGTTTTGAAGATCCTAAACACCGAAACAAAGTCTACAAGGTGGTTAAGGCTCTTTATGGCCTTCATCAGGCACCTAGAGCTTGGTATGAGAGACTCTCCACATTCTTATTGGAACATGGATATAGAAGGGGAGCTATTGACAAGACTTTGTTTATCAAGAGAGACAAGAAAGATATCATGTTAGTTCAAGTTTATGTTGATGATATCATTTTTGGGGCTACCAAACAGTCCATGGTTAAGGAGTTTGAGCAGCTGATGCAGAAAGAATTTTAAATGAGTTCAATGGGAGAGTTGACTTTCTTTTTAGGACTTCAGGTTAAGCAGTCAAAGGAAGGTATTTTTATCAGTCAAGACAAGTATGTTACAGACATACATAAGAAATTCAATTTTGATGATATGAAGGCTGTTACTACACCCATTAAATCTATCAATTCATTGTGCAAAGATGAAGATGGACACCCTGTTGAAGTCAAGCTTTATAGATCAATGATTGGCTCTCTTATGTATCTCACTGCATCAAGGCCTGATATTATATTTGCAGTTTGTCTATGTGCTAGATATCAAGTCTAACCAAAGATCTCTCACATGAATGCAGTAAAGAGAATCTTCTGTTATTTGAAGCAACAACCAAAGTTGGGGTTGTGGTATCCTAAAGAGTCACCTTTTCACTTAGAGGCTTTTTGTTGGATCGATATACTTTAATCAAACTATCTTAACTAGCTTGTTAAGGTTTAATAACCTCGGATAAATCCTAAGTTATTAACAAAGAAACACTGAGCAATCTTTATTAAGTACGCGGAATTTACTTAATAAAGATTGCTCAGTGTTTCTTTGTTAATAACTTAGGATTTATCCGAGGTTATTAAACCTTAACAAGCTAGTTAAGATAGTTTGATTAAAGTATATCGATCCAACAAGTGGTATCAGAGCTTGTGTGGAAACTCTGACTAGGAAGAAACCCTACTTCAACTATATTCAAGATGTCGACTGAAGCTGTTCCACCACCCTCAATCACCTCACTCAGAATTCCAATAATCAAGAAGGGAGAATATGATCTCTGGTGCATGAAGATGAGGCAGTACATTGCCATTACAGACCATGCTCTTTGGAATGTTATTGTGAATGGGAATGAAGTTGTAGCAGACCCCATTGATATTCCTGGACAACCAAAGGCACCTAAACCAGTATTACCAGCAGCAACCTTAAGGAATCAAGAGAAGGCACTCAATATTCTCTTATCTGCCATTCCAGATGGTCATCTTCTCAAATTTCATGATGCTAAAGATGCTAAGCAGATCTGGGCTGCTCTCAAGACCAGATTTGGAGGGAATGAAGCCTCTAAAAAGATGCACAGAAATTTGCTAAAGCAACAGTTTGAAACTTTCATAGTTGGTGAAAGAGAGAGTCTTGATGCTGCATATGATAGGTTTCAGAATCTACTGAACATGTTGGAGCTATACAAGGCCGAAGTATCAGTTGAAGATGCTAATTTGAAGTTTCTAAGGAGTTTGCCATCTTCATGGCATGTGATTGCTACAATGATCAGAGGACAACAAGGTTTGGATGTCATGGACTTTGATGATCTATATCATCAACTTAAGGTGTATGAGCATGAGATGAGTGGTCAAACAAGTTCTAAGTCTCACAGTATTGCTTTTCTATCATCTGAAAAGAAGGCCAGTACTTCCAAAAGTACTGCTTCTCCTCAAAGTATTGTTTCTCAAAGTACTGCTGTCTATACACCCCCCCTCATATGTTCAACAGGCCCCACCAACTACCACTATGGCCTCAGATGAAGTTATGTGCTCCTTTTTTGCACAACAAGCTAGTTTAACTGTCACTTATGAAGAAGATCTAGCACAGATTGAAGAAGATGCACTTGAAGAAATTGATATCAGGTGGCAAGTTGCTATGATCACTGCAAGAATCAAAAAGTACATGAAGAAGACAGGCAAAAGCATTGATTTCAAACAAAAACAGGGCATAACTTTTGACAAATCTAAAATTGAATGCTTCAATTGTCAAAAGACTGGTCACTTTGCAAGGGAGTGCAGGTTTGCTAAGTATCAAGCAAACAGGACATCTGAGAAGCCAAAACTTGAGCTTAAGGAAATTCCCATTACTGAAACAAAGGCTTTGGTTGCTCAAGAGAAGTTATCAGAAGTTGACTGGAGTGAAGAATTTGATGATGAACCGGTGACTTACTGTATGGTAGCAGTGGAAGATACAGTTGAAGACAGAGTGGAAGCATTGGACTGGAGTACTGCTTTTGATGAAGAATCTGAACATGCTGCTTTGGAATCTGATGATGGCTTTGGAGGATTTGACTGGAGCAAGGAAAGTGAAGATGATCCTGTTCAAATAGCATTGGTGGCTACTTCACCAAATCAATCTCCTATTTCTGAGGTATGCTCAAATTGCTATGATTTTTATCATAAATTGCTTAGCAGTTATGTGATTGAGAGAGATAATTGTGTTAAGGCTAGGTCTGAGGTAGCAGGTTATCAAATAACCTTAGAATCTATGGAAGCCAAAATTTTAGCACATGAAACTAATGAAGTAGCTTGGGTTGAAAAATATGCACAACAGGATTACCAGTTAAAGCTTAGTGAATGGAAATTAAACTGTAAAATTGCTGAAATTGAGAAATTAACTAAGGAAAGAGATGATTTGTTAGCTAAGTTTGCTGCTTGGGGTGAAGCTGGTCTGTCACATGTTTCTTATGTTCAAAAACAGCAAAGAGCCTATCTTAAAACTGGATTAGGTTTTGGTATGGATTTTAGTAAGATAGAAGAAAACCAATCTAGTAATAAGGATGAAGGTGAGTATGAGGATATAACCACTAGTGATGAAGAACTCATTAATTATGTAGACACATCTAGTAATGATGGTTCATTAAGTGACTCACCACCTGCATATAAGAAAGCTAATGATTATCATGCTGTTCCACATCCTACTGGCATTCATCAACCCCTTAGGCCTGATGTTTCTCGTTTTGGAGTAGACAGTCTAGAGTTTAGGAAAAAGCTAGTTGCTAAATCTAGGTCTGAAACACCCAAAGAAACTGTTGAAAACGGTGTTCAAAATCAAGCAGTACCTTTAAATCAAAGTACTGCTCCACAAGCAGTACCTTCTTCAAAACCTTTTCAAAACAGTACTGCTAAACCTTTTTGGGATAATTTTGGTCAAAACAGGTTTAATCACTCACCAAGAAGGCAAAATAATTTTGGGCATAGACATAGAAGATGTCACTTTGACAGTATGGGTCAGAAACTGTGTTTTGTGTGTTTCAGTCCTACTCATCTAATTAAGGATTGTGAACATCACTCAAAATACCTTAGAAAATTTCCAAAGAACAGGATTGCCAACCAGAAACCTAGAGAGTACAAACCAGTTTGGACTAACTCAAATAGGGTTAATCACAGAAACTTCACATCAAATCATAGATACCCACAACAGAGAAGACCTTCAGTATCTCACAGTACTTTCCAAAGTACTGTTAACTCTGGCCCAGTACTTTCACAAAGTACTGCTCAGACAAAACAAGGTACTGATCACCATACTTGGTATAGAATTTCTAGGCAATCTCACTATCAACCTAGAAGGTATTCCAATTCTCATAGGAGATTTAGATCAGAGGAACCAAGTGTTAAAAAGGAATGGGTTAAAAGGGAAAGTACTGCTAAGGGACAAACAGTACGTTCAACAAAAAGTGAATCAGATGTTTGTGTGACACAAGAAAATGCTAAAAATCTGGTGAAAGAGGTTTATGTTGAAAAACCAGAAAGTTTTGAAAATCCACATGCTAAAAATCAAAAGATAATTTTGGATCATCATTTGAAAGATAGTGGGAATTACATTCTCAAAGAATTTGAGTTTGTAACTCCACAAGGGGAACACAAGTCAGTAATGGCTTGGGTTCCTAAAAGTTTCTAACTCTTTTCTTTATGTGCAGGGCAACCCGGAAGAGGAGCTTAAAGATCATCTTATTGTGGATAGTGGTTGCTCTGGAAGTATGACAGGAGACAAAGAGATCCTGTCTGATTTTAGGAAGATTAGTGGAGGAAAAGTTGCATTTGGGAATGATCCCAATGGAGGAAGGATCACTGGGAAAGGAACAATTAAAGCTGGAAGAATCGATTTTGAGAATGTCAGATATGTGAAGGAGCTTAAGTTCAACTTGTTGTCAGTCTCTCAAATTTGTGATAAAAAGCATCCTGTGTTATTCACTGACACAGAATGTCTCATCCTTTCCTCTGACTTTAAACCTGTTGATGATGACTTGGTAGTACTTAGAGTACCAAGGACAAATGATGTGTATAGTTTAGACATGAAGAGTCTACATTCTTATGGCAGAGCCACATGTTTGGTGGCTAAAGCAACATCTAAAGAGGCACATCAATGGCATAGAAGATTGGGCCATGTTAATTTCAAGAACATCAACAAACTGGTGAAAGGCAATTTAGTTAGAGGTTTACCTTCAAAGACTTACAAGAATGAACAATCATGCTTGGCATGCAAGAAGGGTAAACAACACAAAGCTTCCTGCAAGAAGCTTGAGGAGAGACCTATTAGAGAACCATTGGAGCTGTTACATATGGATTTATTTGGACCTGTCTCTGTGGCAAGTTTAAATAAGAAAAAGTACTGTGTGGTTGTTACTGATTATTGTAGTAGATTCAGTTGGGTTTTCTTTTTGGGTTTTAAAGATGATACTTTTGATGCTATCTAGACACTGATTATTGCTCTTGAAAACCAATTGAGACTCAAGGTTAGAGGTATTAGATGTGACAATGGGACTGAATTCAAGAACAAACTTATGGATGAATTTTGTGCAAACAAAGGCATAAAAAGGGAGTTTAGTATTGCAAGAACACCACAACAGAATGGTGTTGCAGAAAGGAAGAATAGGACTTTGATTGAAGCAGCAAGAACAATGTTAGCAGATTCTCACCTACCTATTCAGTTCTGGGCAGAAGCTGTAAGTACTGCTTGTTATGTACTTAACAAAGTCTCAGTCACTAAACCACAGATGAAGACACCCTATGAATTGCTGATGGGCACTAAACCCAACATTCGTTTTATGAAACCTTTTGGTTGCCCTCTTACTATTTTAAACACTATTGATAATCTGGGGAAGTTTGATGGCAAGTCAGAAGAAGGATACTTATTGGGTTATTGCACTAACAGTAAGGGCTTTAGAGTATACAACAAAGTTACTAAGAAGGTTCAAGATTGTCTTCATGTTGAGTTTTTAGAAGATCAAGACAATGAGAAAGGTAAAGGTCCTGATTGGATGTTTGATCTTGAGATTTTATCTCCTTCAATGAATTATGTTCCTGTTAGAGAAGAAAATCAACCTATGCACAATGAAGAAGATATCCAATATGTTGTTCATGATGTTCATATTAGACCTGATGCTGTTCCTGATAAAGATCCTGTAAGTTCAAACCAAAGTACTGTTGTTCCTAAGCAAAGTACTGATTCTTCAAAACAAAGTACTGTTGCACCACAATCCTCATTATCTGCTGAGGATCAATCTATGCAAGAGGAACTTAATCAGATGCTTCTTCAAGATGTTTTAGCACATTCTTACACTGATGAACAAAGGAGAGCTTATGAAGAGGCAAAGAAGAAGAATAATACTGCAGAGTACTCTTCACAGTACTTTGTACTTTTGAAGTAACTGCACTAGTTGACAGTACTTTAGCTGATCTGAATGATCCTACCATGCCTGGATTAGAAGATACTGATGATGAATTTGAAGATGAAGGTATTTTTCCAAATTCCAATGAAGGTGCTGATGTTACTAATTTAGATGATAATTATGAAGTTCCACAGTCTCCAAACTTAAGAACTCATAAGGATCATCCTTCTGATCAAATCATTGGTCCTTCTACTTCTGGAGTGCTGACTAGACACAAAGCTAAGGGTTTCACAGAACCTCACAATGCTTTACTTAGCTTTGTGTATAAACAAAACAGGCTGAATCATAAGGATCATCAAACCTGTCTATTTACTTGTTTTATCTCTCAAGAGGAACCCAAGAATATTGCTCAAGCTTTGACTAAAGAAAGCTGGGTTGAAGCTATGCAGGAAGAACTTCTTCAATTTAAACTTCAAGAGGTTTGGGTTTTATGTGATCTTCCAGATAGGAAGAGAGTTATTGGAACCAGGTGGGTTTTTAGAGTTAAAAGAGATGAAAGAGGTAATGTTATCAAAAACAAGGCAAGGTTAGTTGCTCAGGGTTATAGACAGGAGGAAGGGGTAGATTATGATGAGGTATTTGCTCCTGTAGCAAGGATTGAAGCTATTAGAATATTTCTTGCTTTTGCTTCTTATATGGGTTTTCAGGTCTACCAGATGGATGTCAAGAGTTCCTTTCTATATGGTACTATTACAGAAGAGGTGTATGTGAAACAACCTCCAGGTTTTGAAGATCCTAAACATCCAAACAAAGTCTATAAGGTAGTTAAGGCTCTTTATGGCCTTCATCAGGCACCTAGAGCTTGGTATGAGAGACTCTCCACATTCTTATTGCAACATGGATATAGAAGGGGAGCTATTGACAAGACTTTGTTTATCAAGAGAGACAAGAAAGATATCATGTTAGTTCAAGTTTATGTTGATGATATCATCTTTGGGGCTACCAAACAGTCCATGGATAAGGAGTTTGAGCAGGTGATGCAGAAAGAATTTCAAATGAGTTCAATGGGAGAGTTGACTTTCTTTTTAGGACTTCAGGTTAAGCAGTCAAAGGAAGGTACTTTTATCAGTCAAGACAAGTATGTTACTGACATACTTAAGAAATTCAATTTTGATGATATGAAGGCTGTTACTACACCTATTAAATCTATCAATTCATTGGGCAAAGATGAAGATGGACACCCTGTTGAAGTCAAGCTTTATAGATCAATGATTGGCTCTCTTATGTATCTTACTGCATCAAGGCCCGATATCATGTTTGCAGTTTGTCTATGTGCAAGATATCAAGTCTCACCAAAGATCTCTCACATGAATGCAGTAAAAAGAATTTTCTGTTATTTGAAACAACAACCTAAGTTGGGGTTGTGGTATCCTAAAGAGTCACCTTTTCACTTGGAAGCTTTTTCAGATAGTGACTATGCAGGTGATAATTATGATAGAAGATCCACAACGGGTGGATGCCAATATCTTGGAAGAAGGCTAGTCTCCCGGCAATGCAAAAAGCAGACAATTGCAGCAACATCATCTACTGAAGCTGAATATGTAGCTGCTGCAAGTTGTTGTGGTCAAGTTTTGTGGATGCAAAATCAACTCTTGGACTATGGGTTCAATTTCAAAAATACTCCTATCAATATTGATAATGAGAGTACAATTTGTATTGTGAAGAATCCTGTGTATCATTCCAAGACAAAGCATATTCAGATTAGGCATCACTTTATCAGAGATTGTTATGAGCATAGGCTCATCAATGTAATTAAGGTTCACACGGATGACAATGTAGCTGATTTACTCACAAAAGGTTTTGATGTGTCACGATTCAATCACTTGGTCGTGAGCATTGGAATGATTAACTACTAAGCTATGTTTAAGGGGAGGACTATAAGGTGTTAGTATAGTCCTGTGTATTGCTTGAGGGGAGGATGCTTGTTTATACTTAGTTTATATGAAGGAATTTGGCAAAGTACTGTTTTTCCTGAAAGTACTGCTTGGAAAGTACTGCTTATGTGGAAAGTATTGTTTGTCGTATTAAAGTACTGTTCCAACGGTAATATTGATGGGTAATTCATAGTAACGGTAACTTTGTTATTATAGGCTGTGATTTTTCAAATCCTACCTATAAATAACTACTTCCCGATTTTCCCTCTCATATTATTACTTTACATCTTTTCCATACTTATCTCCCAATCACCATCTCTTTATTCTTCGATAAAATCTTTATTGTGCTCACTTATTCAACAATGGCGAATCGTTTAACTGTTTCAAAGCACAATATGGTGGTTAATTTGGACAAGACTGAGGCGAATATGGCTTTTTATGATATTGTTGATTATCTTACTGGGTCGCCTATTAGTTATGCTCTTTTAGTTGAACCGGATGTTATTGAACCATGGATTCAAGAATTTTGGGCTAATGCTAGAGATAACATGGAGGAGGATGAATATTATATTAGATCTACAGTTGCTGGATGGACTATCAAGATTACAGAAGCCTCTATTCGAGAAGATTTATTATTTGGAGATGAAGATGGGGCTATTCGATTTGACAAGCAACTGAATTGGGATACTTTTAGGAATCTTGGTTATGAAGGATCTTTAACAGAACAAACATTCAAGAAAGCATTATTCCGTCCTCAATGGAAGTTCTTGATTCATGTACTGCTTCATTGCATAAGTTCTAAAAGTACTTCTTGGGAGCAATTTGGGTCTAATATAGCATCTGCAGTGGTTGGACTAGCTACTGACAGAGTGTTTAATTTTTCAAAGCTTATTTTGGATGGGATGCTATCACATATATCCTCTGGGTCAAAATGGCTAATGTACCCAAGGTTTGTACAGGTTTTCTTAAACAAGCAATTGGCTGATGTTCCAAAACCTGCTGCTTTGTTACCTGTCATTGTGCAACAAGCCAAAATCTTTACATTTATGGCTAGGCGAAGTGCTTTGTTCAAAGGTGGAGATATTCCATTAACTTCTACAATGATGGAAGTTGTTCAAGCTTGTTTCTCCTAGATCTGCTTCACAAAGTGCTGCCTCACAAGGTACTGCATCTGAAAGTACTGCTTCTATTGAAGGTACTGCATTTTTACAAGGTTTGTTTCTCCAAGCCCGAGGTTCAAGCAGAGATTGAAAGAACACCTACTCCATCTCCACAACATTCTGTTCCTGTTTCATAAGAACATTCACATCTTCAAGGTGATGATCATACTATACCTCGTGAAGGTTTGACTTTAGATAATTATGCTTTGACAAGGGAGCTAGTTAGGTTGAATAAGACTGTTGAGTCTCAAGCTAAAGCACTTCGGAAGTTGAGACGTAGGTATATCTGGTTGAGGAATTTTATTAAACCCTATATTCAAGGTTTCAACTTATGGGTTAAAGAGGAACACAAACGTCGTAAACAACTTCGTAAGGAATTGAGACGAAAGAAGGTTCCTAAATCATCTTCTGTCAACTTGGGGAGGAATTTAGAAAAGGAAAATTTGAAAGAAGATGTTACAAAGAAGAAAGAATCTGTAAGTACTGCAGAAAAGATTATTTCAGATTCTGAACAAGTGCAAGTTCAAAGTATCTTGGTGATCAAGGTCTTGAACATCAAAGTACTTGATTTTCATGATACATCTAGGCAAGAAGTAATAACTCCAAGGGTATTGAATTTTGAAGAAGAAGCTGGTCCTTCTACATTTGTTATAGAAGAAGAGGAGGAAGCTACATTCATACCTATTCATTCTGCTAGTGATGATGAAGTAATTGCTACAATATTAGATTTATCACAACCAAGAGGAGGGGTTACTATTAGAGATGTACAAGAAGAAGAACAACCAAGAGCTTCTCAACCAGCCATTGATCCTAAAGACAAAGGGAAAGGTATTCTGGTTGAAACAAAGAAAAAGAAACTCACTTTGGCAGAACTTAGAGCAATTGAAGTTGCTAGGAATGAAGCTGTAGCTAGAAAAGTTCAAGAAGAGTTAGATGCTCAAGATAGAAAAGAACAGGAGCTCAAGAAGAATAGAGAAGCAGCTCAAAAGGTGCAAGATAAATTAGATGCTGAAGCTTCTGAACCTTTACAGTCCCCTACACCTGTTAGATATATGCCAAGAAGACCTAATTTAGCTAAGGACAGGAATGCTATGATGGCTTATTTAAAAAGTCGAGGATATAAGGGTTTGCAGAAGTTAAACTATGTTGATATGAAAAAGACTTTATGATCTTTGAAAAGCAGACTTATAAGAAGAGTGTTGCTGATATTAAAGACTTTAGAGAAGAAGCTCATTGGACTGAATCTGAAAGGAAGAATAGCTTAAAGAGAAAAAGAAAAACTGATGTTACAGATGTTCAGTTTTCAAAGAAAGAAAAGGTTGAATTAAGATCTGAGACTAGAGATGAATTGAAGAATTATCTCAGAATGGTAGATTTTGATTATACAAAGGAAGATGATGATATGAAGATGAACAGATCAAAGATCAATGTTTTTAAAGTTGTGAAATCCAAGAATGAAGAATACATGATTTTTCATAAAGAAGATGAAAGCTTCAAAGTTTTCAAAAGGCTATGGGATTTACTGCATATTATAGATAGAGTAGACCTATTCTACTTATATCATGTTGTGAAGGCTTACTTTGAAAATAATCCATTGGAAGGGATTGGTTTGGTTTTACATGGTGATCTGATAACTCTATGGGAAATCGAAGAAGAGAGCATTAATGATATCCTGGAAGAATCAAGAAAGCCGAAATAGTTTGGTGGAGATTCTTTGAAGAATCTGGAGTTCATGTTTTGGAGCTAGAAAATGGAACAATGATAAACATGTTTGCAGAAAGAAGATACCCTCTCACAGTTGAGCTCATGAGAAGAATGCTAGAGCATGGATTGGAAGTAGAAGAGGATAATGAAACCGCTTGCATGGTTATCAACTTGTTTATAAATTGGACTACTATTGCTGAGAATGATCAATAACTGGTATGAATTTTATTTGAATAAAATACTTTTTGATATATCGAGACTTTTATTCAAAGTACTGCTGATCAGACAAGTACTTTCATCAAAGTATTTGCTTGAACTAAACCAGTTAAATAAATTTTAGAAGAAACCTTGTTGCTAAGTAATAAATATTTTGAAATAAAGATTTAATAAATGGTTTTTGTGATGATAACATCAATAGGTTATCAATCCACCATGGTTACAAAAGGATTGACTAATCCATGAGCAAACGGCTCTGGTAAAGATATATCAAATCCGTTTTTAGTTGACAACTTGCTAATAAGTTGGATGGTATTCAACTCACCATATCAGTTAATGTGAAGAGTTGGCTAGCCCACAAGAAAATGGCTTGTGGTAAAGGCAGTGGAAAAACCATTATTGGTAATTAGTTCACCATTAGATAGAAGAACTAACTAGTCCAGAAGGGTACAGCTTTTGGTAAAGACAAAACAAATCTGTTGATAGCTGGTGGTTTGCTAAAAATCATATGGTTATCAATGTACCATGGTCTTACACACCAAAACATTTGGCTACTCCAGAGATAATGGCTTTGGTAAAGAGTTCTAAATCCATTAATTTTTCAATGATTCACTTGAAAGTGATGAGAATAGTATGCAACTTAAACTGAATTAAATGTACAAATTGTCATATGTTGCCGTGTTGCTGAAAAGATGGAGCTTGCTTTGGATGCTGCCTGTAAAGAAAACAATTCTAAGAGATACTTTGACAAGAACAGATGTTACAAAGATAAAAGCTTGAAGACTAAGAAACAATCCGTCTTTAAAAGATGAAGCTGTTAAAGATATATTCACAAAGGAACTTGAAGTCAAGCAAGTAGAATTCAAGTTAGGGGAGGATTGTTGGGATATGAAAGTGCGGAAGATATCAAAGTACTGAAGATATCAAAGTATCTGTAAGTTGCAAAGTACTGGAAGAAGTTAAAGACTCAAAGTACTGTTAAAGACAAAGTCAAAGTACTGCAATATGAAGTCAAAGTACTGCAAGAACAAAAGAACTGTTATATTTGTTTATGGAAAGAATTGTATTCTATGTTTAGATTACTTGTCGTACAAGGTTATCAATTATAAACCGACTGGGATATCCTTGAGCCTATAAAAGGACTCCTAGATTGGCATTAGAGGTACGATTTCAGAATTAGAGTTTTAGAGAAAAGTTCGATTATCTTAGAGTTGTATTAGAGTATCTGCATAATAAGCAGATTTAGAGTTTATAATAAAAGGTTATTCTTCTTAGCTTTGTTAAGTAAATTCCGCGTACTTAATAAAGATTGCTCAGTGTTTCTTTGTTAATAACTTAGGATTTATCCGAGGTTATTAAACCTTAACAAGCTAGTTAAGATAGTTTGATTAAAGTATATCGATCCAACACTTTTTCAGATAGTGATTATGCAGGTGATAACTATGACAGAAGATCAACCACTGGAGGATGCCAATATCTTGGACGAAGATTAGTCTCCTGGCATTGCAAGAAACAAACAATTGCAGCAACATCCTCTACTAAAGCTGAATATGTAGCTGCTGCAAGCTGTTGTGGACAAGTTTTGTAGATGCAAAATCAGCTCTTGGACTATGGATTCAACTTCAAGAATACTCCTATTAACATTGACAATGAGAGTACTATTTGTATTGTGAAGAATCCGGTTTATCATTCCAAGACCAAGCACATCCAGATTAGGCATCACTTTATCAGAGATTGTTATGAGCACCGGCTTATTAATGTGATTACGGTTCACACAGATGATAATGTAGCTGACTTACTCACCAAAGGTTTTGATGTTTCTAGATTCACTCACTTGATGGTGAGCATTGGCATGATTAACTACTGAGCTACATTTAAGGGGAGGACTATTTAGTATTTGTATAGTCCTGTGTAATGCTTGAGGGGAGGAAAGTTATGTATACTTAGTTAATACTGAAGAAATTGGAAAAGTACTGTTTTTCGTTAAAGTACTGCTTATGTAGAAGTACTGTTTGTCTTATTAAAGTACTGTTCCAACGGTTATCTTGAGGGGTAATTTAATGCTAACGGTAACACTGTTATTTTAAGCTGTGCGTTTTCAAATCTCACCTATAAATACCTACTTTCCGATTTTCCCTCTCATATTGATACATTAGAATCTTTTCCATCTTTCTCTCATCATATTCATATTCTTCGTGTTCAATTCTTTTTGCTTACATAATCAACAATGGCGAATCGTCCTACTGTTTCTAAGCATAACATGGTTGCTAATTTGGATAAGACTGACGCGAATATACTCTTTCATGATATCATTGATTATCTAACTAGTTCGCCTATCAGTTATGCTCTTTTAGTGGAGCCGGATATTATTGAGCCCTGGATTCAAGAATTTTGGGCTAATGCTAGAGATAACATGGAGAATGACGAATTTTATATTAGATCAACAAAGTTGGAAGAACTATTAAGATTACTGAAGACTCCATTCGAGAAGATTTATTGTTCAATGATGCAGATGGGGCTTTAAGGTTTGATAAGCAGTTGATATGGGATACTTTTCGACATATTGGCTCTGAAGGATCTTTGAATGAACAAACGTTTAGAAAACAATTATTTTGTCCGCATTGGAAGTTTTTGGTTCATGTGTTGCTCCATTGCATAAGTGCTAAGAGTACCTCTTGGGAGCAGTTTGGGTGAAATATAGCATCTGCTATGGTTAGGTTAGCTACAGATAGAGTTTTTAACTTCTCAAGGCTAATACTGGATGGAATGCTCTCATATATTTCACATGGATCTACTTGGCTGATGTACCCAAGGTTTATACAGGTTTTCTTAAACAAGCAACTTTCTGATGTGCCAAAACCTACAGCTTTATTGCCTGTTATTGTTCAACAATCCAAGATTTTTACTTTTATGGCAAAAAGGAGTGTTTTATTCAAGGGTCAAGATACTCCTTTAACAACTTCCATGATGGATGTTGTTCAGGCTGTTAGAGCTGATACTGAAGCTGATGATACTGAAGGTACTGCATCTGCAGGTACTGCATCTGAAGGTACTACATCTGCAGGTACTGCTTCTGCAAGTACTACTTCTCCACCTGCTACATCAAAAGAAGGTACTGCATCTCTACAAGGTACTGCTTCTCCTAGTACTGAACTTCAAGAAGATGTTGCAGTTTCACCTTCTCCATCTCCACAAGGGTCTGTTCCTGTTTATCAACCAGAGGATCATCCACCTATTCAAGGAGAGAATTCACATACCATACCTCCTGATGAAATCACATTAGATAATTATGTTTTGACAAGGGAGTTGGTCAAGTTGAAAAAGACTACAGAGGTCCAAGCCAAAAAGATAAAGAAATTAAAACTGAAGTTTTGAAGGCTTAAGACTTTTGTGTGGCCATTAGTTCAACAATTTCGAATCTGGGTTAAATCTAAGAAAAAGGCGCAAAAGCAGTCTAGGAAACACAAACGCCACCAGGTTCATCAACAATCTTCTGTCAACTTGGGGAGGAATTTAGAAAAAGATAATTTGAAAGAAGATGTTGAGAAGAAGAAACAACCTGAAAGTACTGATGAACAAGAAAAGATCATTCAAGGTACTGATGAACAAGAGGAGCAAGTTCAAGGTACTGAACAACAAAGTACTGAACAAGTTCAAGGTACTGAACAACAAGGTACTGAACAACAAAGTACTGCTTTTCAAGAAGTGATAACTCCAAGAGTTTTGAATTTTGAAGAAGAAGCTGGTCCTTCTACAACTGTTATACAAGAAGAGGAGGAAGCTATTCTCAAACCAATTCATTCTGCAAGTGATGATGAGTTCATTGCTACAATTTTTCAAGAATTATCACAACCTAGAGGTGGTGTTACTATTAGAGAAGTGCAAGAAGATGAACAACAAAGAACTTCTCAACCTGCAATTGATCCTAAGGATAAAGGGAAAGGTGTTTTAGTAGAAGAAAAGAAGAAGAAACTTTCTTTGGCAGAAATTAGAGAAATTGAAGTTGCTAGGAATGAAGCTGCTGCTAGAAAACTTCAAGAAGAGTTAAATGCTAAAGATAGAGCAGCTCAAGAAGCTGAAGAAGCTCAAAGTAGAGAAGCGGCTAAAAAGTTGCAAGAGCAATTAGATGCTGAAACTGATGAACCATTACAATCACCTACTCCTGTTAGATATATGCCTAGAAGACCTAATTTAGCTAAGGAAAGGAATGCTATGATGGCATATTTGAAAGGTCGAGGGTATAAAGGATTGCAGAAGTTGAACTATGTTGACATGAAAAGACTCTATGATGCTGAGACAGAAGCTTATAAGAAGAGTGTTACAGATATCATGGATTTTAGAGAAGAAGCTTTTTGGACTGAAGCTGAAAGGAAGAAGAGCTTAAAAAGAAATAGAAAAACTAAAGTTACAGATAGACAGTTTTCAAAGAAAGAAAGGGTTGAATTGAGATCTGAGTCTAAAGATGCATTAAGAAATTATCTCGGAGTGGTAGATTTTGATTATTCAAAAGAAGATACAGACATGAAGATGAACAGATCTCAGATTAGTGCTTTTGATATTGTGAAATCCAAAGAAGGAGATTATATGATTTTTCATAAGGAAGATGAAAGCTTCAAAGTTTTCAATAGGCTATGGGATTTGTTACATATTATAGATAGAGTGGATCTATTCTATCTATATAATGTGGTAAAAGCTTATTTTGGAGATATTCCATCAGAAGGAATTGGTCTGGTTTTGCTTGGAGATCTCATAACCATGTGGGAAACAGAAGAGGAAAGCACTGATGATATATGGAAAAATCAAGAAAACTGGGAAATTGTTTGCTGGAGATTCTTTGAAGAATCTGGAGTTCATGTTTTGGAACTAGAGAATGGTAAAATGATACACATGTTTGTAAACAGAAGATATCCTCTCACAGTTGAGCTCATTAGAAGAATGCTAGAGCATGGATTGGAAGTAGAAGAGGATAATGAAACTGCTTGCATGGTTATCAATCTATTTATCAACTGGACTACCATTGCTGAAGAAGATGAATAAACTGGTATGAGTTTTATTGAATAATTTATAAATCAGTACTTTATTCAAAGTATTGCTGATCAAACAGTACTTTCATCAAAGTACTGCTTACAGTTTTTTTAAAACCAGTTAAGTCATTTTTCAAAGAAACCTTTTGCTAAGTAACAAAATTTTTGAAACAAAGGTTAAATAAATGGATTTTGAGATGGCAACATCAAATAGGTAATCAATCCACCATGGTTACAAAAGGATTAGCTAATCCATGAGAAACCGGCTCTGGTAAAGATATATCAAATCCGTTTTTAGTTGACAACTTGCTAATAAGTTGTATGGTAATCAACTCACCATATCAGTTAATGTGAAGAGTTGGCTAGCCCACAAGAAAATGGCTTGTGGTAAAGGCAGTGGAAAAAACATTATTGGTAATTAGTTCACCATTAGATAGAAGAACTAACTAGTCCAGAAGGGTACAACTTTTGGTAAAGACAAATCAAATCTGTTGATAGCTGATGATTTGCTAAAAATCATATGGTTATCAATTTACCATGGTCTTAAACACCAAAACATTTGGCTACTCCAAAGATAATGGCTTTGGTAAAGAGATCTAAATCCATTAAATTTTCAATGATTCACCTCTCACAGGAGTTAACACACCTGGAAGTGATGAGAATAGTATGCAACTTACACTGAATTAATGTACAAATTGTCATATGTTGCTGTGTTGCTAAAAAGATGGAGCTTGCTGAATGTTGCTGAGAAAGAACAATTCTAAGAATTACTTTGACAAGCACATATACTACAGAGATATATTGAAAAGACTAAGAAACAATCTGATCTTAAAGATGAAGCTGTTAAAGATACATTCACAAAGGAACTTGAAGTCAAGGAAGTAGAATTCAAGTTAAGGGAGGATTGTTGGGATATGAAAGTGCTGAAGACATGAAAGTACTGAAGATATGAAAGTACTGTAAGCTGCAAAGTACTGGGAAAAGTCAAAGAGTCAAAGTAATGCTAAAGACAAAGTCAAAGTACTGCACCTAAAAGTCAAAGTACTGCAAGAACAAAAGAACTGTTATTCGTTTATGGAAAGTATTGTATTCTATGTTTAGATTACTTGTCGTACAAGGCTATCAATTGTAAACCGACTAGGATATCCTTGAGCCTATAAAAGGACTCCTAGATTGGCATTAGATGTATGAGTCTATGAGTTTTAGAGTTTACGAATTCACAAGTTAATTAGTGTTTTAGAGAGAAGTTCGATTATCTTAGAGTTGTATTAGAGTATCTGCATAATAAGCAGATTTAGAGTTTATAATAAAAGGTTATTCTTCTTAGCTTTGTTAAGTAAATTCCGCGTACTTGATAAAGATTGCTCAGTGTTTCTTTGTTAATAACTTAGGATTTATCCGAGGTTATTAAACCTTAACAAGCTAGTTAAGATAGTTTGATTAAAGTATATCTATCCAACAAAAACCAAGCTTAAAAACCAAGATCTACGCGTAAAGGTTGAAACTTTATGCCAAAAACAGTTATTTTAACACCTTAAAACATTGAAAGTACAAGAATCTTGGATTAAAAAGTGTAAAAAATACGTTTTTAAGCGAACAAAAGTATCACCAATGAACCGTATGTTTACGCATAGGACCAAAACCCACTTCAAAACAATACGTTCACCCAACTATTTGGCGATTGATACCACTGTTAGGTTCCCAAATATGCAACACAAGTAACAATAGAAGAAATAGAGAAGAGAAGAGATCGGTTGAACAATAAACCAAACATACACACACGTTAGACTAAGGATGGTTATGCGTAGGAGTATATGAAAGAGATAAATTGAGCAACCAACCCTCAAGTGAGGGTTATTACATAGTATTTATAGGAGGGAAGCTAGGGCAACACTCCTAGTTCCCATCCTTTTCCTTATTGGACTAGGCCTAGGCTTATGGGCCTTCTACATAAGCCTAAGGCTAATTACTAAAATAAAGGCTATATTAAGCTAACTATTACATATGAATTACTAACACTTGATTTAGGTTTAGGAGTGATTCCAAAAACCACCAGTAGCATATGAATTGAACCCGGTATCTGCCCTAAGGTTGAATTATAGGAGGGCTATTTATTTTCACCCTTTTCACATTTAATTCTTTTTCATTCTTCAACCCCTTCAGTGCTTACCGAGACTTCATAACTAGAACCTTGTTGGGATTATTCCAATACTAGCTCTGTCTCAGTCCGCACTCTTCCCATATCTCACATTTCTCCTTTTTTCATCATACATGAGGACTTCTACACTATCTAGTGGATTGTCCCTGGGTAGATCCCTCCGGTTCTAGCGGATCATGGGAACAAAAACCTAAACTTATCGTCCTTATATCACCATGCATAAAGTAAATTTGGTCGGTCTATTTGGTATTGTTCATCTGCCATTGGAATCAATCGAAAACCATTTGAAAATCAATCTAGATACTTGTGATGTATTATCAAAGCATTTTGTACCTGAATTGTTTTTGATAATTTTTTAGAAAAAGAGCTCCCCCTCAACATGTGCCTCATGTATTCATTTTGGCACACGGAGGCAATAGGAAGAGTTAACTTCTTTGATTACCATTTTCTAAAAAATATCAACATCACTTCCCTGATCAAATCAAGTAGATAAAGCATATTAAGGAAGGATAAGGTTTTCATAAATTTCCTCCCCCTCAATATGTGCCTCGAGGTTTGAAAGAGTTTTGCACATATTAGAAGGAATCTGCCCTTAAAGACAAATCAATCACGTTTCAATTCTTTATGGTTTAAAAAGATGCTCCCCCTCAACATGTGCATGGAAAATTTAAAATAGTTTGGCACATGTGGGGAGGAAAGCTTGCTAAACACTTATAAAACCAATTATCAAGTTATTAGTTTAAATCCAATTTAAATCACAAATTCTCCCCCCATCACACATTCCAAATCCTTTGAGAATTGTGATCTCTATTGATTTAAATTAAATTTTGAGAGTTTTTGAGGAGAATAGTGACTTGCTTTTGAAAAAAAAAACATGTTTTAACTGATATGGATCAGATTTTCAGACTTTAAACACCATTGTTTTAAACATGCAAGATTGTCTTTTGAAAACATTAACATTAGCAAAGGTTTTGAATCAACTGTATAAAACATTATTCTTTTTGATTTTTTCAACAATAAACTTTGCTCATTTACGTGTCAATTGTTTGAAAAATGACCTTTCAAAATAACCTTTTTAATTCGAATAAAATCATTCTCCCCCCTGAATCAATGACACAAGTTGTTGATTGAGAGATAGAGATTTTGACAGATGATAAGCACAAATGATTTACACTATAGAGTGCGAGGTATTTTCAAAGCAATTTAGTTTTCATTAGATGGCAAATATTTTTCTGAAGAATCATTAGACGGAAAAATATTTGGAAAGAGAAACATTTGTCTTTTTGGTGACAAACATTTGTTTTAAGAATCAGAGCATGAGATTTGAAAAATGAGATAAAGCATGGCTCTGTCCTTTACTTTTTAAAAATGGGTTACTGCCTGAAATGACAATACACCACCATTTTTCTCCGCCTTTTTTTTTTGTTTTTTTTTTTTTTTTTTCTAAACAAGACTATGTACATTCGAAGAACATCTAAAGACCCGTGACATTCTTTGAATGTCAACACAAAGTCCGTAGATGATCTCGAATAAGGAAAAACATGACAAAATTACAAAATTTTTGGAATTTTTCAAGATTTTCTAATTTTTTTATGGATTTTTGAAAGTTTTATAATTTTCTCTTTGCTTTTTGTTGGTTTTATAATTTTGTATTTTGGTTTTTGAATAAATATATACAAAGAGATGGATGAAGAAAGACATTTTACTCCTCTTCTTCCTCTTGAAGACGTTTAAGTGTTTCCGGTTGAAGACTCTTTAGACCAAGTCATGGGAGGATAAACTCAAAACGTTCTCTAGGAAGAGCTTTGGTGAAGATGTCTGCTAACTGGTATTCAGTCCTCACAAAATAGAGTTCACCACACCTTTTTTCGCTTTTTCCCGAATGAAATGATGTTGAATGTCGATGTGCTTGGCTCTTGAATGTTGAACGTTGTTGCAAGAGAGAGCAATGGCACTTTTATTATCACAGTACAGAGGGATTTTGTTGAATTCAAAGCCATAGTCAGATAATTAGGATCTCATCCATACGATTTGAGCACAACAAGATGAAATGGCTATGTATTCAGCCTTTGTAGAGGAAATAGAAGTACTCATTTGTTTCTTTGAAGACCAGCTCACAAGCTTATCACCCAAAAAGTGAGCACCTCCAGACGTACTTCGACGAGTATCTTGACATCCTGCATCATCAGCATCTTCATAGGCTGTTAGTGACATACCGGTGTCCTTCGGGTACCAAAGACCCATATTGATGGTTCCTTAGAGATACCGAAAGACCCGTTTAGCACACATGCAAATAGAGAACAAAATGTCTGGTCTACTGGCTGTGAGGTACATCAGGGATCCAATCATACTACGATATTTCGTTTGGTCTACCATGATCCCTGAGTGGTCCTCATCTAGTTTAGTACGCTCTATCATAGGAGTGTCAACAGGGTCACTAGAATCAAATCCAAATTTCTTTAAAATCTCATTTGCATATTTAGATTGATTTATAAAAATGCCTCTGGGACTTTGTGAAATTTGTAATCCCAAGAAAAATGATATTTGTCCCATCATTGACATTTGAAATTTGGAACCCATTTCATTTGAAAAATTATCACATTCATTGGGGTCAGTCGAGGCAAAAATAATATCATCAACATATATTTGAATGTGAATTAAATGTTTGCCTGACTTTCTGGTGAACAATGTCGGATCAACTGCTCCTTTGCTTAATCCAGTAGATAGAAGAAACATAGATAGCGTATCATACCATGCCCTTGGAGCTTGTTTTAAACCATAAAGAGCCTTCTTCAAACGATAGACGTGAATAGGATGTTCTGGATTCACAAAGCCTTTAGGTTGACTGACGTATACGACTTCTTTAAGATCTCCGTTAAGAAACGTCGTCTTTGCATCCATCTGATAAACCACCATGTTCTTACTTGCAGCATTACCAAAGAAGATTCTGATTGGCTCGATACGAGCAACTAGAGCAAATGACTCTTCAAAGTCAATACCCTCCTCTTGACGGTATCCTTTTGCAACCAATCAAGCCTTGTTCTTTAAAACATCACCATGCTCATCAACTTTCACTTTGAAGATCGACTTTAGAGCAATGATCATAGCACAACCTGGAGCAGGTACTAATTCCCATACATCAAGTCGATCAAACTCATGAAGTTCTTCTTGCATGGCATTGAACCAGCTGTCTTCATTCATGGCAGTTTTAACATCTTTTGGTTCGACCTTAGAGAGTACGGAGTTGAAGAAGCACCATAAGGCATCGGTTGCAAGTTGTTTCCATGTGGATACTGGACGAGAGGGGTTTCCAATGATTTTGTCCAATGGATGATCATTTGTCCATTTTCTAAGGTGTTCCTGTGGTTGTTGTTGAGGAACTGAAGTAGCAAAGTCGATTTCTCTTGATGAAGATGGTTCTGATGATGATTCAGGAGAAAATATGTTTTCAAATGGTGCATCTTCAGGAGTAGCAAAGGGATTCTCTCCATCAAGGATGCCAGAAACATTTCCATGATGTACACTCGATGTTTGATTATTTGTTGATGAGACAGAGTGATCAGCAGCAGGAGCGTCTTGACTTAGTGTCATAGAAATTGAAGGGTTAACTTCATTGACTGGGATAGTAGCAGCCTCTGATGATGAAATTGACAGATCATTAGCAGTTGGCTCATAGTGTTCATGAAACATTGGATCAAACAGTTTCTTCAAGTCATCTTCCGAAGGAGGTACATAAGGAGTTGCTGGCGAAGAATCGTATACAAGAGTAGAACTGATGGGACTACTTGAAGATGCGGGTCTAGAACTGGGTTGTCCAACAACCATTGGGTCGGTCAGCTCATCGAACGTAACATGAATTGTTTCCATGATATTTCGGGTTCGTTTGTTGTAGATTCGGTATCCCTTTTTGTTTGGTGCATATCTGATGAGTGTCTAAATACTCATCATTTTTGTACTATCTAGACTGCAAAAACATCTGAAAACACTCAGAAATGCATCAAAATGATAAAAATATCACAAACAAGTGTTTTATGTGTTTCAAATGCAAAATATCCAAAATCAGATGAAAACGTGCATCAAGTTTGCATAATTGGCGTTTAGTCCCCAAGTTTCAAAAGTTGTCAAAAATAGTCCCTGGTAATTCAAAAACTTGTAAAATGTCATTTAAGGTCCATAAGATTCAAAATTTGTCAAAACAAACCCTTTAAAGTTTAAAATTTACAAAATGACAATTTTAGTCCTTAAACTTTACAAAAATGTCAAAAATAGTCCCTGGTGTTCAAAAATAGAAATTATTCAAACAACACCCTTGTATTATTAATAAATGACATAATTGGTCCTTTATGATAAGTTTAGAGAAAATTACAAGTTTGGTCCCTGGAGTTTGAAAATTGTCAAAAATGGTCCTTGGACATTTTATAAATGGAATTTTATGTAATTGGTCCTTGTACTATTCAAAATTTGTTGTGATCGTATTTGAACCGTCAAGTTATCCACGCAAGCTAGCCACTTGTGAATGACCAACCGTAAGAAACTTAAACATTTCAGAGCACAAATACAATGAAGATCAGAGAATACTGAGTGGATTCCGGGTCGTTAAGTCCCACTGAGGTTGACTGGTGTTTAACACAATCGATGTCGAATAACCACTAAGGATAGTGGTCGAAGGATTTTGATTTGTTTATAAACTACAGAAGATTAAAGGAGATTAAAAAGTTAAAATCTATTAAATAAACGCTATCACTATTTTTAAACTAATGTTTTTGTTTTTATGTTTTTATAAAACTGAATTAAAATCTACGGGACGTACAAAAAAAAACGTGAAACTTACACAATATTAATCCTAAAAATATGAAAATGATATTTTTACAATCCTAATGATATAATAAAATTTTAAGAAAAAGAAAATTATTTTATAACTATTTAATTAATTATTATTGATTAAAAACTATTTTTAACTATTTAATAATAACCTAAATTACAAGAAATTAGGAAATAAAGCTAGAAAATTAAAATTATGACTTAGAAAAATCTAAAATAACAAAAAAGAATTTTCAAAACTATTTTTGTATTTTTCTGATTATTTTTCTATTTTCTATGAATTTTAAACTATTTAAAACTAATTAAATTACTAAAAATTACAAAATAAACTATGAAAAATCTGGAAAATTACTTTTTTTACTATTTATATTTATCTAAACTTAATAAAAATGAAAAGTTATTTTTTTGGACTTTTTCTGATTTAATTGTATTAAAAGCTATTTAAATAATCCTAAAAACTGTTTTTTAATTAAGAAAAATAGCAATCAGTGTTGGAAAATTATGAAAATTTCAAGAAAAGTCTAACTTAATATCCTGAGTCTAGGAAAAATAGAAAAACATGGTGTTGTTTGGAAGAAATTGAAACTGCTATGAATTGAGCTTATGAATAAGCACTTTAATAAGCAAAGTGAACACAAACAAGCACCACACTAGAAACAAGTTACAATATACTAAAGTAACCAAATTTCAACTAACCTTAACTGCTTTTAACCACTGAATAGTCAGTTTACACAGATTTGATGTTTATGAGATTAAGCTAAAAATCAGTGTGAGGTGCTTTTGAGCATAAGCACAAGCTTCTAAATGTGAATATGAAAACCAGTTATTGAGATCTAAACTAGACCTGGTCAAGTCCCTTTCAACCAAAGAGCAATTCCGAGAAGCTCAGAGCTTGGCACAAGCTCTGCAAGAAGCTTGGAAACTCTCACTACGATTGAGCTTTGGAGCGGTAAGCACATAAGGCCTAAAGACAAGCTTGTTTGCAGCTTTTAAGAAAATTGTAAAATTATGCTAAAATGGTTATAAGAAAGAGCACCAACTGAAGTTTTTGAAACAACAAGTTTCACCTAATAAGACCTAGAAATGAGTCAAGGAAAAATCCTTTCAGTTGAGCTCAAATCCATTTTTTTTGCAATTTTGACTTTTGACATAGTTATGAACATTTGACCAAAGTGAACTTTGAATCCAATTTGCTGATTGTTATTGATGTTATATGATGTAATTAGCCTAATGCAAGCAACTTTATAGACTTCTAAACACAAAACAATGAATTAGCAAATCTAAATCCACAATGATAATTAGTTAAGACAGATTTGATAGAATGTTGACCTTTAATGGTTGCAGACCAAAGATATTGACTCAAATGAGTTAGTTAGAGCTAAACACACTTGATGCAACAAGTTTTAACCATTTAGCAATCCTTGAACACAGATTTAACCATAAACCCAAACACACCTTTTAAACACAGATTTGTAAATAAAACCTAGCTAAATACTAAACTGATTAATTTTAATTATCAAACTGAGTTAAATTTACCTAAATATAACTAAGTGAACAAGCTTAAACCACTTATAACTACCAAAACAAATTATGCTATGGAACTTTGATAACCACTTACAAATGGTCCTTTAGCCATAGTGGCTTGAAACTGAACACAGGATCAACCAACCTATTCTAGATCATGAAACAACCTAATATAAGTCCAAATCCAAGCTCTGCATCACCTGTAACCATTTCCATGCCTGTTTAACCAATTGTTCTTCCCTGTTGACTTTTGTTGACCAAGTGAGAATTTTGCTTGAAACTGAGTAACAAGCTTACAAAAAGCTATGATAAGCTTATGTAAGCTTGTTTAAACCAAGAAATAAGCCATTTGAAGCTTGAAATTAAGAGTTGATATTTGAAATTCCAAACAAGGAACAAGAGATTATGCATTTTATGTAAAACTTGAATTACCACTTGAAAATAGTTCTAATATATTTCAATGATTTAATTTGATATCATGGAACAAGAAATTACAACTTAAAGCTTACTTTAAAACATAGAATTAAAAATACGACATACAGTTGAAATTGAAAATTAACTACTCTCTTTTCTCTGCCTTTTCTCTTCTTTTATGCTTCAAATGTTCCACGGGCCTTCGATGCAATCCCACCTATTTTAGAACCAATGGGAGAGTTTAGAGCCTTTTAGCCGTTTTACCAATTTGGCAGAAAACTCCATTTGACTTGTAGGGCTCTGTATTTGTAGATGGGTGGCATTAATTGTGGAGGTAAAAGTAGGTGAATATGATGATGAGGGGGTGGAAAGGTGAGGTGATGGGAGGGGAAGCGTGCGAGGTTTGCAGGTAACACATGGGGAGATAAACAAAGAGTGGGCCTATTTCGCTTTTGACTTTGGGTTGATCAGGGGTCCAAAATAGGCTAAAGACAGGGGTCAAAAGGGGAAAAGACAGGGGTCAATTCTATTTTTGACAAGGCTTAGATTAGTATTGACAAGGACTTATCTTGTAAATCTGATTTCTTGAAGGACCAAACTGCCAATACTCCAAAGTTGCTCTAAGGACCAAAAGTGACAATCATCAAAAGTCCAAGGACCAATTTTGCCATTTTCCAATTTTCCAGGGGCCAAACTTGACAATTTCAAAAGTTCAGGGACCTTTCTTGCCATTTAACAAAAGATTTATTCAAGGACCATTTTTGACAAATTAGAATATTTCAGGGACCTTGAATAACATTTTTCTTTATTTTGTTTCACCAGGGACTGTTTTTGACAACTTTTCAAACTTGGGGGACTGAAACTGCCAATTATGCAAACTTTGCTCAATTTTCATCTGATTTTAAACATTTTGCATCTGAAACATATAAAATGCAATTTTGGAATATTTTTTGTATTTTGATGCATTCTCGAGCATTTTTAGACGTTTTGCGGTTCAGATTGACTCAAAATGATGAGTATTTACACACTCATCAATCCCCACACTAAACTATTGCTAGTCCCTAGCAATCTTTTGAGAAAACTTAATGGATTTGATCTCTTTACCGAAGCCATTACTCGAGTAGCCAAATGTTTCAGTTTAAGTAAGAACCTTGGTACACCGATAACCAAGTGATTTTGAGCAAAACCACTTTCAACGGATTTGATTTGTCTTTACCGAAGCCGTACCTTCTCGGACTAGCCAACTCTTAGATAAATTATCAATATTATCTTTGGTGAGGTGATTACCAATTATGGTTTTTCCACTGCCTTTACCACAAGCCATAACCTTGCGGGCTAGCCAACTCTTCACTTTTAGGATATGGTGAGTTGAGAACCATACAATTTTGGGCAAATTGCAAGCCATATAAACGGATTTGAGAAATCTTTACCAAGAGCCGTTTGCTCCTGGATTAGCCAATCCTTTAGTCTATCAAACATGATGGGATCGATAACCAAATGAGTAAGTGCAAAACACTTACTCCAAAAAAAAAAAAAATTTTTTTTGGCCAAAAATGGGGAATTGGGAATAATTACATGATAAAATTCGTGAGAATTCCCCCACACTTAGAAATGAATATTGCCCTCAATATTCAAAGTACCGCGTTATGCGAAACATAGAACGTAAAAGGGAAATACTACGGCCATTATTTAGAAAGATGATGATTTTTGGTGAAACACTTATATACATACACAACATGGGGCAACCCCCACACTAGGGTGGTAGAAAATAGAAAGAAGTCAGAAATATGGGTGAAAACCCATATGGCATGCTATTGTTTTGATTACCGAGTCGCTAGCTTGACTCGATCCCCGCATTCATTGGTTCATGGGGAAAGTTTGTAGATCTGGGACAATCACAGGAGGAATGTCCTTTCCAAAATAATGCTTCAACCGATGACCATTCACTTTAAAGTTTGGACCATCTGGTTGAGATAACTCAATGGTGCCATAAGGATAAACCTTAGTGATAGTAAATGGTCCAGACCAACGAGATTTAAGCTTTCCCGAGAAAATCTTCAATCTTGAATTAAAAAGAAGGACTCGATCACCAACATTGAAAAGCGGTTTTGATCTTTGAGTCATGAATCTTCTTTGTCTTTTCTTTATAGATCAAAGAGTTCTCGTATGCTTGATCACGGAGTTCATTTAATTCTTTCATTTGAACTTTTCGTGATCACCTGTATCAATATCAAAGTTGGCATGTTTCAAGGCCCAGTATGCCTTGTGCTCTAGCTCAACCAGCAGATGACATGCCTTCCCGTATACAAGCTTGTATGGAGTACACCCGATGGGTGTTTTGTAACCTGTCCGGAAGGCCCGAGTCGTCATCTAGCTTATCCGACCAAGAGGCACGGTTTTCCGCAACCGTCCCTCCGAATTCTTTGATCCCGGTTAGAAACTTCCACTTGCCCAACTTGTTTGGGGTGGTACGCATAGAGAGAGTGAGTTACACCATACTTCGCATGACTCTTTCAAACTGGTCATTGCAGAAATGCTACCACGATCACCGATTATGGCTCGTGGAGTTCCAAACCTAGCAAACAAGGATTTTAAGAATTTCACTACAACTCGGGCATCGTTGGTGGGCAAAGCCTTAGCTTCAACCCATTTTGACAAGTAGTCAACGACCACGAGTATGTACTTATTACCGCGAGAAGCGGAATGGCCCCATAAAGTCAATGCCCCAGATGTCAAAGATCTCACACACTTGAATGGCGTTTTGTGGCATTTCATTCCTTTGTGAGATATTCCCGTGACGCTTGACAAGCGTCACGAGGCTTTGACAAATTCATGGGCATCCTTGTAGATTGTGGGCCAATAGAATCCGGAATCAAACACCTTCTTGGCTGTGTAGTTGGGGCTATGATGTCCCCCAAGAGGTCCGGCATGGCAAGCCTTGAGAATGTCAATAGCTTCCGACCATATACACATCGCCCGATGACTTGATCACGCAGCAAATTTTGAACAAGTAGGGTCGCCCCGAGTAATGTTTTACATCCTTGAAGAATTTGTTCTTTTGTTGGGACGACATCCCTTTCACTATGAAGTTACCCGCATGGTAATTTGCGGGTCAGCAAACCACGGGGTAGAAGAGTTTCCACGAAAAGAAACCGCATTGAGTGTCTCGAGAGGAAATGTTTCATTTATTTCCTTTTTCTCGAACACAGCTTGGTGAGGGTTCTCTAACGATAGATGATCAGCGAGTGTTCTCACTCCTTTTTATCACGTATAATGATATCAAATTCTTGTCGGAGGAGAACCCAACGGAGCAATCTCGGCTTTGCATCTTGTTTTGCAAAGAGATATTTAAGAGCCGAGTGATCCGTATACACTACGCATTTGGTCAAGATGAGGTATGGCTGAAATTTCTCAAACGCATACACCACAACTAATAGTTCTTTTCGTAGTGGTGTAATGGGTTTGAGCTTCATCATAGTCTTACTTGTAATGTATAGGCTGAAAATGCTTTGTTTTGCGTTGCCCCAAGACTGCTCCGATAGCAAAATCACTTGCATCGCACATGAGCTCAAAGGGTAAATCCCAGTCGGGGGCAACTAGAATGGGTGCTTCCGTAAGCCTTTTCTTCGTGTTTCAAAAGCTTTGACGACTCGAGAGAAGATAAAGGAGCTTCTTTTTCAAGAAGATGGGTCATAGGCCGAGCGATTTTGGAAAAATCCTGTATGAATCTGCGATAAAATCCGGCATGACCAAGGAAACTCCTAATACCTTTGACGGTAGTGGGATGAGGCAGTTTAGCAATAACATCAACTTTTGCTCTATCTACCTCCATCCCATTTTGGAAATCTTATGGCCAAGGACTATGCCTTCTTTGACCATAAAGTGGCTTTTCTCCCAGTTTAGACATAGATTGGTGTCTTCACACCGTTTTAGCATTTTGTCTAAATGGGAAAGACAAGTCTGAAATGAATCCCCGATGGACCGAGAAGTCATCCATAAATACCTCCATTGTTTCCCCGATCATGTCGTGGAATATGGCCATCATACATCGTTGGAACGTGCCTGGAGCGTTACATAAGCCAAAGGGCATACGTTTGTAGGCAAAAGTTCCGTATGGGCAGGTGAATGTGGTCTTTTCTTGATCCCGTGGATCAATGGGGATCTGAAAGTAACCCGAGAAACCATCAAGGAAACAATAGTATTCGTTTCCTGCTAATCTCTCAAGCATTCGGTCCATGAAGGGTAGAGGAAAATGGTCTTTACGGGTGGCGTCATTCAACTTACGATAGTCAATACACACACGCCATCCCGTAACCAATCGAGTTGGAATTAACTCGCTTTCTTCATTTGTGACAACAGTTATGCCACCCTTTTGGAACACAATGAATTGGCTAACCCAAGGACTATCCGAGATAGGGTAAATCAATCCTGCATCAAGAAGTTTGATAACCTCTTGTTTAATAACATCATGGATTTTGGATTCACCTTCTTCGATGTTGAATCGCTGCTTGAAGTCATCCTCCATCAAGATTTTGTGAGTACAAAATTGTGGTTAATACCTTAATGTCGGAGAGTTTCCAAGCAATTGCTTGCTTGTGTGACTTCAAGACCTTTATGAGAGCACTCTTTTCATCTTTACTCAAATCTCGAGCAATAATGACGGGTAATTTATCATCACCTTCAAGGAATGCATACTCAAGATGAGGTGGTAAGTCCTTAAGTTCGACTTCAGGAAATTCTTCAGTTTTCTCAACTGACTTGATTTCCTTGTTATGAAGGTTGACGGGAGGGAGTGGAGGAGAAGTGTCCTGATTTAACAACTTCTCAAGAATAAGAATATCTTCCTCCGGATTAATCTCATGGTGATTAATCTCTTCTGGAATTGCATCACTAATGTGAGGGGTTGATGAATGATCATCTTTAAGCATTTTCTCAATGAGAAGTATGTCCCCCTCGATGTCAATTGGAGCGTGATCAATTTCCCATGGAACAGAATCACTAGACAAGTATGCTTCAATCTCATCCAAGATGAAGTCGCCTCAAACGGAGCGGAGAGAGGAGTAGAATTGGCTATGATAGGTTGAGAAGATGTGGTGGGATCCCCACTCAAAGAATTATGAGAATAACCCGAACTTCTTGAGAGTACTCTTCAGAGCAACATCAATGATATCGATTCGGTTAACCGACTTCAGAATCATAGTTTTGCGGAGTACCTCGAAGTTTGATCAAGGTTAAAGGTGACGGCTTCATTACCAACACGTAATGTGATTTCTTGCTCAAATACATCAATGAGAGCACGGCCCGTTCTCATGAATCCTCTTCCAACAATTAGAGGAACCCGTGGATCAGCATCGAAATCAACAACTACAAAGTCACCTGGAAAATGGAACTTTCCTACTTTCACAAATACGTCCTCAGCAATTCCAAGAGGACGGGATATTGTACGATCTGCAAGCTCAAGAGTCATGCATGTAGGAGTAAGATCCTAAGAGAAAGTTTCTTCCATCTGAATGAGGCATCAGTTTATGCTTGCACCAAGATCGGCTAAGGCAAAGCATTCAACCATTCCTGGAAATACACAAGGTAAGAGGAACTTTCCAGAATCTCCAAGCTTCTCGGGAAGCTTCTTCTAATAACTGCAGAGCGCTCGCTCAGAGGAGTTTTAGCCATTTCAAACAGCTTTTCCTTGTTGCTTAACATGTGTTTGAGAGTTGATGCAAACTTGGGCATCAACATGATAGCATCCGCGCAGCTTATGTCAAAATGAAGTTCTTGGAAAATTTGAAAGAATTTTTCCATTTGTTGACTAGCTTTCTCGCGGAGCTTTTGCTCATGTAAACGTGATGGGTAAGGGATAGAAGATTTGGATTTTCCAATGGGAGCTACAGGAGGTTCAAAAACAACTCCTGGATTGGATTTTGGTTTCTGGACAACCTGAGGATGGACAGTCTTTGGTTCCTCCGTTATTAGTAGGAAGTTCCTTGTCCGTTGTCGCCTCAGGTTCACTTTCCACTACCTTCGGGGGAGAAGAAGAAGAGGTAGTAGGAATAGCGGGTCCATCATATGAAGTACCACTCCTGGTTGTGATCGCCTTTGCATCTTCCCTCGGATTAGCGATCGTGTTGCTAGGTAAAGTACCTGAGCCCGAGGGTCGATCATGTAAAGACTTCTTTAAGTTCACGATCCTGACCAACACCCTGTTTGTCTCCTCTTGAGACTTCATGAATTGCCTTAAAAGCTCATCAGATGTTGATACAGGAGGAGGTGGAGGGGTAATTTGAGGTCTTATGTTCTGGTTATAGCCGAATTCCTTGATTAGGGTTCATATTCCCCTGAAATTGATTCCCTCGATTATAAGTGTTTTGATTAAGATTTCCTTGATGTTGGAAACCTTGGTTGGGACCGGAATAGAAATTACCTTGGTTTTGATAACCTTGGTTCATTCTTTGTTGGTTCTGATTCTTAGTTAGGATTCGGTTGAAACCGGTGGTGCCGATAAGTGTTAGCACGGTAGTTTGGTTCATTCTGAGGACGGTATTGATTACCTCCTTGATTTGAAGTACCGGCTATAGCATTTGCTTCAAAAGGACTACCATCTCGTGGCAGTAGCAGTTGTAGTATGCATGAGGACCACCACAAGTAACACAAACTTCAACTTTCTTCACTTCACCATACGATGGTGCTTGTGTGAAAGTGACTTTCTTTTGGTTAGCAAGAACCAAAGCCTGAACAATATCCGTGAGTTTGTCAATCTTAGCATCGGTGCTAGATGTACCCACTGGAGATGAAGTAGAAGGTCCAGCCTTAGACTGAGATTGATATGTCTTTGCTCGGAAAGGGCGGACCTGGGACTTGTTTTCAATTATTTGCAAGGCTTCTTTTGTGGTCTTGCTCAGGAAATTACCTCCCGCGGAGGCATTTAGAGAGTCTTGATCACCTTGGTGCAGACCATTGTAGAAAGTATCCATTTGCATTAACTCGGTAAAACCATGATGCGGACACTTGCGGAGCAAGTCTTTGTAACGATCCCACGCCTCCCCGAATGATTCATCAAATCTCTGAGAGAATTTCATTATCTCATTTTTAAGACTTGTAGTTCGGGATGGAGGATAGAATTCGTTAACAAACTTTGTGACAAGATCTTCCCATGTCTCAATGGAACGAGGGGGTTGTTTCTCAAGCCAATTCCGGCTTGTCCCTCTAGAGAAAATGGGAACATGTAAGAAGCTTGATAGCTTCATGTGGGACATTCTTATACTTGATGGTAGATGCAATCTTGTTAAACCATCGAATGTGTGCATGAGGATCATCCCGCTCAAAACCATAGAATTGGCTTTGGGTTACCAGATTAAGTAACCCGGTTTTGAGCTCAAAAGTGTCAACCACGATGGCTGGGACAACAATAGCATCTCCGTAACCCTCGATGGGTGCTTGGAGAAGCTCATTCATAGGTTTGTCTTCTGCCATTTTGACAGGTGGTGGTGGTGGTAGACGTTCCTCATCATACGCTGAAGGAGCGAACGCCCTCTACGTCTACGAGGAATCTTGCCAAGCTCAGAAAGTGGACTTGTAGAGCTGGAAGAACGAATGCGCATGCACTAAGTTTAAAAATCGTTTCAAAACAAATGAGGCAAAACACAAGTGAACTTAACCAATAATCACAAATGAAATGGCTTCTTTGAAAAAGGTACACCAAATCACAAGTGACACAAAGGCAAGTTTTAAATCTGATGTTCGGGAACTTATTATGGTCGCACCCCCAGTTAGGTAGTGCAATGCCTTGATTTGCGGTGGTTGATTTTTATGTATATTAAGTACCACTGAAAAGACGTAGGTAATGATTTGTGCTGATGGGTTTAAAAACTTTTGGACAATATTTTTGGTATCGTCTCGTTTAACCAAATCGTATTTCCTTAAGAATCACCTTAAAAGAAACACAAGTCAGAAAACGTTACGATTGTTTTGTTGTTTTATATTGTTTTTGGTGTTTTTAACACTTTAGGAAAAGTGTTAATGAACTTTTTGATTTATATAACTTTACAGAAAACTTTTTTACAAACTGTGGTATATGTGCAAGTACGGGTCTGAAAAATGTTTAGAACACGCTACAGCCTCCCGTGGCCAAAATTTGATCTGTGCTGAACCGTCAAGTTATCTCACGCAAGCTAGCCACTTGTGAATGACCAGCTGTAAGAAACTTAAAAACAGCTCGAGCACAAATACAATGAAGATCAGGAGAATACAGTGGATTTCCGGGTCGTTAAGTCCCACGGAGGTTGCCTGGTGTTTAACACAATCAGATGTCGAATAACCACTAAGGATAGTGGTCAGTAAGGATTTTGATTTGTTTATAAACTACAGAAGATTAAAGGAGATTAAAAAGTTAAAATCTATTAAATAAACGCTATCACTATTTTTAAACTAATGTTTTTGTTTTTATGTTTTTATAAAACTGAATTTAAAATCTACGTGACGTACAAACAAAAACGTGAAACTTACACAATATTAATCCTAAAAATATAAAAATGATATTTTTACAATCCTAATGATATAATAAAATTTTAAGAAAAAGAAAATTATTTTTATAACTATTTAATTAATTATTATTGATTAAAAACTATTTTTAACTATTTAATAATAACCTAAATTACAAGAAATTAGGAAATAAAGCTAGAAAATTAAAATTATGACTTGGAAAAATCTAAAATAACAAAAAAGAATTTTCAAAACTATTTTTGTATTTTTCTGATTATTTTTCTATTTTCTATGAATTTTAAACTATTTAAAACTAATTAAATTACTAAAAATTACAAAATAAACTATGAAAAATCTGGAAAATTACTTTTTTTACTATTTATATTTATCTAAACTTAATAAAAATGAAAAGTTATTTTTTTGGACTTTTTCTGATTTAATTGTATTAAAAGCTATTTAAATAATCCTAAAAACTGTTTTTAATTAAGAAAAATAGCAATCAGTGTTGGAAAATTATGAAAATTTCAAGAAAAGTCTAACTTAATATCCTGAGTCTAGGAAAAATAGAAAAACATGGTGTTGTTTGGAAGAAATTGAAACTGCTATGAATTGAGCTTATGAATAAGCACTTTAATAAGCAAAGTGAACACAAACAAGCACCACACTAGAACAGAAGTTACAATATACTAAAGTAACCAAATTTCAACTAACCTTAACTGTTTTTAACCACTGAATAGCTGTTTACACAGATTTGATGTTTATGAGATTAAGCTAAAAATCAGTGTGAGGGTGCTTCTTTTGAGCATAAGCACAGCTTCTAAATAAGTGAATATGAAAACCAGTTATTGAGATCTAAACTAGACCTGGTCAAGTCCCTTTCAACCAAAGAGCAGACCTGGAGAAGCTCTGTGGAGCTTGGCACAAGCTCTGCAAGAAGCTTGGAAACTCTCAGCTCTGATTGAGCTTTGGAGCAGGGCACATAAGGCCTAAAAGACAAGCTTGTTTGCAGCTTTTAAGAAAATTGTAAAATTCTGCTAAAATGGTTATAAGAAAGAGCACCAACTGAAGTTTTTGAAACAACAAGTTTCACCTAATAAGACCTAGAAATGAGTCAAGGAAAAATCCTTTCAGTTGAGCTCAAATCCATTTTTTTTGCAATTTTGACTTTTGACATAGTTATGAACATTTGACCAAAGTGAACTTTGAATCCAATTTGTTGACTGTTATTGATGTTATATGATGTAATTAGCCTAATGCAAGCAACTTTATAGACTTCTAAACACAAAACAATGAATTAGCAAATCTAAATCCACACAGATAATTAGTTAAGACAGATTTGATAGAATGTTGACCTTTAATGGTTGCAGACCAAAGATATTGACTCAAATGAGTTAGTTAGAGCTAAACACACTTGATGCAACAAGTTTTAACCATTTAGCAATCCTTGAACACAGATTTAACCATAAACCCAAACACACCTTTTAAACACAGATTTGTAAATAAAACCTAGCTAAATACTAAACTGATTAATTTTAATTATCAAACTGAGTTAAATTTACCTAAATATAACTAAGTGAACAAGCTTAAACCACTTATAACTACCAAAACAAATTATGCTATGGAACTTTGATAACCACTTACAAATGGTCCTTTAGCCATAGTGGCTTGAAACTGAACACAGGATCAACCAACCTATTCTAGATCATGAAACAACCTAATATAAGTCCAAATCCAAGCTCTGCATCACCTGTAACCATTTCCATGCCTGTTTAACCAATTGTTCTTCCCTGTTGACTTTTGTTGACCAAGTGAGAATTTTGCTTGAAACTGAGTAACAAGCTTACAAAAAGCTATGATAAGCTTATGTAAGCTTGTTTAAACCAAGAAATAAGCCATTTGAGGCTTGAAATTAAGAGTTGATATTTGAAATTCCAAACAGTGAACAAGAGATTATGCAGCTTATGTAAAAACTTGAATTACCACTTGAAAATAGTTCTAATATATTTCAATGATTTAATTTGATATCATGGAACAAGAAATTACAACTTAAAGCTTACTTTAAAACATAGAATTAAAAATACGACATACAGTTGAAATTGAAAATTAACTACTCTCTTTCTTCTCTGTCTTTCTCTTCTTTTATGCTTCAGAAATGTTCCACGTGGCCTTCTGATGCAATCCCACCTCATTTTAGAACCAATGGGAGAGTTTAGAGCCTTTTAGCCGTTTTTACCAATTTGGCGGGAAAACTCCATTTGACTTGTAGGGCTCTGTATTTGTAGATAGGGGGGGGGGTGGCATTAATTGTGGAGGTAAAAGTAGGTGAATATGATGATGAGGGGGGTGGAAAGGTGAGGTGATGGGAGGGGAAGCAGGCAGAGGTTTGCAGGCAACACATGGGGGAGATAAACAGTAGTGGGCGCCTATTCTGCTTTTTTGACTTTGGGTTGATCAGGGGTCCAAAATAGGCTAAAGACAGGGGTCAAAAGGGGAAAAGACAGGGGGTCAATTCTATTTTTGACAAGGCTTAGATTAGTATTGACAAGGACTTATCTTGTAAATCTGATTTCTTGAAGGACCAAACTGCCAATACTCCAAAGTTGCTCTAAGGACCAAAAGTGACAATCATCAAAAGTCCAAGGACCAATTTTGCCATTTTCCAATTTTCCAGGGGCCAAACTTGACAATTTCAAAAGTTCAGGGACCTTTCTTGCCATTTAACAAAAGATTTATTCAAGGACCATTTTTGACAAATTAGAATATTTCAGGGACCTTGAATAACATTTTTCTTTATTTTGTTTCACCAGGGACTGTTTTTGACAACTTTTCAAACTTGGGGGACTGAAACTGCCAATTATGCAAACTTTGCTCAATTTTCATCTGATTTTAAACATTTTGCATCTGAAACATATAAAATGTAATTTTGGAATATTTTCAGTATTTTGATGCATTTCTGAGCATTTTTAGACGTTTTGCAGTTCAGATTGACTCAAAAATGATGAGTATTTACACACTCATCAACAGGTTTAGTCCTTATGATAAGATTGGAAAAGTTTCAGGATCACCTCACTTTGGCGAATTACATTTTGGTCCTTGTGCTTAATACAAACCAAACGGACACCATTTTAATTAAACAAGCCCAAATCCAATCCATTACCCAAACCCGGCCCAATATTTAAAAATGAGAAAACTGCCTACACTGTAGCTTCTCTCCCACCATCTTGCATCCCAATTACCAGTGGTTTCACCACCACTTGCCCACCTCTCCACCTCACCTTATCTCTACACTGCCTACCCACTACCCATCCACCTCCACATCCATCCAAGACCCATTAATTGCAGAAACCCACCCAAAGAGTTTTTGGCGCCAAAATGCCATTTGATGGCTAAGATGTATTTGACCCATCCAAAGGCTGATATTATTGATGGGAAAGATCAAGTGGGACCCACAGACTCAGAAGGATCAATATAAAAGAAGAAAGAAGACAGAGAGATAGATTGTCAAGTTTTTAGACCAAATTGTGTAAACTTTAAATTCATTGTTAACTTTTAAATTCAATGTTATTTTCAAAGTTGTATCATGTTTCATGTTTAATGAAAGTTATTTCAATAGTTCTCAGTTTCAGTTCTCAAGTTTGAATTCAATCTTTAGCATTTTCAAGCAAAATTGACACTTTGCTTTAATCTTGTTGAATATTGTTGTTCTTGTTCATTTAATCTCATTTCAGTTACCTTTTAAGTTTTTTGAAGCTTTGTTATCACTTAGAGGACTTGTAACTTAGTTTACTTAAAAAACATAAAAAATCAAAGAAAATAGAAATAAAATTAAAATAAGTGTTCATGATGATGAAGGCTTGGAGCAGGGTTGCTCATGGATTGCCCTGGGTTAGATGCTTCTTGGGAAGCTATAGGTAGTGATCTCAGACTATGGTTCTCAGTCTCACTTAAATTCCAAATTGTAAGATTTTTCTTTATGATTTTCATTTTATAGTATAAGTGCTTAAATTCTGTTAATTTTAGCTTAATCATATTTAAATACAGTTAGTATAAGGTTTTTAAGTAGTTACATGATCTTAATCTTTGGAATTCTTTGATAAGCTTTAAAACTTCCTCTTAAAGGCTTGTTTGGATTTGCTAGTTTAATTGTGTTTAAGAGTGTTTGTGTTGTTGCTTTTGCTGGATTCATGTCTCATTAGGTCTCATTAGCTCATACAAATAATATAAGTCAGTCCTTGTTTAAGCTATAGTCAAAATACTCTATAATCCTTCTTAAATTAATAACTGTTAAGATTTTAAAGGTAAGAATCATCATATTAGCTTAAAAGTTGTTAGCATAGCTTAATATACTTTATTATACCTTAACATATCATAATCAGTCATTAGCTTTGATTATAAGTTCATTAAAGTCAACTTTGTTTCATTTTCTTAAAAAGTCAAAAATGCTCATTACGCAGTTTTATGGTCGAATTCACAAGCTTGGCACAAGCTCACTAGTTAACTTTAGCTTGTGATTTTTAGTTTTTTGTGAAGCTAACCAAGCCATCTTTGAGTCCTAAGCTTAAATTTCCAATTTGAAGCTTATTTGATAAGGTTGCACTCAGCTTATTGTTTTGTCCATTTAACTTCAAGATACACCGAAGTTATACTCAGATACACCGAGTTATACTCGATTGTTTTTCACTTTTTAATAAGCTCACCAAAAGCTCTCCAAGGAACAAAACAGTTGATAATTTTAACTTTTTGGATAGCTTATTTGGTCAACTTATTAGTTCAAGTGTTTGTTTTAAATTTCTAGCTTATCTTAGTGCTTAAAAATAAGCTTAAAGGTGCATAGTGATTTACAAAGTGTCCTGTGCAATTCAGTTAGCTAAGTGCTTATTTTTGCTTAATAAGTGCTTATTTCCGAGTATTTATTCTTTTTCAGTTTCCATTTTAGCTTTTAAATCAGTGTTTAGCTTATTTCAGTTAGCTTGTATTTATTTGTTAGCTTATTAGCCATTTTAAGCTTACTACTTGTGCTTATTTCATATTTTAGCCAACTGTTGGAATCATAAGCTCATAACTGAGCTTATTAGATTTTTAGAAAAAGTTGTAGTTATAGAAAATGCTTATCTTATAGTGCTTAATAAGTTTTAACAAAGAAAATAAAAAAAAAAATAGTTAGCAAAAAGGCATTGCTGGGATTCGAACCCTGGCCACCCAGCTCACCACACCACACACACACCATCTGCCCTAGGGACTTTTTCAGTATCCTTTTACACAATCTAATACATAAGCCTTCTTGTCTATTTAAGCTTATACGAGCTATTTGGCTTATTTCCAGCTTATTTATAATAGCTTTTTCAACTTTTGTATTTTTTATATAATTGTATTAGTATAAAGTATTTTATAAAAAAGTTTCAGATTTTTCTAAATAGTTTTAGTATTTTTAAACATTTAATTAGTGTAAAATCTTATTTAATTCATAATAAAAAATATAAAAGTCTAAAATATATAAATCTTTTTTTCTAAAATTTTCTTTTGTCATATAGTACGTAATAAAATTGTTTTTACACTTGTAGGACTTTTATTTCATAAATTTTACGTTTTTACTTGCGCACTCGCGTAATTTTTATACTTAACGTACGTTTTCATTTTAAGTCACGTTTTTAGATAATTTAAGTTTACGTTTTAGTTAAAATAGTTTATTTAAGTCATTTTATTTTATAAAATCACAAAAACATCATTGTAAAAATAGTGATAGCGTTTATTTAATATATTTTAACTTTTTAATTTCTTTTAATTTGCATTTAAGTCGCTATAATTTATTAATCTTTTCTTTAGGTAATTATCCATCCAAATCCTTACTGATCACTATCCTTAGTGATTATTCGACATTTGAAGTTGTTTAACACCAATTCATCCTCCGTGGGACTTAACGACCCAGGAATACACTATATTCCTCTGATCTTAAATTGCATTTGGTGTTTAAACTGTTTTGAGTTTTTTACGGTTAGCCATTCACAAGTGGCCGGCTTGTGTGAGATAACTTGACGGTTTTGCACCAATCAAATTTTGGCGCCGCTGCCGGGGAGGGTGTAAGCGTGTTTTAAGCATTTCCAGATCCATTCTTGCACATATACCACCTTTTTGTAAACAAATTTTAAAATAAAAAGTTCATTAACACTTTTCCTAAAGTGTTAACAACACCAAAAATATTTTCATTCTTTGTTTTTATAACATGTTTTTCAAAAATACCAAAAATATTCCTCTCTACCCTCTTACCCTTTTGATTCTTCATTTCTTACCCTCTAGAACCATTTGATTCTTTCTATGTCTTATCCTCACCCTCTTGGTTGTCAATGGTGTGGTGGTCCTTATAATGGTGGCAATTGCCCTAGTTATAGCATGGTGGAATCAGAAACGGTCCGTCTATAACCAAGATCCCTATTCCTACCATAACACAACCGATTTATTCCATCGGCTACCACATGTGAGACTCAGCAGTTTCTTGTTGTGAGTACGTGGTGGTTCACACTCCAGCCTGATTGCCAATCGGGAAACACGCTTGTCTATGAGCAGGTTCCTGATAACAATTATGACTACTACACATATGACTCACGACCACATCAGCTTTACTGTTGTGAGTATTGTGGAGGTCCTCACTCTAGCTCGGATTGTCAAACAGGGAATCCATTTCCTTGTAACAATTACGACTCTTCGTATCAAGACCAACCTCCACAGTACCAAATGATTCAAGCAACTCCTCATGAAACTACGACATACCTTCTATCGAAGAGTCTTGAGTTATTAAAAGAACTTAAGGAGGATTCGGCTATGTCACATGAGAAATCCATGGAAGAATTGTTAGCGGAGGAATGGGCTGCTAAATTAGATTCCCAGATTGCCATTGAAAACACTGTTAGGGAATCAATTAGACTACAAAAGCATTCAAATCTAGCTCTCAATTCCATTTCATTCCTGATGACGATGATGATGAAGATACCCTTGATATTCTACCATTTTATTCATCAAGTTCATCAGTTGAGATTCCATCCGTGGAAATGCAGGGAGAAAAGAATATGACTGAATCACTAGCTGTAGAAATAATGGAACTTTAGAATCCATAATCGCTAGTCCTTCTCAACTCCCTCTGGCTGTTATCACACCCGAGGTTCACACTCACTCTCTGAACATGGGGGATGAGTATCTTGACACTGTTCCTGAAAAGGAATCGGACGAATTCATAAAGTCTAGTGTTGAGGACTTTGTCCCAATCCCGAGAGAGTCACAGGGAATTCTTGATCATGTGTGTGATATCCCTCCTCCTCTTGTCTTCCATAATGATCATATTGAGATGTTCTCGATTCTCGATGAGGACTATTCTTTATCTTGTGGAGACATAAGTTATGGGGAATTACCTTCGAGCTTGTCAGCTTAGGAGAAGAGAATGTTAATCACTTTGTTCCCTAAACGTTCAAAACAACTCTCACTAATCCTCTATTTGAATTCGACTCTGAATTCACTTTAATTTCCGAGAATCCACTCTTTGATACTCAGATTGAGGATAGTGATGAGTCTACAGTGGAACAAGAATTCACATATTTACATCTTGTGATTGATTCTCTTCACGAGGAGTTCTCTGGTGAACTCTCTCATGACATATCTCCTCCGTAATATGATCATTTCTATTTTGATCTTGAGGATGATATTGGCTCGGAGGAAGGTATACTCTTATAAGAGTTTGCTTATTGATGATACTACCCTCAACCTTCCTCCCGTTATGTTTACATTTGAGGATGAAGAATGGATCTTGATTGTTATCAGAATCTTTCTTCCTTTCCTCAAATATCTTGTGATTTCTCTTCATCTTCACTCCTTCGGGAATGAAGACACTATTTTTGATCCCGGCATTTTCATTTATCATTTTTGAGCCGGTTCTATGTATATCTCATCGGTGTGGAACTTTCACGTGCTTCAAATGTTTATACAAACATTTTGAATGAAAGTCCGATGGAGATTGTTTCTTCCACTTACTTCCCCATGAACAAATTAATGCGGGGTCGAGTCAAGCTAGTGACTCGGGAATCAAAAACATTAGCAAGCACAACATGGGTTTTCACCCATGAGTACCACCCTAGTGTGGGGGAGATGCCCCACATATTGTAAAAAAAAAAAAAAAAAATTAAAATTAAAAATTATTAAAAAAGAGAATAATTGTTGTGTTTCTACACTTGGCTAGTAATGTTATCTTTTTACGTTCTAAGTTTCGACATAACAGCCGGTACTTTGAATATTGAGGAAAATATTCATTTCTAAGTGTGGGGAAATTTCGTGAATTTGATCATAAATGTACCCTTTTAGTCCCTTTTTCCCCAAAATGGCCAAATTTTAAAATTTTTATTTAGTGGAAGTACTATGTACTAAACACAACAAATGGTAATCAATCCACCATATCTAACCCACATAAGGATTGGCTAATCCAGGAGCAAACGGCTCTTGGTAAAGATATCTCAAATCCGTTGACGGCTTGCAATTTGCCCAAAATTGTATGGTATTCAGCTCACCATATCTTTAATTAGTGAAGAGTTGGCTAGCCCGCAAGTTTATGGCTTGTGGTAAAGGCAGGTGGAAATCCATAATTGGTAATCGGCTCACCAAAGATAATATTGATAATTTATGTAAGAGTTGGCTAGTCCAGAAGCAAACGGTTTCTGGTAAAGACAAATCAAAACCGTTAAAAGCTTGTGATTTGCTCAAAATAATTTGGTTATCATTGTACCAAGGTTCTTACTTGAACTAAAACAATTGGCTACTCCAGAAGTAATGGCTTTTGGTAAAGAGATGAAATCCATTAACTTTTCATAAATCATTGCTAGGGACTAGCAATATCTTAGTGTGGGGGATTGATGAGTGTCTAAATACTCATTATTTTTGTACTATCTAGACTGCAAAAACATCTGAAAACACTCATAAATGCATCAAAATGATAAAAATATCACAAAAAAGTGTTTTATGTGTTTCAAATGCAAAATGTCCAAAATCAGATGAAAAACGTATCAAGTTTGCATAATTGGCGCTTTAGTCCCCAAGTTTCAAAAGTTGTCAAAAATAGTCCCGGTAATTCAAAACTTGTAAAATGTCATTTAAGGTCCATAAGATTCAAAAGTTGTCAAAACAAACCCTTTAAAGTTTAAAATTTACAAAATGACAATTTTAGTCCTTAAACTTTACAAAAATGTCAAAAATAGTCCCTGGTGTTCAAAAATAGAAATTATTCAAACAACACCCTTGTATTATTAATAAATGACATAATTGGTCCTTTATGATAAGTTTAGAGAAAAATTACAAGTTTGGTCCCTGGAGTTTGAAAATTGTCAAAAATGGTCCTTGGACATTTTATAAATAGAATTTTATGCAATTGGTCCTTGTACTATTCAAAATTTACAGGTTTAGTCCTTATGATAAGATTGGAAAAGTTTCAGGATCAGCCCTCACTTTGGCGAATTACATTTTTGGTCCTTGTGCTTAATACAAACCAAACGGACACCATTTTAATTAAATAAGCCCAAATCCAATCCTGTTACTCCAAACCCGCCCAATATTTAAAATGAGAAAACCGCCTACACTGTAGCTTCTCCTCTCCCACCACTGCATCCCAATTACCAGTGGTTTCACCACCACTTGCCCACCTCTCCACCTCACCTTATCTCTACACCTGTCTACCCACTACCCCTCCACCTCCACATCCATCCAAGACCCATTAATTGCAGAAACCCACCCAAAGACTTTTTGGCGCCAAAATGCCATTTGATGGCTAAGATGTATTTGACCCATCCAAAGGCTGATATTATTGATGGGAAAGATCAAGTGGGACCCACAGACTTAGAAGGATCAATATAAAAGAAGAAAGAAGACAGAGAGATAGATTGTCAAGTTTTTAGACCAAATTCATAGTGTAAACTTTAAATTCTGTTGTTAACTTTTAAATTCAGTGTTATTTTCAAAGTTGTATCATGTTTCATGTTTAATGAAAGTTATTTCAATAGTTCTCGGCCAGTTCTCAAGTTTGAATTCAATCTTTAGCATTTTCAAGCAAAATTGACACTTTGCTTTAATCTTGTTGAATATTGTTGTTCTTGTTCATTTAATCTCATTTCAGTTACCTTTTAAGTTTTTTGAAGCTTTGTTATCACTTAGAGGACTTGTAACTTAGTTTACTTAAAAAAACATAAAAATCAAAGAAAATAGAAATAAAATAAAAATAAGTGTTCATGATGATGAAGGCTTGGAGCAGGGTTGCTCATGGATTGCCCTAGGTTAGATGCTTCTTGGGAAGCTATAGGTAGTGATCTCAGACTATGGTTCTCAGTCTCACTTAAATTCTAAATTGTAAGCTTTTTCTTTAAGATTTTCATTTTATAGTATAAGTGCTTAAATTCTGTTAATTTTAGCTTAATCATATTTAAATACAGTTAGTATAAGGTTTTTAAGTAGTTACATGATCTTAATCTTTGGAATTCTTTGATAAGCTTTAAAACTGCCTCTTAAAGGCTTGTTTGGATTTGCTAGTTTAATTGTGTTTAAGAGTGTTTGTGTTGTTGCTTTTGCTGGATTCATGTCTCATTAGGTCTCATTAGCTCATACAAATAATATAAGTCAGTCCTTGTTTAAGCTATAGTCAAAATACTCTATAATCCTTCTTAAATTAATAACTGTTAAGATTTTAAAGGTAAGAATCATCATATTAGCTTAAAAGTTGTTAGCATAGCTTAATATACTTTATTATACCTTAACATATCATAATCAGTCATTAGCTTTGATTATAAGTTCATTAAAGTCAACTTTGTTTCATTTTCTTAAAAAGTCAAAAATGCTCAGGTACGCTTTTATGGTCGAATTCACAAGCTTGGCACAAGCTCACTAGTTAACTTTAGCTTGTGATTTTTAGTTTTTTGTGAAGCTAACCAAGCCATCTTTGAGTCCTAAGCTTAAATTTCCAATTTGAAGCTTGTTTGATAAGGTTGCACCCAGCTTATTGTTTTGTCCATTTAACTTCGAGATACACCGAAGTTATACTCAGATACACCGAGTTATACTCATTGTTTTTCACTTTTAATAAGCTCACCAAAAGCTCTCCATGAACAAAACGAGTGATAATTTTAACTTTTTGGATAGCTTATTTGGTCAACTTATTAGTTCAAGTGTTTGTTTTAAATTTCTAGCTTCTCTTAGTGCTTAAAAATAAGCTTAAAGGTGCATAGTGATTTACAAAGTGTCCTGTGCAATTCAGTTAGCTAAGTGCTTATTTTTGCTTAATAAGTGCTTATTTCCAAGTATTTATGCTTTTTCAGTTTCCATTTTAGCTTTTAAATCAGTGTTTAGCTTATTTCAGTTAGCTTGTATTTATTTGTTAGCTTATTAGTCATTTTAAGCTTACTACTTGTGCTTATTTCATATTTTAGCCAACTGTTGGAATCATAAGCTCATAACTGAGCTTATTAGATTTTTAGAAAAAGTTGTAGTTATAGAAAATGCTTATTTTATAGTGCTTAATAAGTTTTAACAAAGAAAATAAAAAAAAAATAAATAGTTAGCAAAAGGCATTGTTGGGATTCAACCCCGCCACCCACTCACCACACCACACACACACCATCTGCCCTAGGGACTTTTTCAGTATCCTTTTACACAATCTAATACATAAGCCTTCTTGTCTATTTAAGCTTATACGAGCTATTTGGCTTATTTCCAGCTTATTTATAATAGCTTTTTCAACTTTTGTATTTTTTATATAATTGTATTAGTATAAAGTATTTTATAAAAAAGTTTCAGATTTTTCTAAATAGTTTTAGTATTTTTAAACATTTAATTAGTGTAAAATCTTATTTAATTCATAATAAAAAATATAAAAGTCTAAAATATATAAATCTTTTTTTCTAAAATTTTCTTTTGTCATATAGTACGTAATAAAATTGTTTTTACCCTTGTAGGACTTTTATTTCATAAATTTTACGTTTTTACTTCACTGCGTAATTTTATACTTAACGTACGTTTTCATTTTAAGTCACGTTTTTAGATAATTTAAGTTTACGTTTTAGTTAAAATAGTTTATTTAAGTCATTTTATTTTATAAAATCACAAAAACATCATTGTTAAAATAGTGATAGCGTTTATTTAATATATTTTAACTTTTTAATTTCTTTTAATTTGCATTTAAGTCGCTATAATTTATTAATCTTTTCTTTAGGTAATTATCCATCCAAATCCTTACTGATCACTATCCTTAGTGATTATTCGACATCTGAAGTTGTTTAACACCAATTCATCCTCCGTGGGACTTAACGACCCAGGAATACACTATATTCCTCTGATCTTAAATTGCATTTGGTGTTTAAACTGTTTTGAGTTTCTTACGGTTAGCCATTCACAAGTGGCCGGCTTGTGTGAGATAACTTGACTGTTTTGCACCGATCAATATCCTACAAATACTCCAATGTCCGCTTTAGCTTTAAGTTTTCGTAAGTCTTGGCCTTCATTAGTTGGATAACACAATGCACCAAACACACGAAGGAATGAGAGATTATGTTTTCTATTATGGACAAGTTCATATGGAGTTTTTCCATGAGCAGTGTGAATTAGGGATCAATTTTGAGTGTAGCATGCAGTGGAAATGGCTTCAGCCTAGAGAAACATTGGAACCTTTGAGTAGATCAGCATTGTTCTTGCGACTTCCACAAGAGTTCGATTTCATCTTTCAACTACACTGTTCTTTTGAGGAGTTCGTGGAACACTTCTTTGATGACTGATTCCAACACTTTCATCAAACTCACTAAGTTGTTTATTAACAAACTCAGTTCCATTTTCTGTTCGGATGATTCTGATAATTTTGTTAAGTCGAACCTGCAGTTGTTTGATAAGTTTGATGATGATATCTGGAGTTTCATTCTTTGTCCTTAAGAACTTAACCCATGTGAATCGAGAGTAATCATCAACCACAACTAACACATATTTCTTCCCAAAGATATTCTGCACTCTCATGGGTCCACATAAATCCATGTGAATTATATGAAGAACTTTTGTAACTGAGTTTGTAGGTTCGGGTTTGTGGGCATACTTCTTGCTTTTTCCCACTTGGCATGCTGAACAAAGATGATCCTTTTCATACTTTAGTCTAGGTAAACCTACAACTAAGTCCTTTCTGGAGAGATCATTGATGGTGCTGAAGTTCAAGTGATTGAGACGACGATGCCATAACCATGACTTTGTTTTTGAAGCCTTTGACAACAAGCAAATTGGAGAAGACTACATCCTATCTTCAATAGAGATGGTATATAGATTTGAACCACGTGTTCCTCTTAAAAGTTCTTTACCATCAAGTTCTCTGACGAAACAAATATGTTTTCTGAAGGCCACTTCTAGATCAGAATCACATAATTGACCGACAGAGAACAAGTTATGACCAAGACCTTCTACGTAATATACCCTGGAGATAACACTATCACCGACAACATAATTTCCATAACCCATAATTGCACCGAAATGATCGTTCCCGAATCTAACAGTCCCAATGAATTTACTCACGAAGTTCATGAGCCTCGACCGGTCTCCAGTCATATGCTTGGAACAGCCTGAGTCCAGGTACCACAAAACGATTTGAACGATCTGCAGTTGAACACAAACAAGAATGGATAACTGGATAATTGGGATCCCCATGCAAGAATGGGTTCCATTTGGTTAATAACAGTGATTGGAACACCCACATCAGAGGTAGAAACAATGGACTCATTAGAAATAGATGCAGTGCTAGTGTCCGTATTTGACCTATTCAAAGTATGTTCGCTTCTTAAGGGAATAGTTCTACCAGTAGGCATCCATTTTCTAGTCGGCATTTATTTAGAAACTTTAGGGCAAAGCTCATTAATCTTACGGCCAGTAGGTATCCATTGATAACCTAGATTACTAAATTTCCTTCCTGTGGGTATCCACTGTTTTCTAACTTTCTTTCGCCTTTGCCTTTTAGCCTTCTTAGCTTGAACTTTAACATTAACAGTTTTATCGGGGCATTTGACAAAGATTAGACAAAACATTCACACCACATTCATGAATAGTAACAGAAATCAAGAAGTCATCATTACATGGTTTGCGAATAGTAGCAGAATTCGAATTAATTATAGGACGCTTATAGCTAATACTAGAATCAACACGATTCATTTTATTCAACTCAAACTTAATATTCCTAGGGTGATCTTCTACTCTCTTCCAATGCACATTCTTAGCTTGCGAGGTCCTAGCTTGCTTGGTATTGCCTGGAGGCTTTGACCCGCTGGCTTTAATGTCACTGATTACTCCTGTAGAGGGAATTATGAGAACATTAGTTGGTTGATCTACTTTTTGCATTCCTGGACTAGATGTGTAGGGATCTGAACTACTTGAAGGCACATTAGTGTTCACTTTCTTAAAACTGGGCATAGAATGATTTGTATGCTTGGCACTAGGCATGGAACAAGGCATCACAGCTTTACCTTTCGCACCTAAGGATTTACGACATGTTGCAATTAAACAATCTAGCATATCTTGAGATCGTTTGGCCTAAATGCAAGCAAACCTAATTTCTCTATCAAGAGGTTTATTAATGAAATCCTCTTCCACAATCTCACGGAGACATTCTAGACTATCCTTAAGGTGAGCACAATAGTTATGAAACACAAGTTCATTATTCCTAAGATGGGGAGGAATGTATTTAACATCACAAGATGTTTGGTACCGAGGATGACTTTGATGCAACGTTCTCATTAAAGACAAGTGGCGCTTCCTTTTCCCGACTCCTCGATTCTCAATTTCTTTTTGTAAAGATGTTCTTTTTTCGTTGTTTTTGTCACGAGTGACTTTCATTGAATCATATAACTCTTTAAAGTGTCGTTTAACTTTTTCATTTTCTTCTAGAAAACTCTTGTTTTCCTTTTGTAAAACATTAACCAAGTTTTGAAGATGAAAAGTTTGAGAATACTGAGAATCGAAAGGAGGAGGCATTTGGGAGCCAGTCACATTGTTGTTTTCACCCTTTAATTGAGAAATTTGGGCTTTCAACTTTTTGATTGTGTTACAATGAGCTTGAATCTGTTCGTCACGTTTGTTTATCTGAAAAACTGCATCAAACTCTTGAACATCTGAGGATGTCTTGATATTTGAGGTTTTGACATTTTCTTTAAGATGTTGATATTTTAGTTGTAAATTAAAATGTTCAACTTCTTAGTTTAGAAAGATGTTTTACCAAATTATCGTGATCATCCTGATCAATTTTCTCATTTAGTTCTGAGTTTTTGTTTTCAAGTTCAATGACACGATCATGGGAGACTTTCAGAGCAACAGATAATTCATGAAATTGAGAAGCATTAATGGAACAATTGGTAGCAGTGTAAAACACATCTTGAGTAACACATTCAGAAATAAGATTCTCATTCAATGTATGCAAGTTCTTCCTCTCAATCTCATTATATTTTAATTCTCGCTCATAGTCACTAACCTCAACTATCATTGCATCAAATTCCTTTTCCATTTCTTTAATATCTGAATCCATCCCCTTTTTAAGACTCTCAAATTGATCTTTTAGTTATTTAAAGAAAGGCATGACCTCAGTTAAATAACATTCTTTAGTTTGCTCAAAACCCCTTTCCCTTTCAGTTATCCCAGTGGGTGTGATCCTTTTATACAAGTTTTCTCAAAATCAACAAATAATTGAAAAATAACATATTGACTGAATAAGGTCTTGCTTTTAGTGTCAATAGTTCTAGGAACTAAATGCATTGGTGTATTCGGAGGATACACTGTCACTGAAGGCATTTTCCTAAGGGGAGGGTTTGTTACAACAAGATTCTCTGCTTTTTGCTTATCTAAATCCTTTTTCGAGAACACTTGTTCGGGTGTTAACAACATTTGAGGCTTAAACTTGTTCAAGGAAATCCAATTTTCCTTTTTGTAATCATGGGGTTTGATCGTTATGTTATTCTCTTTACATTCAGGATATTCTAGCTTCTTATTCATTTTCTCCCTAGATGCATCAACTAATTTTCTATCTTCCTCAGTGCACTCAACGCAACTAGGTTTCTGTCTAGGTTTAAGAATCTCATTACCATCATAGATTACATTATGAGCAGCTCTATACTTTTTAACAACCTCAGGATTAGGTTCCACAACAAGGGGAATGCTATGCTTATCGCTTAAGACTCTATGCTTAGTGATCAAGTGAGCAGTCTGAATGGTATTCACTTGTACGTACAACTTATTTTCAAGCTTGTTTTTCAAAGTTTTTAGATTGGAGAAATCATTCAACAGTTTTGATTCCTTAGCATTGAATTCTTGCTTAAGCATTTTAACATTTTCTTGAAGTTCTTGTTTTTGCTTAGTAGTTTTAGAAAGCTTTTCTTGTAAGGAGTTTAACTCTTGTTTTAAGACTTCTTCTCTAAACTTACTCATTCTAATAATTGTACGCATTTGGTCATCCATTTCCTGCTCACGGGTGGTTAACTCAAACTTAGCACGTTGTTCATAAATAGCAACTTGTTCTTTATAGGCATTCAGTTCAGAGATAATAGAATCATCAGGGGCACATGCAGTGTATTCATCAAAAGCATATTCATCATTGACTACAGAAGATGCATTACTTGGTACAACCTCACTTTCACTTTGCTTCACATATTGATCATATGGGACAGTATTGCTATTACCCTCATCATCAATATCTGATTCATAAGTTTCAAGAGATTGTACTTTATTATGCATCTTTTGCTCATCAACATCATCATATAGTTTTAATACCTCTGAGATGATTGATTCTTTGGATGGACTAGCTTGATGTGATGGTGAGACCTTAGGAGAGACCATTGGAGAAATGCTAGCCATGAAAATTTTTTGTGCAGTATGTTCATCATCGACGCCGAGTCGTATGCATCACGGCGACTTGAAAGGCATTCTCGATGATTGTGACCTATCTCCCGAATCGGCCGCTCATCCACATCGCATCATATGTCTTGGCATTGCCCTCAGCAAGAAACAACAACTCCTCTTCATCCAAAGCCGCACCATTATCCTGAGCTTGTACGAGCAACATCTTGTCTCTGAAGTATTCTGCATTCTGTGGACGTTTTGGAGATGTGCAGTTCCTAGCTATATGTCCATCACCACCACAAATGTAGCATTTGATCGGCTTTGCTTGTCCTTGATTCCCATTCCTTCCATTATTCTGATTTGCTACATATCCTCTATCAACTCCAAAGATTCCCATAACCTATTCCAACCATCCCTTGTTCGTATCGTCTTCCTTGAAGTGGTTGCCCCATAACCTTTCCATCTCTGACAACAGAATGATTGTGTAGATTTGATCGCTTCGATCTCATTGTTAGTGTGAAGACTGTTGGTATGTGGGATAAGGGTCAATTTTTGTTTAACCATAAGAGCCAGTTGATTAATGAAGTGTCCCATAACAAAGATCGATCGCTTGCTTGAACCTTGGATCAAGAATGAGTTTGTGATTACCATTACCCGTGGGAATGACTTGAGAGGCTTTGGTAGTAATACCAACATTGGTGTAGAAGGCAGTTGAGTCATTTGACTAACCGTTTCTCCTCGCTTAGATTTGAATGCTCAAGAATCCTTTTTCAAACATAGCATGTCTCTCATTCTAAAGAAGGAAGGCATATAGTTGCTCATAGTTTGTGTCCTTCAATCCTTTGGTTAGCTTCACAGAGGTGACAAACTTGTGCCATTCGGATTCATGTTGTTCACAAACTTTGAGTTCATTGAATGTTTGGCATAGTCATTCTCGATATTCCTCATATCATTTACAAGCTTGTGGAATCTCACGTAGTATTCATAGATGCTCTCATCTGGTTTCATCTTGAAGTGCTCAAACTCATCATACAGTTGTGATTCTCTGTCTTCCTTGGTTAATTCGAACCCGAGAAGCATCTTGACATTATCCCAAACCGCCTTGGCTTCAGTGTTGTGATTGATAAGCTTGTAGATGTCTTTTGGAAGACCCTGTAGTATGATGTTTGAGCCCCTGATATCAGCATCGAATCTCTTTTTCTCCTTATCACTAAGCTCATCATACATATTTGGTCTGTCCAATCAAAAGATCATGGTTCCATCTGCAGCAGTATCAATTATGTCTCTTGTAGTCTCAACCTCATAAGGTCCTTCATCAATGGATTTGAGAATGTTGACCCCATTTTCCTTTCCAAGACAGTACGATCGAATTCGTTGAGCGCATGAGTTATAATCAGTTCGGTCAAGCATAGGTGGACGAATATCTGATCCAGCTGCTTGAATGTCCTCATCTACAGAAGAAACGATAGTAGGTATGATGTTTGACATGATTACAAGTTCTACGGGATTTTACTATTCCTTGATTAAACTGGGAAATTGATTCTTTCACGGGATTTTACTAAACCAAAAGAACAACCGTAAAAAAAGTAGCACGAAGAAGTGACAAGTCTCAATAGACAAGTAGCTAAACAGTCAACTCGCTTTGGTATCAACTCGCTAAACAGACAACTCACTTAAAGAAACAAGTCGCTTAAAGTACCAACTCGCTTAATAGCCAAGTCGCATATAGAGAAAACTCGCTTAATAGCCAAGTCACAAACAGAGACAACTCGCTTAACCACCAAGTCGCTTAAACTAACTCGCTAGCTGTACAACTCGCATAGCCAAGTCGCTTTAGAACTCAAGTCGCTTAAAGAAACAACTCGCTTAGAACCCAAGTCGCATAAAGAGTCAACTCGCTAAATAGCCAAGTCGCATATACCAACTAGCTTCCAATAACAAAGCAACTCGCTTCGAAGAAACAAAACACCGAGACTCAACACGCTTCGTACAACTTTCACAAACAACCACTTTATCAATCAAAAACAACCAAACCACAATGATTTAAGCCTTCCAATTCAAAATCTAAACACATATGATGATCCTAAACACAAAAGTACACACAAAATTCAAACTTTAACACTAGAATTTGTCCAAATGATTCAAACTCTCCTAAACACTTAAAAACCCTAAAACCTTATGAAATCCACCAAAACAAAGAGCATGAAAGATGACTGATCAAACCATGGCTCTTGATACCAATTGTAGGATATAGGATTTCACAAACACACTAAACCATAATCAAATGGGGCGTTCAAAATGTTTAGAGAGAGAAAGTTCTAGAGAGAGAAAGGGAAGAGAGTTGGGAACTATGTGAAACAAAGAAAAATAGTATTGAGGCTCCAACCCTCTACCTTGGGAGGTAGAGGGTATTTATAGTGTCTTACAAATAACCGCCACCTACGGGCTGTGGATCAGGCATACAGTGGGTAAAGACCCGTCCGTCCTCCACAGTGTTACTTAACAAACTACTTACTAACATAACATGACTACGACTACGAGCTTTCTATCGAATACATATACTTGAGGTGACCGATTCTTTAACGACTGAATTTTCTAATTCCTAACAACTTTACTAAGTTATCTTATCAAAATAATATTCATTGACAAGTTTATAAAGATTAACTCGTATTTATAAAACATAAGTTACTATCTTTAATCAATAAGAGTTTACGATTAAATAAAATCATATTCATCCACATTATATAACTAGATGTCTCATTAATAGTTAAAATGTGAAAAGGGAATACTTACGCCTATCGCGAAACAAATATATCAAACTCATTTCTGAGTCTAACATATTATAATTGTTTAAGCCAAAACGCTTAATAGAGTACAACTTATTAATCAATAAAACTTGTTATCAATAGTTATTCCAATTTTATAAACCATATTCGATCCTTATAAGTTATATTGCGTACGTCATACCCAATACCGGTTATTAATTACATAATTAGTTCTTAACGTTTATCTTCCCGTTTTATAAATAACCTACTCGTTATCCGATCAAGTCGTATATTGTATATCAAAATAGTTTTATTTTGGTATCGATACATAAATTGATCCGTTACACAATCGAGTCGTTAGGTATATATTTTACAAGTTTATTCGTCGTCATATATTACCATTTCTTTTGTAATTGTTAACTCATTTTAGCAACCTTTTACAACATATAAGCTATTATCGTGTATAAATGAAATCAAACCCGTAACCCACTGAGTTGACTCACCTGAACCAACTTGACTCGATGACTCAACTTGACTCCAAAATAACTAATCAACTTGACTTGTTGACTTGGATACACAAACAACCGATACCAACACTTTTGCCAACCTGAGATCTAAACAAACTGACCCGAAATAAAATTAATCACCCATGATCCAAACCGGGTCATACCGGTTCTTACCCGACCCGATACCATCACAATCCCAAAACATAAATCGCAAACACCTCGTACTACGATTGTTACCACGTGAAACTGACAATAACTTGTTTCCCATATTTCTCATCGTATCATGTTTCCATTCGAGCACCACACAAAACGTAAGTAAAAGGTGTTAAACTTATTTACCAACCTTTACTTCCACGAAAAATAACTATAACAAAATGTGTAATCGGTTTCAAAAATAAAAATAAACATAATATAACATGAGTGGGTTTACTTAGACACAAAGAGAGGCGAGAGGAGAGTCCTTGGTGTCCCATACGAGTACGACTCGTATACCAAGACTAAGCAAGAACTTTGAAAATGTTTAGCCAAGAAAATCCTAGTTATCCGAATCTTAAAAATTAGATTTAGGGTGCGTTAATGAGATACAGAGCACGTGTGGCATGGAAATAGGACCACAAGGTCTTGATCTATCATCTAGGATAGGTGGTGTATGATGTAGGTGTGGCCGGAATTTGGCCGGACTCCGGTGACGGCGCCGGAACCCTAGGAGGGTCGGTGGTCGGAAAGTTAGAGAGAGGTGGGAGGGTTTTGTGTGTGTATTTTGTAGAGAGAGAAAGTAAAGAAGAAAAATAAGAGAGAGTGTGTGTGTTGGGGTATATATACCCCTGGAGGGACCCAAGTTGCAAATAACATAAACACAAGGGGCGACCATGTAATTTCCAAAAAGGACTAGTTTTGCATATTTCTCAATCTTTGGATATATTAGGTTCAGGACTCTTTAAACCTAGTAAACGAATGATTCGTGACTCGGGAATTAAGCCAACGTTCTCAGAATAATATTTCCAATAAAAACGATATATAATACGTCTCGTATCTCAAATTAGAGAGAACGGTCACTTTAATTGCCGTTTCTCCATTTATGACGCGACGAGGAAATTACGAGTTGTCACAAAACTTATGCCTGGAAAGCCACATAGAATGAATAATATTCACATTAGCTGGACGGGATACAAGTACCCACATACTGTTAGTAATTAAAGCATTGTATTGATCTAACATACCTTGTTTTCCCTAAGGGCTATGAAGAGCATGAACATGAGACCGAGTAGCGAAGGAACAGTGGTGACATGAAAATTCATACGCTCAAGAATTTTAGATATACTGTCCTTAGCACGTGTGACCATGGGGTGAGGGTTAACTCGTGCAGGGGCTATACAGGCTATTGCGTAGGGGCAGTAATGGTTATACTGGGCTGATGTGTTTGGACTGTTGTGTCCGTATTGGGCTCAGGTGTTTCGTGGATAGGAGTGTTGGGTTGTATAACTTTTTGTGGATCATGCTGGGGTACATGGTTGGTTGTGGGCTCGTGGGTAGAAGCATTGGGCTCACGGGCGGCGTGGTGTAATGGGCTTGAAGGTAAAGGAGTTTCGAAGTTAGATGGGGTCGGTTCATAGGCTACGGTTAGGATTGGTGAAACACGAAGTGGTGTAACCATTCTCAAATTATGACATCATTATTTGATTATTTACGTCATTTGCATGTGTATAATATCATTACATGTGTTCACATTAATTTAAAATGTATAAGATCATTACATGTGTTCACTTTAACATTTCCATTGCAAGAGCCACTTTACACTATTGCTCACATTAATTTAACGTACGCATGCGAGTGAGCTTGGTGCATAAGATGATTACATGTGTTCAAATTCTAGGATCATACATAATGTTGTTTGATGATTCGGGTGGTCTAGGTAGATGATTAAACAAGTATGCCATTGTTAGAGAATGAAAGAGATGAGAGGGAATTCTAGAGAGATAAACAAAAATATGAAAGGTTAGATTAGAAGTTCCACCCCTTCCAAGGATGGAAGGGGTATTTATAGTTACAAGCTAAACTCCCTCCTGTCGGGCTGTGGATCAGGCATACAGTGGGTAAAGACCCGTCCTTCCTCCACGGTGTTACACTAAACTAATAACTAAGCTAACAACTAACTAATTAACTACAAAACAACGTAAATAACAATATGTCTACGAGCTAACTTATGCTAGATTATATTTGGGGTGACCGACACTTCATTATGGAATTTCCAATTCCTAACAATCTCCCCCTAAGGGAGGTCACCTCATGATTTACATTGTGCATCCTAGCATTCTATCTTTGTCTTTAGTTCTGACCTCGTAGACTTCAATTCTTTAATTTCCGCAATCTCAGTGCTTGAGTAGTGACTCTTCATAGTCCGATTATTTTGTTCATTCAGTGGAGGTCTTTGAGCTGATCCACATCTTGATGATCTTTGAGCTTTCTTTGCGATCATCAGCCACAGTAAATCTCTGGATAACCCTTTATTGTGTTGCCATCATATGATGTTGTGACTTTTGGACTGACATGCTCACACTTTCAGGATCATGACATCTTTCCATCAGAGTAGCGGAAGCTTTAATGGTTCATGATATTTGCAGCAAAGATAGCAGAAGCATAGTATAAAAATATCAAAGCCAGGTTATGTAGATATGCATTATTCATGATTTCTTTAATTAAATGTGGATGTTGTGAGCATGCGGCTTTGGATTGACTTCTTAATTCTGATCAGCTGCAACCGTCTAAATGTACCTGCAAACAACAGTTAGCAATAAAACACACGAAAGTGTCTTTGATCACTTTCGTTGAATTGAGGTACCCGGCCCACAGTTCCCCATTGATCAGTACAAGTACTGCCTGTGATCAGGTATAATTCCGAAGAATCTCCTTGAAAGGGTTTCACAGATGTTCTAGCTATTCTCAAACCAGAACGTCTCAAAGAACACAACACGGAGTGAGTGAACCAGGGACTTAAGATTCACTGACTGATGAAAAATTTATTTGAAAACAATCGCGTATTGCTTGAAGAAAGAGTTTTGCAATACGACGAAGGTTTTATAAGAAAGATCAATTTTCAATCAGAAATACTTTTTGTGTTTGAAAATGAATACATATTCAATGTGCTAGAGAAAAGAACATTTGCACATCGAAAAGTTTTTCCAAAAGTATTTTTTCAATCAGAGATACATTTTGTGTTTGAAAACATGAATACACATTCGATGTGCTAGAGAAAAGAAGATTTGCACATCGAACGGTTTTTCCAAAAGTATTCGTCAATTCATTTCCTGGACCAAGGTTGATTCAAGAATGAATCGCCCCATCGTTTCTGTCCAGTTGTAACAAGCTTGATCTTTCGAGAAGATCTCACATGTTACCCACCAAGAGCTTGTTTGATGTTGGCTCTAGAAGGATTTCCATCTTCATCGTGAATATTTATCATATCACTCGGATGTTCTGGCAAAACCACAAGGATAATGCATAGGACTCTCAATATATACTTACTTTTCACATTGTGTGAAACAAAGAAGACTTCATTAATTTTGTGTCCTAATGAGATTTTATGGATGATCTCTTGGCTCTAGACTCAATTGTGCACATTTGGTTCCTATGTCGGAGACTATGAAGAGGGTCTCCTTCTTCAATATCAACAATCTCTAAGAGAAAGTCGATAGATTATGTAGGTTCCCCGTAAGAATGAAACAAGTCTTTTTAACAGGAACTTGAGTAGCTTAGGAAGTTATAGTGCAGTGCGTCACTAGGTCCATGATGTCTTGTCTTCAATACCGGTGTTACCTTGTTAACAGCCAGTAGCATATGAATTTAACCCGGTTTCTGCCCTAAGGTTGAATTAATGGAGGGCTATTTATTTTCACCCTTTTCACATTCAATTCTTTTTCATTCTTCAACCCCTTCAGTTCTTACCGAGACTTCATAACTAGAACCTTGTTGGGTTTATTCCAGTACTAGCTCTGTCTTAATCCGTACTCTTTCCGTATTCTCATTTTTCTCCTTTTTACATCCTACCTAAGGACTTCTACACTATCTAGTGGATTGTCCCTGGGTAGATCCCTCCGGCTCTGGCGGGATCGTGGGAACAAATGTAACACCCCTAATTTCATGATATGCAGCGGAATTCAAACTGGGTGTTACTTCATGGCAAAACAGTCATAACAATAGAAAACGAACTCTAATGGAGTCGTTTTAAATGATTTATCATTCGATTTATATAAATATTAGAGATTACAAAAATGAGCAGATTCAAAGCTTTCTTTCAAGCCTCCCTTAGCAAGGTCCAGAAAGAAGCACACCATTATCATCGATCTTGCTACTCCTTTTAAGAATAATCTTTGTGATTCTTCGATCGGGGTTATATCATCAAGTAGAAGAACAACAACGTTTCATCCCACACTTAAATAGAATATTCTCATATTTCTTTCCACTGAAGTCAGAATCAATCCATTCTAGAAGGTGTCAAGAGAACAATTCCATCAAGTAGTTGAATTGATGCAGTCAGCCTTGTGGAAAAAGCTCAAGAACCCGAATACACATATACCCAAAGACAGAGAAACTTATAACATCGAAGTAGCAGATTAAGTTCGATATGCAAAGAATAACTGTTAGCCTCGCTTAAGTGAAGTCATTACGGGAATTGCATTAGTTTCTTCTTTTACTTATTCACAAGGACTAGTTTAGTCAATTGTGATAAGTTATGCTTGTCTTAGTATAAATACCCCTCCTAGTCCCAACTAGGAGGGTAGGAAGTTCACATTTGTAAAGAAGTGTGTGTGGTTTCTTCTTCTTCTCTCTAGAAACACACACATCTTCCCTTTACATCAATCTAAACAATACCATGTCTTATTCATTCTTTGAGCTTCCCCGACCCCCCGAACCACATAAATCACTTGTTTTTATCGGTCCTACAATTGGTATAATGAGCCAAGGTTACTTTTGATGATTTATGTTGGTTTTATACATGTTTTATGACTGTTTTTGTGCTTATTTTGTGGGTCGGAAAAATTTTTTTCCGTATATTTGTGAAAAACAGTTTATACATGTTTGGTATCCTTATTCATTTGGTCAAAAATGTCCCGGTCATTCATGTTGATATATGTTTTTGTGTCTATGTCTAAAACAGTACCAAAGTGGATATTTTTTTGTTACCAATTCTATATCCGTGAAGAAGTCAAAGTGGTCAAACCGCCGTTCTATTGTCATATGGGTAAAAAGGAAGCACTTTTATGCCTCTTCCGGGTTTCTAAGAAGGGACGGAATATGTGGTCGGAAACACTCGCCGGAAAAAGTCAAAGGGTCAAAACCCTAAACTTACGCATAAGGTGGATCTACATAGTTGTTACGCGTAGTCGGAAATTACGCGTAAGGAATGGTTTACGCAGTATGGTTTACGCATAACCTAGACCATGCTTACGCGATAAGCAAGTTTTGTTACGCTATGTTTTTACGCTTAAGAAAACATGTTACGCGTATGGTTAAAAGAGGTTACGCATAAGGAGTTAAAGAAAAAGTTACGGTAAACATGACCACGACCACAACATACCATATACCATTCGACCTCAGTTTAATCCATCATCAGTCCGAAACAACCATTACCAAAAACCAATCCTACATCTAGACTCACTTCAAAGGACCCTCACATCTCTCCCCATCTCTCATTCATTTCAAGACTCAAAAAGAAAAAATTCAAATAATCTCAGATCGATTCATTTTTTAAATCTTTTAAAGATTTTTCCAATGAATCATTATCATCATTGACATCACCTTGTGTTACTATCCGAAAGATAAAGAAAGGTTTATAACAAATATGTTATCACTTTTCTTTCATTCGTTCATGACTCTAATTATAAAACAAACGGATACACCTACCCGAGACCCTTATTAAGAATCTTGATGTCGAACCTTGTAACCTTTTGTAGTTCCTACTGTTAGAAGATTCAAATGATGGTTTATTGTAAATTGGGTGTCGAGATGAATTAAGAGACTTCGTGTTCATCTTCATGTGATTCGTTTGATGATGATTAAGATGCCGTGTTTGACTGTTAGATGAATGAGATGGTTAACTGAGGATAAGAAGGGATTTTTGAAATGGTTAATCGAAGTTTGGTGAGAGGACTAGTGAAAAAAAAGAGAGGCGTATTTGTTTATCAAAGGATGTCTAGGTTTAGGTTAAAAAGGTACATTTTATATCCGGTTGAAAATTATGAGCGGATCTGGCTTGTTAATTCATGGGCCGGATATCTGCTTTTTTGATTGGGCTATATTTCTTCGAGGGATGATGGATAGGACTGATGTGTTTGGAAAAAGATTTGGGATCATGCTTAAAATCACATTGACTTGAGATTGCAAATGGACTATGATGAATGGGCTTTACTGTACACAAAAACTTGTTATTCGATTTTTTTACAAAATATTGGATACCGCTTTTAATAGTTGGTATACATTGAGTGATTTTTTGGTATGGTATAATTTCACCGGAGGATACAATGATTCACGGCTTGAAAAAAAATTTTGAAAAATGGCTACGGAGTTTTGTACCGGTATTATTGATGCGGAATTGAAGTGATATTTCACGGGTGGACTTCTTTATCTTTGAGACGTTGGTTGGTTGGATGCATGTCTCATGATAACTTGTTGGAGCACATTATGAAATTTGACAACTGTTATAACGGTAAGGAGTTACTTTGTAGTGCTCACAGTGTGTAACCATCACTTTAAGGAGTTACGTTGTTGTGCTCAGGGTCACACGAAGTTGTGGATTGTTCAAAAATTTAGAACAAGCAGCAAGTCACAAGTTGGGATGCTTACTTATTTTTCAAGTTAGTCGTATCGGGCTATCTCCATATGTGGTCATTACATTTAGCCGGTGAATTCAAAGGAGGTTCGATAAAAGGTTGGTTTGAGAAAATTATTGAGAGTATATTTTTGCGACATATTCTCACAGAATTTTGATCAAGCTATGATGTTAATATTGCATCAAGAAGGTAATACGGTATGTATGCAACATTATGATGATTCCGATAGCTCGCAACCATCAGGAGGGAGAAGTTGGTATTTCATCTTTCGCGATTGGATTACGGGATTTTTGCTTAAGACTGAAGAAGGAGAAGTAGTGTGTGTACATCGGGGTTTTTTACCAACTTGGATACAATACTAAGTGAGTTATGTTGATGTTCCCAGAACGACAACCATTGTGCTTCAAGCGTTTACTTTCTCCGCGTGTCAAAATTAAAGACGTGTTGGAAGAGTGTTGTCGGTTCGGAGGGAGCGTAAAATGATAAAACAAGGCTCACTAGTTAGAGGGAGTAATAACCTAACTAGACCGTTACATGCTTGAAGTTCGTGAGCTACAAGAAGATCATTTGTCGAGGTCATCGGAAGGGAGAACTTCAAGTTTGCCTCAAGATCTAGACTACGAGACTCTGACTTCAAGAAAGTCAACATTGTTCATTACTATTGTAATTTACTTTGTTTTGTATTTGTAGGTCTCATTGTAACCATTCACGTGTGACGCTATCTTGGAGGGAGATTGTTAGCCTCGCATTTTCTAAAGATAACGCCACTTACATGAATTGACTAGACGCTGTAGTATACTTTGCCCTTAGGGACTAGTATCGTCTAAGTGGCAAAGATAGGGCCTATATATACCCCTCATGACTCTCCATGAGGGGTGAGGTGAATCATTTGGCTAGTTGTATTGTTTTGTTCTTATCAATAAACCTTATGTTTTCTCCTCCCTCTCTCTAGTTTATCTCTAAAGGATGAAGATCTTCATCTTCTTCCACCAACCAAGACCTCCCAAAACCACATAAATCTTTATGATATTCGGTCCTGACAATTGGTATAACGAGCCAGGTTGTTGTTTTATTGATTTATGTTGATTTGAATCATGTTTTTAATGCTTTTTATGCTTATTTGGTAGCTCGGAAAATTTTTTTTCCGTGTTATATGGAAAACATTCTACTCATGTTTATTGGTATCCTTATCTTGGTCTCAAAACACAAAAAGTCTTAAACTTTCATGTGTAAATCTGTCTTGGGTCTCACCCGGTCCAAACAAGATTCTTTTATGACTTTTGTACCAAAATATCTGTGAAAAATAGTGGTCAACCGTCCGCTTTATGGTCTTTCATGGTCAAAATAGAAAAAAGAAAAGCTTTTATGTTTTTCGGGTAACGTATGAAGTGAACGGAGAAATGAGTCGGAAAAGCCGCCGAAGAAAAAGTCAACCGGTCAAAACCCTAAACTTACGCATAAGGGAATCTACAAAGGTGTTACGCGTAGATGTGAAGTTACGCGTAAGGAAAAGTTACGCGTAAGGTTTTTACGCATAAGCTTTATGCGTAAGACCCTACATTCGCCTAAGACCATCCTTTACGCTGTAAGCCCGACTCCTACGCATAAGGATAAAGAAGAAGACTTTTCTACGCTTAAGAAATGAAACAAAAATTAGGCGTAAGACTTTTCTACACTTAGACTCGACCACATACCAATACCAAATACAAAACGACCTCAGCCATACATCACGGTCCATGGTCTTCACTCAGCAGAATAATCAAACCCAACAACCAAAACCAACTCTAACATCATCCCTCCTCAACACCAACTTTCAATCACCAATGAATCAAAGAACAAAAAAGAAATATGTCAAAAAAAAAAATCTCAGAAATGGTTCACGTTTTATCTTATTCAAGATCTTTTTTCGTTGAACCTCATCATCACTGATCTAATATGAAGCTCTGCTTCTTATTTAATGTTCGAAAATTAAAAAATGATCAAAACCATTCGGTTTCAATCATCTCTTTGTTTCGATTGGAGACAAAATCAAAATCGAATCTACATCTCATTCAATCTTACCCGAGACCCCCCTCAAAGGATCTTGAAGCTCTTCAAAATTCCTTGATTCGGACTAAAGCTTTAATAGAAAAACAAGGTAAAGGTATGGTTGTGTATTCGGTTATAATTACTAGAAGGAGATGAAGATATGGGCTTAGATGAATCTCTGATGGATGCGATGGAAACTGAGTTTTGATGAAACCGAGTTTGGTGAGAGAAAGTTTATTTGGTAGGCGTTCTCTTTCAGTGATATATTAGGGTTAGAATTATGTTGTGTTAGGTTAAGTAGTGTGGTTATATATCCGGTTTGGTGGATTTGGATCGTGGGCCTCCAAGATAAAATACAAACGGGTTGTTAACTTTGCGTGTGGGCTGCATCAAGAGGATGGAATGTGGGTCGTCTGGACTGATATCACACGCACAGTGATATTGAACAAATCAAATGATATCCGAATTATCTTTGTTGTCTTCTTTTTGGACAATACTTGATATTAATTTTGGTATTAATTGGATATTGATTGGTATGTTGGTATGGTTAATTTTCACGGAGGATACTACGTTCACGGCTAAAGTTTTCGATGAATTTTAACGTGACCACGGAGATGACTCTTTATTATTTATTTGGGTGTGAAGTGACGTTTGACGGGCGAGTCTACTTATTTCATCTTCTTTCTTTCTTCCCTTACGCGAAGATGACTTGTCCGGCAAATATGTTGAGTGTGATGAAGACTTGCTATCTAGTTACTTTTGTGATTCTTTCTCTCTTAACCCACAAAGTAGCTATCACTTCGGTGTCTCACGCAGTTGAGGATACGTCAAGAGGTTTTGTACAATGGGTACACCGTTATTTTTCACAAGGATAGTACAAGCTTAAGTAACTATTCCGGGAGATTTTACTTCATCCTCAAGTTCGTCATATTGGGTTATCCTCACATGTGGTTACTACAGACTACCGTTGAATTTTGATACAGGGGGTTGAAATGAGTTAGACAATTTCAAATGGTATTGTTCATCGACATCTTCTCACGGGCTGATTTGATTTATGATAGAATGCTTCCAGCTAATGCTTCATGTACACAATTGTATGCTGATTCCGATAAATCGTAACCTTCATGGGAGAGAAATGTGTACATTATGGGCTGATTTGATATATGCAAGATAACTGGAATGCATTTGGTGAGATGAAGATGTTGATATCTTATTCCCCGAATGGACAATCTTGAAGAAGGTCGAGTCGACAGTCTTTTCTACATTTTCCGTTCCGTGTTAGAAGACTAAAGACGGTTCTAATTTAATTATCAAAAGACTTCTTCAATTCGGAAATTCATCGAAAGGTTGTCATTGGGGAGAGCACTAATTAGGGAGAGCAAAATGGTCGATTTAATCCCTAATTAGATTTGCTCGCATTGTTCTTCGCAAGTAAAGAGATGGCACCGAGAAGATTCATGAAGTTTGATGACTGTGAAGACACTCTTGTAGCTGCTGCGCTTATCTGTTGTATTTAATTTTGCTTGTAGGGAACATTGTAAACAACTCCCGTATGACATCACTTGGGGAGAGATTGTTAGCCTCGCTTAAGTGAAGTCATTACAGGAATTGCATTAGTTTCTTCTTTTACTTATTCACAAGGACTAGTTTAGTCAATTGTGATAAGTTATGCTTGTCTTAGTATAAATACCCCTCCTAGTCCCAACTAGGAGGGTAGGAAGTTCACATTATGTAAAGAAGTGTGTGTGGTTTCTTCTTCTCTCTAGAAACACACACATCTTCCCTTTACATCAATCTAAACAATACCATGTCTTATTCATTCTTTGAGCTTCCCCGACCCCCCGAACCACATAAATCACTTGTTTTTATCGGTCCTACAATTGGTATAACGAGCCAAGGTTACTTTTGATGATTTATGTTGGTTTTATACATGTTTTATGACTGTTTTTGTGCTTATTTTGTGGGTCGGAAAATTTTTTTTCCGTATATTTGTGAAAAAAAGTTTATACATGTTTGGTATCCTTATTCATTTGGTCAAAAAATGTCCTGGTCATTCATGTTGATATCTGTTTTTGTGTCTATGTCTAAAACAGTACCAAAGTGGATATTTTTTTGTTACCAATTCTATATCCGTGAAGAAGTCAAAGTGGTCAAACCGCCGCTTCTATTGTCATATGGGTAAAAAGGAAGCACTTTTATGCCTCTTCCGGGTTTCTAAGAAGGGACGGAATATGTGGTCGGAAACACTCGCCGGAAAAAGTCAAAGGGTCAAAACCCTAAACTTACGCATAAGGTGTATCTACGAGTTGTTACGCCGTAGCGTGAAATTACGCGTAAGGAATGGTTTACGCGTATGGTTTACGCATAACCTAGACCATGCTTACGCATAAACAAGTTTTGTTACGCCGTATGTTTTTACGCTTAAGAAAACATGTTACGCTTATGGTTAAAAGAGGTTACGCATAAGGAGTAGAAGAAAAAAAGTTACGCGTAAACATGACCACGACCACAACATACCATATACCATTCGACCTCAGTTTAATCCATCATCAACCGAAACAACCATTACCAAAAACCAATCCTACATCTAGACTCACTTCAAAGGACCCTCACATCTCTCCCCATCTCTCATTCATTTCAAGACTCAAAAAGAAAAATTTCAAATAATCTCGATCGATTCATTTTTAAATCTTTTAAAGATTTTTCCAATGAATCATTATCATCATTGACATCACCTTGTGTTACTATCCGAAAGATAAAGAAAGGTTTATAACAAATATGTTATCACTTTTCTTTCATTCGTTCATGACTCTAATTATAAAACAAACGGATACACCTACCCGAGACCCTTATTAAGAATCTTGATGTCGAACCTTGTAACCTTTTGTAGCTCCGGCTGTTAGAAGATTCAAATGATGGTTTATTGTAAATTGGGTGTCGAGATGAATTAAGAGACTTCAGGTTCATCTTCATGTGATTCGTTTGATGATGATTAAGATGCCGTGTTTGACTGTTAGATGAATGAGATGGTTAACCGAGGATAAGAAGGATTTTTGAAATGGTTAACTGAGTTTGGTGAGAGGACTAGTGAAAAAAAAGAGAGGCGTATTTGTTTATCAAAGGATGTCTAGGTTTAGGTTAAAAAGGTACATTTTATATCCGGTTGAAAATTATGAGCGGATCTGGCTTGTTAATTCATGGGCCGGATATCTGCTTTTTTGATTGGGCTATATTTCTTCGAGGGATGATGGATAGGACTGATGTGTTTGGAAAAAGATTTGGGATCATGCTTAAAATCACATTGACTTGAGATTGCAAATGGACTATGATGAATGGGCTTTACTGTACACAAAAACTTGTTATTCGATTTTTTTACAAAATATTGGATACCAGTTTTAATAGTTGGTATACATTGAGTGATTTTTTTGGTATGGTATAATTTCACGGAGGATACAATGATTCACGGCTTGAAAAAAAAAATTGAAAAATGGCTACGGAGTTTTTGTACGGTATTATTGATGCAGAATTGAAGTGATATTTCACGGGTGGACTTCTTTATCTTTGAGACGTTGGTTGGTTGGATGCATGTCTCATGATAACTTGTTGGAGCACATTATGAAATTTGACAATCTGGTTATAACTGGTAAGGAGTTACTTTGTAGTGCTCACAGTGTGTAACCATCACTTTAAGGAGTTACGTTGTTGTGCTCAGTGTCACACGAAGTTGTGGATTGTTTAAAAATTTAGAACAAGCGAAGTCACAAGTTGGGATGCTTACTTATTTTTCAAGTTAGTCGTATCGGGCTATCTCCATATGTGGTCATTACATTTAGCTGGTGAATTCAAAGGAGGTTCGATAAAAGGTTGGTTTGAGAAAATTATTGAGAGTATATTTTTGCGACATATTCTCACAGAATTTTGATCAAGCTATGATGTTAATATTGCATCAAGATGGTAATACGGTATGTACGCAACATTATGATGATTCCGATAGCTCGCAACCATCAGGAGGGAGAAGTTGGTATTTCATCTTCCGCGATTGGATTACGAAGGGATTTTTGCTTAAGATGAAGAAGGAGAAGTAGTGTGTGTACATCGGGGTTTTTTACCAACTTGGATACAATACTAAGTGAGTTATGTTGATGTTCCCGAGCGACAACCATTGTGCTTCAAGAGTTTACTTTCTCCGCGTGTCACGAAAATTAAAGACGTGTTGGAAGAGTGTTGTCGGTTCGTGAGGAGCGAAAATGATAAAACAAGGCTCACTAGTTAGGAGGGAGTAATAACCTAACTAGACCGTTACAGTTGAAGTTCTGAGCTACAAGAAGATCATTTGCCGAGGTCATCGGAAGGAGAACTTCAAGTTTGCCTCAGTATCTAGACTACAGAGACTCTGCACTTCAAGAAAGTCAACATTGTTCATTACTATTGTAATTTACTTTGTTTTGTATTTATAGGTCTCATTGGAACCATTTACGTGTGACGCTATCTTGGAGGGAGATTGTTAGCCTCTCTTTTCATAAAGATAACGTCACTTACATGAATTGGACTAGACGCGTAGTATACTTTGCCCTTAGGGACTAGTATCGTTTAAGTGGCAAAGATAGGGCCTATATATACCCCTCATGACTCTCCATGAGGGGTGAGGTGAATCATTTGGCTAGTTGTATTGTTTTGTTCTTATCAATAAACCTTATGTTTTCTCCTCCTCTCTCTAGTTTATCTCTCTAAAAAGGATGAAGATCTTCATCTTCTTCCACCAACCAAGACCTCAAAACCACATAAATCTTTATGATATTCGGTCCTGACAATTGGTATAAAGAGCCAGGTTGTGTTGTTTTATTGATTTATGTTGGTTTGAATCATGTTTTTAACTGTTTTTATGCTTATTTGGTAGCTCGGAAATTTTTTTTTCCGTGTTATATGGAAAACAGTCTACTCATGTTTATTGGTATCCTTATCTTGGTCTCAAAACACAAAAAGTCTTAAACTTTCATGTGTAAATCTGTCTTGGGTCTCACCTGGTCCAAACAGTATTCTTTTATGACTTTTTTGTACCAAAATATCTGTGAAAAATAGTGGTCAACCGTCGGCTTTATGGTCTTTCATGGTCAAAATAGAAAAAAGAAAAGCTTTATGTTTTTCGGGTAACGTATGAAGTCTGAACGGAGAAATGAGTCGGAAAAAGCCGAAGAAAAAGTCAACCGGTCAAAACCCTAAACTTACGCATAAGGGAATCTACAAAGGTGTTACGCGTAGCTGTGAAGTTACGCGTAGAAAAAGTTACGCGTAAGGTTTTTACGCATAAGCTTTATGCGTAAGACCCTGTTTACGCATAAGACCATCCGTCACGCGTAAGCCCTGACCCTACATAAGGATAAAGAAGAAGACTTTTCTACGCTTAAGAAATGAAACAAAAATTAGGCGTAAGACTTTTCTACACTTAGACTCGACCACATACCAATACCAAATACAAAACGACCTCAGTTCATACATCACTGGTCCATGGTCTTCACTCGAAGCAGTAACAATCAAACCCAACAACCAAAACCAACTCTAACATCATCCCTCCTCAACACCAACTTTCAATCACCAATGAATCAAAGAACAAAAAAGAAATATGTCAAAAAAAAAAAATCTCAGAAATGGTTCACGTTTTATCTTATTCAAGATCTTTTTTCGTTGAACCTCATCATCACTGATCTAATATGAAGCTCTGCTTCTTATTTAATGTTCGAAAATTAAAAAATGATCAAAACCATTCGGTTTCAATCATCTCTTTGTTTCGATTGGAGACAAAATCAAAATCGAATCTACATCTCATTCAATCTTACCGAGACCCCCTCAAAGGATCTTGAAGCTCTTCAAAATTCCTTGATTCGGACTAAAGCTTTAATAGAAAAACAAGGTAAAGGTATGGTTGTGTATTCGGTTATAATTACTAGAAGGAGATGAAGATATGGGCTTAGATGAATCTCTGATGGATGCGATGGAAACCGAAGTTTTGATGAAAACGAGTTTGGTGAGAGAAAGTTTATTTGGTAGGCGCTCTTTCGTGATATATTAGGGTTAGAATTATGTTGTGTTAGGTTAAGTAGTGTGGTTATATATCCGGTTTGGTGGATTTGGATCGTGGGCCTCCAAGATAAAATACAAACGGGTTGTTAACTTTGCGTGTGGGCTGCATCAAGAGGATGGAATGTGGGCTGTGCTGGACTGATATCACACGCACAGTGATATTGAACAAATCAAATGATATCCGAATTATCTTTGTTGTCTTCTTTTTGGACAATACTTGATATTAATTTTGGTATTAATTGGATATTGATTGGTATGTTGGTATGGTTAATTTTCACGGAGGATACTACGTTCACGGCTAAAGTTTTCGATGAATTTTAACGTGACCACGGAGATGAATCTTTATTATTTATTTGGGTGTGAAGTGACGTTTGACGGGCGAGTCTACTTATTTCATCTTCTTTCTTTCTTCCCTTACGCGAAGATGACTTGTCTGGGCAAATATGTTGAGTGTGATGAAGACTTGCTATCTAGTTACTTTTGTGATTCTTTCTCTCTTAACCCACAAAGTAGCTATCACTTCGGTGTCTCATGCAGTTGAGGATACGTCAAGAGGTTTTGTACAATGGGTACACCGTTATTTTTCACAAGGATAGTACAAGCTTAAGTAACTATTCCAGGAGATTTTACTTCATCCTCAAGTTCGTCATATTGGGTTATCTTCACATGTGGTTACTACATGTACCGTTGAATTTTGATACATGGGGTTGAAATGAGTTAGACAATTTCAAATGGTATTGTTCATCGACATCTTCTCACGGGCTGATTTGATTTATGATAGAATGCTTCCAGTTAATGCTTCATGTACACAATTGTATGTTGATTCCGATAAATCGTAACCTTCGGGGAGAAATGTGTACATTATGGGCTGATTTGATATATGCAAGATAACTGGAATGCATTTGGTGAGATGAAGATGTTGATATCTTATTCTCCCGAATGGACAATCTTGAAGAAGGTCGAGTCGACAGTCTTTTCTACATTTTCCGTTCCGTGTTAGAAGACTAAAGACGGTTCTAATTTAATTATCAAAAGACTTCTTCAGATTCAGGAAATTCATCGAAAGGTTGTCATTGGGGAGAGCACTAATTAGGGGAGAGCAAAATGGTCGATTTAATCCCTAATTAGATTTGCTCGCATTGTTCTTCTGCAAGTAAAGAGATGGCAGCTGAGAAGATTCATGAAGTTTGATGACTGTGAAGACACTCTTGTAGCTGCTGCGCTTATCTGTTGTATTTAATTTTGCTTGTAGGGAACATTGTAAACAACTCCCGTATGACATCACTTGGGGAGAGATTGTTAGCCTCGCTAAAGTGAAGTCATTACGGAATTGCATTAGTTTCTTCTTTTACTTATTCACAAGGACTAGTTTAGTCAATTGTGATAAGTTATGCTTGTCTTAGTATAAATACCCCTCCTAGTCCCAACTAGGAGGGTAGGAAGTTCACATTTGTAAAGAAGTGTGTGTGGTTTCTTCTTCTTCTCTCTAGAAACACACACATCTTCCCTTTACATCAATCTAAACAATACCATGTCTTATTCATTCTTTGAGCTTCCCCGACCCCCCGAACCACATAAATCACTTGTTTTTATCGGTCCTACAATTGGTATAACGAGCCAAGGTTACTTTTGATGATTTATGTTGGTTTTATACATGTTTTATGACTGTTTTTGTGCTTATTTTGTGGGTCGGAAAAATTTTTTTCCGTATATTTGTGAAAAACAGTTTATACATGTTTGGTATCCTTATTCATTTGGTCAAAAAAAATGTCCTGGTCATTCATGTTGATATCTGTTTTTGTGTCTATGTCTAAAACAGTACCAAAGTGGATATTTTTTTGTTACCAATTCTATATCCGTGAAGAAGTCAAAGTGGTCAAACCGTCAGTTTCTATTGTCATATGGGTAAAAAAGGAAGCACTTTTATGCCTCTTCTGGGTTTCTAAGAAGTCGACGGAATATGTGGTCGAAACACTCGCCGAAAAAGTCAAAGGGTCAAAACCCTAAACTTACGCATAAGGTGTATCTACAGAGTTGTTACGTAGTAGCGGAAATTACGCAGTAAGGAATGGTTTACGCGTATGGTTTACGCATAACCTAGACCATGCTTACGCATAAGCAAGTTTTGTTACGCGTATGTTTTTTACGCTTAAGAAAACATGTTACGCGTATGGTTAAAAGAGGTTACGCATAAGGAGTTAAAGAAAAAAGTTATGGGTAAACATGACCACGACCACAACATACCATATACCATTCGACCTCAGTTTAATCCATCATCAGTCCGAAACAACCATTACCAAAAACCAATCCTACATCTAGACTCACTTCAAAGGACCCTCACATCTCTCCCCATCTCTCATTCATTTCAAGACTCAAAAAGAAAAATTTCAAATAATCTCAGATCGATTCATTTTTTAAATCTTTTAAAGATTTTTCCAATGAATCATTATCATCATTGACATCACCTTGTGTTACTATCCGAAAGATAAAGAAAGGTTTATAACAAATATGTTATCACTTTTCTTTCATTCGTTCATGACTCTAATTATAAAACAAACGGATACACCTACCCGAGACCCTTATTAAGAATCTTGATGTCGAACCTTGTAACCTTTTGTAGCTCCGGCTGTTAGAAGATTCAAATGATGGTTTATTGTAAATTGGGTGTCGAGATGAATTAAGAGACTTCAGGTTCATCTTCATGTGATTCGTTTGATGATGATTAAGATGCCGTGTTTGACTGTTAGATGAATGAGATGGTTAACTGAGGATAAGAAGGGATTTTTGAAATGGTTAACTGAGTTTGGTGAGAGGACTAGTGAAAAAAAAGAGAGGCGTATTTGTTTATCAAAGGATGTCTAGGTTTAGGTTAAAAAGGTACATTTTATATCCGGTTGAAAATTATGAGCGGATCTGGCTTGTTAATTCATGGGCCGGATATCTGCTTTTTTGATTGGGCTATATTTCTTCGAGGGATGATGGATAGGACTGATGTGTTTGGAAAAAGATTTGGGATCATGCTTAAAATCACATTGACTTGAGATTGCAAATGGACTATGATGAATGGGCTTTACTGTACACAAAAACTTGTTATTCGATTTTTTTACAAAATATTGGATCCCAGTTTTAATAGTTGGTATACATTGAGTGATTTTTTTGGTATGGTATAATTTCACGGAGGATACAATGATTCACGGCTTGAAAAAAAAAATTGAAAAATGGCTACGGAGTTTTTGTACGGTATTATTGATGCAGAATTGAAGTGATATTTCACGGGTGGACTTCTTTATCTTTGAGACGTTGGTTGGTTGGATGCATGTCTCATGATAACTTGTTGGAGCACATTATGAAATTTGACAACTGGTTATAACCGGTAAGGAGTTACTTGTAGTGCTCACAAAGTGTGTAACCATCACTTTAAGGAGTTACGTTGTTGTGCTCGGTGTCACACGGTTGTGGATTGTTCAAAAATTTAGAACAAGCAGCAAGTCACAAGTTGGGATGCTTACTTATTTTTCAAGTTAGTCGTATCGGGCTATCTCCATATGTGGTCATTACATTTAGCCGGTGAATTCAAAGGAGGTTCGATAAAAGGTTGGTTTGAGAAAATTATTGAGAGTATATTTTTGCGACATATTCTCACAGAATTTTGATCAAGCTATGATGTTAATATTGCATCAAGATGGTAATACGGTATGTACGCAACATTATGATGATTCCGATAGCTCGCAACCATCAGGGAGAAGTTGGTATTTCATCTTCCGTGATTGGATTACGAAGGATTTTGCTTAAGACGAAGAAGGAGAAGTAGTGTGTGTACATCGGGGTTTTTTACCAACTTGGATGCAATACTAAGTGAGTTATGTTGATTTTCCCATAACGACAACCATTGTGCTTCAAGAGTTTACTTTCTCCGCCTGCGTTCGAAAATTAAAGACGTGTTGGAAGAGTGTTGTCGGTTCAGGAGGGAGCAGAAAATGATAAAACAAGGCTCACTAGTTAGGAGGGAGTAATAACCTAACTAGACCGTTACAGTTGAAGTTCAGAGCTACAAGAAGATCATTTGTCGAGGTCATCGGAAGGGAGAACTTCAAGTTTGCCTCAGTATCTAGACTACAGAGACTCGACTTCAAGAAAGTCAACATTGTTCATTACTATTGTAATTTACTTTGTTTTGTATTTATAGGTCTCATTGGAACCATTTACGTGTGACGCTATCTTGGAGGGAGATTGTTAGCCTCTCTTTTCATAAAGATAACGTCACTTACATGAATTGGACTAGATGCGTAGTATACTTTGCCCTTAGGGACTAGTATCGTTTAAGTGGCAAAGATAGGGCCTATATATACCCCTCATGACTCTCCATGAGGGGTGAGGTGAATCATTTGGCTAGTTGTATTGTTTTGTTCTTATCAATAAACCTTATGTTTTCTCCTCCCTCTCTCTAGTTTATCTCTCTAAAAGGATGAAGATCTTCATCTTCTTCCACCAACCAAGACCTCCCAAAACCACATAAATCTTTATGATATTCGGTCCTGACAATTGGTATAACGAGCCAGGTTGTTGTTTTATTGATTTATGTTGGTTTGAATCATGTTTTTAACTGTTTTTATGCTTATTTGGTAGCTCGGAAATTTTTTTTCCGTGTTATATGGAAAACAGTCTACTCATGTTTATTGGTATCCTTATCTTGGTCTCAAAACACAAAAAGTCTTAAACTTTCATGTGTAAATCTGTCTTGGGTCTCACCTGGTCCAAACAGTATTCTTTTATGACTTTTTTGTACCAAAATATCTGTGAAAAATAGTGGTCAACCGTCAGTTTTATGGTCTTTCATGGTCAAAATAGAAAAAAAGAAAAGCTTTTATGTTTTTCTAGGTAACGTATGAAGCTGAACGGAGAAATGAGTCGGAAAAGCCGCCGAAGAAAAAGTCAACCGGTCAAAACCCTAAACTTACGCATAAGGGAATCTACAAAGGTGTTACGCGTAGCTGTGAAGTTACGCGTAAGGAAAAGTTACGCGTAAGGTTTTTACGCATAAGCTTTATGCGTAAGACCCTGTTTACGCCTAAGACCATCCTTTACGCGTAAGCCTGACCCTACGCATAAGGATAAAGAAGAAGACTTTTCTACGCTTAAGAAATGAAACAAAAATTAGGCGTAAGACTTTTCTACACTTAGACTCGACCACATACCAATACCAAATACAAAACGACCTCAGTTCATACATCACTGGTCCATGGTCTTCACTGGCAAGAACAATCAAACCCAACAACCAAAACCAACTCTAACATCATCCCTCCTCAACACCAATGACTCAAAGAACAAAAAAGAAATATGTCAAAAAATCTCAGAAATGGTTCACGTCTTATCTTATTCAAGATTTTTTTTCTCGTTGAACCTCATCATCACTGATCTAATATGAAGCTTTGCTTCTTATTTAATGTTCGAAAAATAAAGAATGATCAAAACCATTCGGTTTCAATCATCTCTTTGTTTCGATTGGAGACAAAATCAAAATCGAATCTACATCTCATTCAATCTTACCCGAGACCCCCCTCAAAGGATCTTGAAGCTCTTCAAAATTCCTTGATTCGGACTAAAGCTTTAATAGAAAAACAAGGTAAAGGTATGGTTGTGTATTCGGTTATAATTACTAGAAGGAGATGAAGATATGGGCTTAGATGAATCTCTGATGGATGCGATGGAAACTGAGTTTTGATGAAAACTGAGTTTGGTGAGAGAAAGTTTATTTGGTAGGCGTTCTCTTTCAGTGATATATTAGGGTTAGAATTATGTTGTGTTAGGTTAAGTAGTGTGGTTATATATCCGGTTTGGTGGATTTGGATCGTGGGCCTCCAAGATAAAATACAAACGGGTTGTTAACTTTGCGTGTGGGCTGCATCAAGAGGATGGAATGTGGGCTGTGCTGGACTGATATCACACGCACGCGTGATATTGAACAAATCAAATGATATCCGAATTATCTTTGTTGTCTTCTTTTTGGACAATACTTGATATTAATTTTGGTATTAATTGGATATTGATTGGTATGTTGGTATGGTTAATTTTCACGGAGGATACTACGTTCACGGCTAAAGTTTTCGATGAATTTTAACGTGACCACGGAGATGAATCTTTATTATTTATTTGGGTGTGAAGTGACGTTTGACGGGCGAGTCTACTTATTTCATCTTCTTTCTTTCTTCCCTTACGCGAAGATGACTTGTCTGGGCAAATATGTTGAGTGTGATGAAGACTTGCTATCTAGTTACTTTTGTGATTCTTTCTCTCTTAACCCACAAAGTAGCTATCACTTCGGTGTCTCACGCAGTTGAGGATACGTCAAGAGGTTTTGTACAATGGGTACACCGTTATTTTTCACAAGGATAGTACAAGCTTAAGTAACTATTCCGGGAGATTTTACTTCATCCTCAAGTTCGTCATATTGGGTTATCTTCAAATGTGGTTACTACAGTCAGCCGTTGAATTTTGATACGGGGGGTTGAAATGAGTTAGACAATTTCAAATGGTATTGTTCATCGACATCTTCTCACGGGCTGATTTGATTTATGATAGAATGCTTCCAGTTAATGCTTCATGTACACAATTGTATGTTGATTCCGATAAATCGTAACCTTCAGGGGAGAGAAATGTGTACATTATGGGCTGATTTGATATATGCAAGATAACTGGAATGCATTTGGTGAGATGAAGATGTTGATATCTTATTCTCCCGAATGGACAATCTTGAAGAAGGTCGAGTCGACAGTCTTTTCTACATTTTCCGTTCCGTGTTAGAAGACTAAAGACGGTTCTAATTTAATTATCAAAAGACTTCTTCAAATTCAGGAAATTCATCGAAAGGTTGTCGGTTTGGGGAGAGCACTAATTGGGGAGAGCAAAATGGTCGATTTAATCCCTAATTAGATTTGCTCGCATTGTTCTTCTCGCAAGTAAAGAGATGGCACCGAGAAGATTCATGAAGTTTGATGACTGTGAAGACACTCTTGTAGCTGCTGCGCTTATCTGTTGTATTTAATTTTGCTTGTAGGGAACATTGTAAACAACTCCCGTATGACATCACTTGGGGAGAGATTGTTAGCCTCGCTTAAGTGAAGTCATTACGGGAATTGCATTAGTTTCTTCTTTTACTTATTCACAAGGACTAGTTTAGTCAATTGTGATAAGTTATGCTTGTCTTAGTATAAATACCCCTCCTAGTCCCAACTAGGAGGGTAGGAAGTTCACATTTGTAAAGAAGTGTGTGTGGTTTCTTCTTCTTCTCTCTAGAAACACACACATCTTCCCTTTACATCAATCTAAACAATACCATGTCTTATTCATTCTTTGAGCTTCCCCGACCCCCCGAACCACATAAATCACTTGTTTTTATCGGTCCTACAATTGGTATAACGAGCCAAGGTTACTTTTGATGATTTATGTTGGTTTTATACATGTTTTATGACTGTTTTTGTGCTTATTTTGTGGGTCGGAAAAATTTTTTTCCGTATATTTGTGAAAAACAGTTTATACATGTTTGGTATCCTTATTCATTTGGTCAAAAAAAATGTCCTGGTCATTCATGTTGATATCTGTTTTTGTGTCTATGTCTAAAACAGTACCAAAGTGGATATTTTTTTGTTACCAATTCTATATCCGTGAAGAAGTCAAAGTGGTCAAACCGTCAGTTTCTATTGTCATATGGGTAAAAAAGGAAGCACTTTTATGCCTCTTCTGGGTTTCTAAGAAGCTGGACGGAATATGTGGTCGGAAACACTCGCCGGAAAAAGTCAAAGGGTCAAAACCCTAAACTTACGCATAAGGTGTATCTACAGAGTTGTTACGCGTAGCTGTGAAATTACGCGTAAGGAATGGTTTACGCGTATGGTTTACGCATAACCTAGACCATGCTTACGCATAAGCAAGTTTTGTTACGCGTATGTTTTTTACGCTTAAGAAAACATGTTACGCGTATGGTTAAAAGAGGTTACGCATAAGGAGTTAAAGAAAAAAGTTATGGGTAAACATGACCACGACCACAACATACCATATACCATTCGACCTCAGTTTAATCCATCATCAGTCCGAAACAACCATTACCAAAAACCAATCCTACATCTAGACTCACTTCAAAGGACCCTCACATCTCTCCCCATCTCTCATTCATTTCAAGACTCAAAAAGAAAAATTTCAAATAATCTCAGATCGATTCATTTTTTAAATCTTTTAAAGATTTTTCCAATGAATCATTATCATCATTGACATCACCTTGTGTTACTATCCGAAAGATAAAGAAAGGTTTATAACAAATATGTTATCACTTTTCTTTCATTCGTTCATGACTCTAATTATAAAACAAACGGATACACCTACCCGAGACCCTTATTAAGAATCTTGATGTCGAACCTTGTAACCTTTTGTAGCTCCGGCTGTTAGAAGATTCAAATGATGGTTTATTGTAAATTGGGTGTCGAGATGAATTAAGAGACTTCAGGTTCATCTTCATGTGATTCGTTTGATGATGATTAAGATGCCGTGTTTGACTGTTAGATGAATGAGATGGTTAACTGAGGATAAGAAGGGATTTTTGAAATGGTTAACTGAGTTTGGTGAGAGGACTAGTGAAAAAAAAGAGAGGCGTATTTGTTTATCAAAGGATGTCTAGGTTTAGGTTAAAAAGGTACATTTTATATCCGGTTGAAAATTATGAGCGGATCTGGCTTGTTAATTCATGGGCCGGATATCTGCTTTTTTGATTGGGCTATATTTCTTCGAGGGATGATGGATAGGACTGATGTGTTTGGAAAAAGATTTGGGATCATGCTTAAAATCACATTGACTTGAGATTGCAAATGGACTATGATGAATGGGCTTTCCTACACAAAAACTTGTTATTCGATTTTTTTACAAAATATTGGATCCCAGTTTTAATAGTTGGTATACATTGAGTGATTTTTGGTATGGTAAAATTTCACGAAGGATACAATGATTCACGGCTTGAAAAAAAAAATTGAAAAATGGCTACGGAGTTTTTTGTACGGTATTATTGATGCGGAATTGAAGTGACATTTCACGGGTGGACTTCTTTATCTTTGAGACGTTGGTTGGTTGGATGCATGTCTCATGATAACTTGTTGGAGCACATTATGAAATTTGACAATCTGGTTATAACTGGTAAGGAGTTACTTTGTAGTGCTCACAGTGTGTAACCATCACTTTAAGGAGTTACGTTGTTGTGCTCAGTGTCACACGAAGTTGTGGATTGTTCAAAAATTTAGAACAAGCAGCAAGTCACAAGTTGGGATGCTTACTTCCTTTTCAAGTTAGTCGTATCGGGCTATCTCCATATGTGGTCATTACATTTAGCCGATGAATTCAAAGGAGGTTCGATAAAAGGTTGGTTTGAGAAAATTATTGAGAGTATTTCTGCGACATATTCTCACGAATTTTTGATCAAGCTATGATGTTAATATTGCATCAAGATGGTAATACGGTATGTACGCAACATTATGATGATTCCGATAGCTCGCAACCATCGAGGAGAAGTTGGTATTTCATCTTCCGCGATTGGATTACGAAGGGATTTTTGCTTAAGACTGAAGAAGGAGAAGTAGTGTGTGTACATCGGGGTTTTTTACCAACTTGGATACAATACTAAGTGAGTTATGTTGATGTTCCCAGAACGACAACCATTGTGCTTCAAGAGTTTACTTTCTCCGCTGCGTGTCTGAAAATTAAAGACGTGTTGGAAGAGTGTTGTCGGTTCAGGAGGGAGCAGAAAATGATAAAACAAGGCTCACTAGTTAGGAGGGAGTAATAACCTAACTAGACCGTTACAGTTGAAGTTCAGAGCTACAAGAAGATCATTTGCCGAGGTCATCGGAAGGGAGAACTTCAAGTTTGCCTCAGTATCTAGACTACAGAGACTCTGCACTTCAAGAAAGTCAACATTGTTCATTACTATTGTAATTTACTTTGTTTTGTATTTGTAGGTCTCATTGTAACCATTCACGTGTGACGCTATCTTGGAGGGAGATTGTTAGCCTCGCTTTTTCTAAAGATAACGTCACTTACATGAATTGGACTAGACGCGTAGTATACTTTGCCCTTAGGGACTAGTATCGTTTAAGTGGCAAAGATAGGGCCTATATATACCCCTCATGACTCTCCATGAGGGGTGAGGTGAATCATTTGGCTAGTTGTATTGTTTTGTTCTTATCAATAAACCTTATGTTTTCTCCTCCCTCTCTCTAGTTTATCTCTCTAAAAGGATGAAGATCTTCATCTTCTTCCACCAACCAAGACCTCCCAAAACCACATAAATCTTTATGATATTCGGTCCTGACAATTGGTATAACGAGCCAGGTTGTTGTTTTATTGATTTATGTTGGTTTGAATCATGTTTTTAACTGTTTTTATGCTTATTTGGTAGCTCGGAAATTTTTTTTCCGTGTTATATGGAAAACAGTCTACTCATGTTTATTGGTATCCTTATCTTGGTCTCAAAACACAAAAAGTCTTAAACTTTCATGTGTAAATCTGTCTTGGGTCTCACCTGGTCCAAACAGTATTCTTTTATGACTTTTTTGTACCAAAATATCTGTGAAAAATAGTGGTCAACCGTCAGTTTTATGGTCTTTCATGGTCAAAATAGAAAAAAAGAAAAGCTTTTATGTTTTTCTGGGTAACGTATGAAGCTGAACGGAGAAATGAGTCGGAAAAGCCGCCGAAGAAAAAGTCAACCGGTCAAAACCCTAAACTTACGCATAAGGGAATCTACAAAGGTGTTACGCGTAGCTGTGAAGTTACGCGTAAGGAAAAGTTACGCGTAAGGTTTTTACGCATAAGCTTTATGCGTAAGACCCTGTTTACGCCTAAGACCATCCTTTACGCGTAAGCCTGACCCTACGCATAAGGATAAAGAAGAAGACTTTTCTACGCTTAAGAAATGAAACAAAAATTAGGCGTAAGACTTTTCTACACTTAGACTCGACCACATACCAATACCAAATACAAAACGACCTCAGTTCATACATCACTGGTCCATGGTCTTCACTCGAAGCAGTAACAATCAAACCCAACAACCAAAACCAACTCTAACATCATCCCTCCTCAACACCAACTTTCAATCACCAATGAATCAAAGAACAAAAAAGAAATATGTCAAAAAAAAAAATCTCAGAAATGGTTCACGTTTTATCTTATTCAAGATCTTTTTTCGTTGAACCTCATCATCACTGATCTAATATGAAGCTCTGCTTCTTATTTAATGTTCGAAAATTAAAAAATGATCAAAACCATTCGGTTTCAATCATCTCTTTGTTTCGATTGGAGACAAAATCAAAATCGAATCTACATCTCATTCAATCTTACCCGAGACCCCCCTCAAAGGATCTTGAAGCTCTTCAAAATTCCTTGATTCGGACTAAAGCTTTAATAGAAAAACAAGGTAAAGGTATGGTTGTGTATTCGGTTATAATTACTAGAAGGAGATGAAGATATGGGCTTAGATGAATATCTGATGGATGCGATGGAAACTGAGTTTTGATGAAAACTGAGTTTGGTGAGAGAAAGTTTATTTGGTAGGCGTTCTCTTTCAGTGATATATTAGGGTTAGAATTATGTTGTGTTAGGTTAAGTAGTGTGGTTATATATCCGGTTTGGTGGATTTGGATCGTGGGCCTCCAAGATAAAATACAAACGGGTTGTTAACTTTGCGTGTGGGCTGCATCAAGAGGATGGAATGTGGGCTGTGCTGGACTGATATCACACGCACAGTGATATTGAACAAATCAAATGATATCCGAATTATCTTTGTTGTCTTCTTTTTGGACAATACTTGATATTAATTTTGGTATTAATTGGATATTGATTGGTATGTTGGTATGGTTAATTTTCACGGAGGATACTACGTTCACGGCTAAAGTTTTCGATGAATTTTAACGTGACCACGGAGATGAATCTTTATTATTTATTTGGGTGTGAAGTGACGTTTGACGGGCGAGTCTACTTATTTCATCTTCTTTCTTTCTTCCCTTACGCGAAGATGACTTGTCTGGGCAAATATGTTGAGTGTGATGAAGACTTGCTATCTAGTTACTTTTGTGATTCTTTCTCTCTTAACCCACAAAGTAGCTATCACTTCGGTGTCTCACGCAGTTGAGGATACGTCAAGAGGTTTTGTACAATGGGTACACCGTTATTTTTCACAAGGATAGTACAAGCTTAAGTAACTATTCCGGGAGATTTTACTTCATCCTCAAGTTCGTCATATTGGGTTATCCTCACATGTGGTTACTACAGACAGCCGTTGAATTTTGATACAGGGGGTTGAAATGAGTTAGACAATTTCAAATGGTATTGTTCATCGACATCTTCTCACGGGCTGATTTGATTTATGATAGAATGCTTCCAGTTAATGCTTCATGTACACAATTGTATGTTGATTCCGATAAATCGTAACCTTCAGGGGAGAGAAATGTGTACATTATGGGCTGATTTGATATATGCAAGATAACTGGAATGCATTTGGTGAGATGAAGATGTTGATATCTTATTCCCCCGAATGGACAATCTTGAAGAAGGTCGAGTCGACAGTCTTTTCTACATTTTCCGTTCCGTGTTAGAAGACTAAAGACGGTTCTAATTTAATTATCAAAAGACTTCTTCGAATTCAGGAAATTCATCAGAAAGGTTGTCAGTTTGGGGGAGAGCACTAATTAAGGGAGAGCAAAATGGTCAGATTTAATCCCTAATTAGATTTGCTCGCATTGTTCTTCTGCAAGTAAAGAGATGGCAGCTGAGAAGATTCATGAAGTTTGATGACTGTGAAGACACTCTTGTAGCTGCTGCGCTTATCTGTTGTATTTAATTTTGCTTGTAGGGAACATTGTAAACAACTCCCGTATGACATCACTTGGGGAGAGATTGTTAGCCTCGCTTAAGTGAAGTCATTACGGGAATTGCATTAGTTTCTTCTTTTACTTATTCACAAGGACTAGTTTAGTCAATTGTGATAAGTTATGCTTGTCTTAGTATAAATACCCCTCCTAGTCCCAACTAGGAGGGTAGGAAGTTCACATTTGTAAAGAAGTGTGTGTGGTTTCTTCTTCTTCTCTCTAGAAACACACACATCTTCCCTTTACATCAATCTAAACAATACCATGTCTTATTCATTCTTTGAGCTTCCCCGACCCCCCGAACCACATAAATCACTTGTTTTTATCGGTCCTACAATAACCCCAAAGTATACTTTTCTTTCCCCTGAAGAACGTGTATGAAGCTCAAGAACCCAAAGTACCCAAATGTCCAAAGAAAGAATAACCGATAACATTGAAGAAGCATGCTGAATCACTGATTATCTCTGCGGATGTCAACTCCGGCATAAGTGATTATCATAGAATCACTCATTAAGCTCTCAAGTGAAACAACTGAGAGTCCCCAATGTACACAATCTCTCTCCCCTGATGATTGCGATAACATCGAAATCATCACACTTATGTACCTAAACTAACTCTTCCATCTCTTCTCCCACATAGTTGGAATAAGAACACTAAACGCCATGAGTCAAACCTTGAGTTTCTCTGCGGTATTGACAATAGTCTTCCCGAGATATCTTCAATCACTTAGAAGTATTAAGTTCAGCAAGTTTACTCGCGTTTAGATACGTGTTTCCTTCCCCCTTGCTGGTTTTGATGCTTCAGAATCAGCAACACATAATAAGCCCGTATACTATAAATCTATTGAGAAGAACACTTGAACTCTTGTGAGAATCAACTTGCTGAAGAATATGAGCAAGTCTAATTGGGGATTAAATTCGACATTTCACTCTCCCTCAATTAGTGCTCTCCCCTAAACCGACAATTTGTTTGATAAATGCCCAGATGAAGAAGAAGTCTTTAGATAATCAAATGCAACTCGTCTTTAGTCTTCTAACATGTAGCAGAAAATTTAGAACAGGCTGTAGACTCGACCTTCTTCAATATTTTCCAGTTGGGGAATAGATAGTTAACATCTTCATTTCACCAAAAAAGCATTCCCGTTAACTTACAAATAGCAAATCCCCTTAAGTCAAATCCCTCCCAATCAAACAAGAACATAAAGATGTTCATTAAGGAAATCAGCCCCGCAACTGGAAGCACTTTGTCATTAGTCAACTCAGCCCGTGTGAAGATGTTAACCAATGACTCTTAGAAGAAACTCTATGTGAAGAAGACCCGATAAGAAGAAGCTCGGTTGTTACATGAGTCTGGAGCCGTATGACCATATATTCTCAGATATAACTCAACATGTAGCAGTTTCACACTTCTTCTCCCCCTCAAGAATTGCATACGGAGCTGCCATTCTTGATTAAACAAGTGAATATCTTTAAAATGTAGTCTCTTCACTCTTCTCCCCCTCAAAGGTTGCAAATGATGTAGCCATTGCCATTTTAATTAAGCAAGTAGAATAGGAGAACTAGCAACGATAGTCCGGTTCACTTGATAGCTGAAAGCACGTGGAAATAGTATGAAGCATGTTGATGAGAATGGTCATTAATGAGAAGATTTCTCTTTTTACGAAGATAATGCGCACTGAAGCGTACACATTTTTTTTCTTTAGAGAATGAGGCTTGAACTGTTGTGTTCAAACGTCATAAGAAGATTTCTCTTCTTCAGAAGATAATGCGCACTAAAACGTACACATTTCTTTTCTTTAGATTACAAGGCTTGAACTGTTGTGTTCAAACGTCATTAGAAGATTTCTCTTCTTCAGAAGATAAAGCGCACTGAAACGTACACTTTTCTTTTCATTAGAGTACGAGGCTTCAACTGTTGTGTTCAAACGTCATAATCTCTCTCTTTTCAACTACCCTTGGCAAACTTGTTATCAACCCCATTATCATTCAGTAGGCTCTTTGTCGTGACAGCTGATGGAGAAAACCCAATATGATGAATTTGACTCTAAAGTAAAACTGTAGGACCTTAAATATATCAACCATATCACTTTATCCAAGCTTACCACCCAAGTATACACGAAACAAACACAAAGCTTTATGAGTAAATACGAAGAAGAAAGATTAAGAGAAAGATGGTGACTTGATATATGTTAGGCGTATATGTGTAGAGAGAAACAAGATGAAAGGAAACTTGTATATCAAAGAGAAAACACACACACACACACTCAAGCACACACCTCAAATGACACATTTGAGGTGTATATATACTACAAGTACATATGCCCTAATGGGCTTTGGGATGGGCTTGGATTGGACTTGGATTGGATGACAACTTATACAAGGCTAGCTTAACATAACATTTAGCCATTTAGCTTAGTCCAATCCACGAGCCCGTTGACTATTCTATCATGATATTTAACACACGTTACAAAGTTCCTAAAATTGAATGACCGTCACTTCTAATAAAAATGTTACGGCTAACAATCTCCCCCTAAGGGGTGGTCATTCAAAAGATGCCCCACTTGAATAGTTCTTTACTTTTCTTTGAGCTTGAACTTTGTGTATAGATATAGAATAGTCTTGATTTTCGTTCCTTCATGCTTTGTGATCAGATAATGTCGTATTCTGCCGTTGTCAACTTCGTTGGGTATGTGTCTCCAAGTGTTTCTCCACCATGCTCATACTTCTATTTGTCTTTTGGTTACCAATGATGTAGTTCTCGAGTCTTTAAACTTTGTAGATTCTTTGACATTGACGAAGAATCATCTTTAATTTTTTTTTGCCTTTGATTTTGATGAGAACTTTTCATGTGTTGTTGGTATGAGCATGTGGAAAATCTGCACGATCTCTTCCTCCAGCAAGCATCCATAAGAAGAAAACATAAAACATGGGTTAGAAGTAATCCAGCGCTTACAAGTTTGAACTTCAAGTGTGTTAACAGCATAGTGTGAAAACACGTCTCTAATTCTCACAAAGGCCATTCCTTAACTGGAGTCCCACAAGTGAGATAACGCGATGTACCGAAGTACACCTACAGTTCAGGTTAGTCGCTGAGGTACACCAAAGCATCACCCCACAACTGTAGACCGTTTGAGACACACTAAGCGTAATCCGTGGGGAGTTACCGAAGTGACCTGCTGTCAGGGCTGCTTGATGTTGACCCTGGCAGGAATTTCTATTCAATCACTGAAGATCACAAATGTGAATCTTCTCATAAATGTTCTGGCAGATTTCTAAGACCTACGTAGGACTCTAGAATATATCACTTGTGTCCTTATTGATGAACAACAAGTGATGTCATGTCAAGTGTTCCTATGAGATCTTTTAATGAATCTCGTGGCTCTAGACTCAATTAGTGCATTTTGGTTTTCCTGAGCGAAGACTAAGGAGAGGGTCTCCTTCTTCAATACCAACCAACTCTAAGAGAAGGTCAATAGATTATGTAGGGCTCCCAGTGAGAATGAAACAAATCCTTTTGAGAGGAGTTGAGTGGCTAGAAAGTTTAGTGCAGTGCGTCACTGGGTCCATGACGTCTTTGTCTTCAATACCAGGGTCATCTAAGTGACAACCAGTAGCAGATGAATTGAACCTGGTTTCTGCCCTAAGGTTGATTATGGAGGGCTATTTCTTTTCACCCTTTCTTTAACTTTTCTTTTTAATTATTCAACCCCTTCTTTCTCCTTTCTCACATTACTCCTTTTTTTCAATCATACCTAAGGACTTCTAATACTAACAATGGGTATTGTCCTTTTGTAGATCCCTCCGGCTCTGGCGGATCATAGGACGTTTATTCCTAAACTTAGTCACCTTATAGCTCCATGACTGTCCTATTGTTGCCATAAAAACCTTTTCTTGAAAATCTCTCAGAGTGTTTATGATTGAAAACATATTTGGAACACTCTGAGAGTTTTATATTTTCAAAAACACTCCCCCTTCACATGTGCGTATAAGTTTTGACAGAAATCTGCACATATAGGGTAGAGTTCGCACTTTTTGAATTGATCGGCTCATGATAGACAATTCCCCACGAGACACGGTAATGTTGCTCAGTTAAAGAGTTCCATTGTCAGATTTTAGGTGAAAACTAGCTCTAATAACTTACTTGAAGTTGTAAACACTTCTTGAAAAGAAGGTTAGACCCATGTAAGTTCATGTCTATCACAAGTTTCTCGAAATGGTACATTTACTGACTTTGATTACTCATCAATTCATTGGTTCCGACTGAGTCGAGCTCTTTTGAGATTCAAATACCGATCATTAAACATTTTTTATCACATTTTAATCACGTCTTCTCCACCTCAAAAATAGCATAATCGTGATATTTTTTATATCAACGGATTAAACAACATTTATAAAATCTTTTGGGAAGACAGACGGATTTGTTTTAAGCATGAATTTGGAACATTTTGTTTTATACTCCCCCTTTAATAATGCATAATCAATTAAAGGGTTTTAGAGGGAGTTATCTTGAGCACAAAATATTTTAAAAGATTTTGAAAAATATTTTTGAACAATTTTGAAAAAGGTGCTCAAGATGATGATTATTTCTCACCAGTTTTAAATGTAGTGCACTGAAGCGTACACTTGATTTTTCTTTACAAACACGAGTTTTGATCTAAAATAATCAAAAGTCATCATTTACTGAAGTATACGAAAGCAATTTTTGAAGAAATTTTTAAGAAACGACATGTTTTGGAAAATATTAAAATAACTCTCGCTCAAGCATATGTACATGTCCGTATCATTGTTGAATGACATTTCTAGAAACGTACAGACTATCGATTATACGAGAGACATGTCGTGAGAAGAATATTTTTTGATTTTTGATTATATATTGTTTTTGTATTTTTGAAAGATATTATATTTTTATATTTTGCTTTTGTAGGTTTTTCAAATTTTGTATTTTTTTTTCAAAAATATTTACAGCGAAGCTTTTTGGAAAATCATTTTCACCAAGATTCGAGAAGACGTTCTAACTCCTCAGGGGTTAGGCTTCGCTTTCCAATTCATCAAACTAAATCGTCAAACCGTTCTTTTGGAAGGGCTTTTGTAAATAGATCGGCGAGTTGGTAATCTATCTTCACGAAGAATAATTCAACAGTACCTTCTTCCACGTGCTCTTTTATGAAGTGATAGCGGACAATGATATGCTTAGTCTTAGAGTGATGAACAGGATTGCATGATATGGCTATGGCACTTTTCGAGTCACAATACATAGGTATTTTATCGAAAGTAAAGCCATAATTTGTGAGTTCTGTTTTCATCCATAGAACTTGAGCACAACACGCAGATAGAGACACATACTCAGCTTCAGCGGTTGAAAGTGTAGTGCAATCTTGTTTCTTTGAAGACCAGCTGACTAATTTTTCACCCAAAAATTGTGCTCCTCCGGATGTACTTTTTGCTGTAACTTGATCACCTGCGTGGTCCGCATCTGAAAAGGCAATTAGATCAAATTCGGATTCCTTCAGATACCAAAGTCCCATGTGAATGGATATCTTCAAGTACCGAAAGATCCTTTTAACCTCTTTGAGGTGCAGTTCGGTAGGCTTTGCCTGAAACCGTGCTAATAAGCAAACGGCAAAATGAATATCGGGTCGACTAGCTGTAAAACCCTAAAATCTCAAACGTGATAAATGACTAAATTGCCCCTCAAGTTAAATAATTATGAAAACTCGTAAAACACGTTAATTTCGTTAAATACGTTTAACACTGGTCTCATAAATAAATTACGCCAACTATGATGAATATATTTTATTTGCGACTACAAGTAAATGTTACAAATTTTATTTATTTCTAAGCATCATGTTACATGTACAATTTAACTTAAACCATAAAGAGGACCAAATACATTAACCTTTGACAAAATGATAAATATGGAAATTAACAAATTCTCCCACTTTGGTAGGCCTTGATTTACGCTAAATCAAATATTCCATCACCCCTTTTATTTTCCAAATTGATCTCCCATTCACTCCTCATAACTATCACGTATACATCACAAAGAAACCCTAATCTCTTTTCTCTACCAAGTGACGGCATAAGTCTTTTCCTCCATTTTCATTTGAAACTCAAAGCAAGAAAATATCTTGTAACTATGATTCAAGGGGTCGTGATAGGGGTGCCATGAGTCGTGATTTTGGGTCAAGAAAAGCCTTGTCGTGGATCTTTTATTTCTGTCGGGAGTTTTGAAAACCAAGGAGACTTGTCGTGGGTCTTGGTTGTCCTTGGTCATCGGGTGCTGGCTGTCGTGGGTGTCCTAAGCCATGATGGAGGCTGGTCGTGGAGTGTGGGTGCCCTGATCTCGTCCTTCTTCCTTTCACGTCACAAGGGTAACAATCTTTTCGCATCATATTTGTTCCTATGTCTATTAAATCTGGTCGTGTACCATGGACATGTATTTTCGAGTTTTATTATCACATAATGACATCCTTGTTATCACATAAAATCATAACATTACTAGGTATAACTTTCGAATGGAATGGACCAAAGAGGGTGTTAACGCTTCAGCCTAATGAAACCATAAGTTAAGATCTTGAAATTTAAATGTGTTATACATGGCATTAAGAAGTGTGTTTTGGAATCATATTATATCTAACCTGCTATATATAAATCAAGCACACATTAATCATAAATTACACTATGTTAGTATATGATGTTCAAATGAAAGTATAACATGGTCTCGGGGGTAACTTTGAGGGAGATCGCGGAATTTTTGTGTGTGTCATTTTGTATTTTGAAAGTGGGTCGGGGGAGACGGGCAAGGTGTTAGTCCGTTTGCATGTTTAACTAGTCGTAACTGTGAATATTGTGAACCGCGAGCAAGTGTGAAGTATGTCGAGATTATGCTATCTAGTGAAAAAAAGAAGACGTAACCTGTATCAAAGAAATTAATTATGCGCAGGGTTTAAATTCATGTTAGTTATGTAATATTTTTCACTTTCAACCCTCATGTTTAAGATTTGGTCACATGCAAACTTTTAACTATTATGAATTGACGTTTTACACCTTAGACTATCATAATAATAATATTATTGAGTGTTAATATATAGTACTTGTCGCAATAAACCTTAAACTATGTTACATTGACACATTTAACCTTATATTTTGATTATCATTATGATCGACCCTATACCTTATTAAAATGTCATTTAAAATCCTTTAAAATCTAATTATAACTAAGATATTTATTAAACGTACCTAAATGTCTAAGAAACTCTAATTTGACCATTATGGAAATAAATTTCGTTAAAAATCCTAATTGAATCATTTGAAGTTATTACATTTTATAAGCCCTAAATCTAATTATTACCTATTCGGAAAAACCCTAATTCGATTTACTATAGAAATTGCTAGAAAGTTTCTAAAATTAAAAAGGAAACCTAATTATGAAATATAAATAACGATGAGCCCCAAATAGTAATCGATCATTATCCGTGTAGATTCGTTGGAGGAGACGTGACGTTGTGTCTTCGTGTTCATTCATTCGTTTGCTTTCCTTTCATTGGGATTAAGGTACAGATATTCTGACCTTACCTCTTAAGGTTTCTCATGATTCGTATACATCTTTCGATACTAGCTTGAACTGTTATGCTTTACTCTAAGCCTCCTTATTAGGGCTTCCCTATGACCTTGCTATGCTCCCTCTGATATGAAATCTGATATGAACTCTGATATGAACTCTGATATGAACTCTGATATGAACTTTGATATGAACTTTGATATGAACCCTTATGATATGATATGATATGATTATGCTTTGACCCGTCAGTTTGATACCCGAGCCAAATATGTGTTCCTAGTCATGAAGGTAATATGACCATGTCATTGATGCACCAATGGCATGACTCCAGTGTGCACGAGTGATGTTGTACACCGTCCCCATTATGATATGATATGATATGTATATGATTTGGCCATTATGTTCCGGGGGGCGTATGGATGCATCCTAGATATGATATGTTCGAGGGATTTGATCTGATACGTTTGTTTATGATATGGTGAATGATGTCGTGTGCAATACGCGTCTTCACAATTCCGGGAGCTAGCTACTCCATTTGTTACTGAGGTCTCCCCTCCTATTATGTATGGTATTCCGAGGTCACCCCTCCGAATACAATGGCTACTTATGATATGATATGATATGATATGTTTCCGGGCTCGGGTAGATTTCTGATAACCCTTACACTTTTGATAAACCTATATTGTACCTTCCGTATTCCCCAACGCACCATAATCTGTATTACTTGTTCATTACTCAATACCCTTATATGATTCACTTTTACCAAGATATAGATACTCCATTACATTGATCTGTCACACTTTCATTCCGTTACTTCAGACTATGGTTCCATTCACGTACCGGGTTATTATATGTCATTGGATTGATTATGATATTCATGTTTATACGACTACTGATTACTATGTATGATATGTATGTATGCGATATAAGATTTACCTGTTGTCATCTGATGATATGCTATCTTACTGTTATATGATCCTTTGATTTGTCTGGTAACCGTACTTGTGTGAAATCGATTGTTGATCTGTTTATCTTTTGTACCTCGTTCGATTTATCTCGTGGACTATGACTATCCGTGGTATCCTTATCTGCTTGTTGTTGACCTACCATGTTTGCATTTCTGTTTATGCTACGGTTTGATTGGGTAAATGGTTCAACTTATGAAGTCTAGCTTGTTAACTTGTTTAATTGCCCTGCTATGTATTTAATTCATTTAATTATAGTGTTCATACTGTATTCCTACTTGTTACGTGTGACTGCTATGTTTTGACTACCGTTATGATACTGATTATGTCTTCAACTAAGGGTTTTGACCTGTGTGAATTGCCATGCTCACTTATTAATTAATTGCTTCCGCTTTTCCTGTAGACATCTGGTTGGCTTGTATGTCTCCTGATTTCCTGAATTGATTGTATGACATATATGTTGTGTGGATGCTACGCCTGCTATACTTGCTTATGTTTCAGTCTTGTATGCCTGGTGTGTATGTGCTTGTTTATATGTCATCAATGCTTTGTTTTGCTTCGTTCTCCTTGTTAGCTGTTCGTTTTGGATATCTGTAAAATTGTGTTATGCAGGATCCTCATTGACTCATTATTCTCATTTCATCGCTGTGTTATCCGTTTCCTTTGTTTCATTTTGCATTTCAGATTTTATTTAGCTTTCGTTTTGTTATATCTGTTCACTCGGCTTTTTAAGCTCAGCCGCATTTCTTTTCCTGCGGCAGGTTTTAGATTTGAAGATGGGCTTGATGGGCTGAGAGTTGGATTATCTGAGTGGACCAACCCTAGTACCTTATTACTTTGGGACTTATTTTGAAGAGCTTTTGTTTTGAGTTTTTCTTTTTATTTTGGATTATGTAAATTTCCTTGTAAGTCATTGTTTAAATGACTTGATACTTTATCCTTAAGACTTCCGTTTTTTAACTGTATGTTCTGATATAACACCAGTATGTGACACTTCTACCCTTGTCGGGTTGGGGTGTTACAATTATGGTATCAGAGCCAGGTTTCGTCTTGTTGGCCTTAGGATTGACCTGTGAGGATTTGGGTAGACACTAGGCTTCCGTCTGTTCTGACCTCTTACGATTCCTTCGATTGTTCTTGATTTGACTTCGATAATCTTTTGTCTTCAATGTTTGGCCTTCTTCTCTTCGCATTTGATTTGGTTATTTTGTCTTCGCACGTCCGTTTGTCGATCGTTAGATGGAGATTTCTCGTAGAGCCGAAGATGATGGTGCCGACCCTGCGTTGCTGCAACAGTTCCTGAGCTGGAGAGATTCGTGAAGCAGAAGCCGTACCGACTGCCATGCTGCTGGAGACATCAGGATGCTGCTGGAGGGAGCTGGACGGATCAACCAAAGACGCAAAAGACGGAGACAAGATTCAACCGGTGGCTGAGAAGGTTCATCTATTTCATATGATTTGGGCGCAACTAGTGTTACTCCGATTCATTTGTCATGCGTTTCGAGGCGATTTGATATCTTGCTATGTGATTTTGATCGGCATTACTTTTCTTGATTCGTTCAGAATTCGGTTTGAATCGTGAAGTTTTATCGTTTGGCATTTTGCTAATATCTCAGCTTTTCCTTTGAATCGTCAGTAATGAGTCATGAGGAACCATTTCGAACTAGTTGGTGGCCTTCTTCTTTGGTGATATGGTAAGTTTCTTGATGTGGTTTATGCTCTGTGTATATGAATCTGGTCTGCTTTGGCATGTTACTTGTTATCTGTATGTGATATGTTTTGTTGTGGTATTGGTTATGTGTTTTGTCATGACCCGAGGCAGAATATGATGACAATAAGGACTTGTTATGTGATGCAAGTATTATGACGCCTGATCAACGTGATAATACCGAGATCATATAATTTGACCTTATTGAAATCATACGACATCTTGTGAAATGCTTGGGGTTGGTACGTGAATGGACTAGGACTTATATCTGATATCCTTTGACCATCATGTTCGTTTGAAATTCTGTACCTCCTTACGAGATTTTCACCGACATCTATTATGTATAAGTTTTGTACGCTTTGGAACCGGAATCATTATGATCTGTCTGAGACTACGAATGGCTACGTCTCCGTGTACCTCTACGACTTCAATTTTCGAGGACGAAAATTTTCTTTTAGAGGGGAAGAGTTGTAAAACCCTAAAATCTCAAACGTGATAAATGACTAAATTGCCCCTCAAGTTAAATAATTACGAAAACTCGTAAAACACGTTAATTTCGTTAAATACGTTTAACACTGGTCTCATAAATAAATTACGCCAACTACGATGAATATATTTTATTTGCGACTACAAGTAAATGTTACAAATTTTATTTATTTCTAAGCATCATGTTACATGTACAATTTAACTTAAACCATAAAGAGGACCAAATACATTAACCTTTGACAAAATGATAAATATGGAAATTAACAAATTCTCCCACTTTGGTAGGCCTTGATTTACGCCAAATCAAATATTCCATCACCCCTTTTATTTTCCAAATTGATCTCCCATTCACTCCTCATAACTATCACGTATACATCACAAAGAAACCCTAATCTCTTTTCTCTACCAAGTGACGGCATAAGTCTTTTCCTCAATTTTCATTTGAAACTCAAAGCAAGAAAATATCTTGTAACTATGATTCAAGGGGTCGTGATAGGGGTGCCATGAGTCGTGATTTTGGGTCAAGAAAAGCCTTGTCGTGGATCTTTTATTTCTGTCGGGAGTTTTGAAAACCAAGGAGACTTGTCGTGGGTCTTGGTTGTCCTTGGTCATCGGGTGCTGGCTGTCGTGGGTGTCCTAAGCCATGATGGAGGCTGGTCGTGGAGTGTGGGTGCCCTGATCTCGTCCTTCTTCCTTTCACGTCACAAGGGTAACAATCTTTTCACATCATATTTGTTCCTATGTCTATTAAATCTGGTCGTGTACCATGGACATGTATTTTTGAGTTTTATTATCACATAATGACATCCTTGTTATCACATAAAATCATAACATTACTAGGTATAACTTTCGAATGGAATTGACCAAAGAGGGTGTTAACGCTTCAGCCTAATGAAACCATAAGTTAAGATCTTGAAATTTAAATGTGTTATACATGGCATTAAGAAGTGTGTTTCGGAATCATATTATATCTAACCTGCTATATATAAATCAAGCACACATTAATCATAAATTACACTATGTTAGTATATGATGTTCAAATGAAAGTATAACATGGTCTCGGGGGTAACTTTGAGGGAGATCGCGGAATTTTTGTGTGTGTCATTTTGTATTTTGAAAGTGGGTCGGGGGAGACGGGCAAGGTGTTAGTCCGTTTGCATGTTTAACTAGTCGTAACTGTGAATATTGTGAACCGCGAGCAAGTGTGAAGTATGTCGAGATTATGCTATCTAGTGAAAAAAAGAAGATGTAACCTGTATCAAAGAAATTAATTCTGCGCATGGTTTAAATTCATGTTAGTTATGTAATATTTTTCACTTTCAACCCTCATGTTTAAGATTTGGTCACATGCATACTTTTAACTATTATGAATTGACGTTTTACACCTTAGACTATCATAATAATAATATTATTGAGTGTTAATATATAGTACTTGTCGCAATAAACCTTAAACTATGTTACATTGACACATTTAACCTTATATTTTGATTATCATTATGATCGACCCTATACCTTATTAAAATGTCATTTAAAATCCTTTAAAATCTAATTATAACTAAGATATTTATTAAACGTACCTAAATGTCTAAGAAACTCTAATTTGACCATTATGGAAATAAATTTCGTTAAAAATCCTAATTGAATCATTTGAAGTTATTACGTTTTATAAGCCCTAAATCTAATTATTACCTATTCGGAAAAACCCTAATTCGATTTACTATAGAAATTGCTAGAAAGTTTCTAAAATTAAAAAGGAAACCTAATTATGAAATATAAATAACGATGAGCCCCAAATAGTAATCGATCATTATCCGTGTAGATTCGTTGGAGGAGACGTGACGTTGTGTCTTCGTGTTCATTCATTCGTTTGCTTTCCTTTCATTGGCATTAAGGTACAAATATTCTGACCTTACCTCTTAAGGTTTCTCATGATTCGTATACATCTTTAGATACTAGCTTGAACTGTTATGCTTTACTCTAAGCCTCCTTATTAGGGCTTCCCTATGACCTTGCTATTCTCCCTCTGATATGAACTCTGATATGAACTTTGATATGAACTTTGATATGAACCCTTATGATATGATATGATATGATTATGCTTTGACCCGTCAGTTTGATACCCGAGCCAAATATGTGTTCCTAGTCATGAAGGTAACATGACCATGTCATTGATGCACCAATGGCATGACTCCAGTGTGCACGAGTGATGTTGTACACCGTCCCCATTATGATATGATATGATATGTATATGATTTGGCCATTTTGTTCCGGGGGGCGTATGGATGCATCCTAGATATGATATGTTCGAGGGATTTGATCTGATACGTTTGTTTATGATATGGTGAATGATGTCGTGTGCAATACGCGTCTTCACAATTCCAGGAGCTAGCTACTCCATTTGTTACTGAGGTCTCCCCTCCTATTATGTATGGTATTCCGAGGTCACCCCTCCGAATACAATGGCTACTTATGATATGATATGATATGATATGTTTCCGGGCTCGGGTAGATTTCTGATAACCCTTACACTTTTAATAAACCTATATTGTACCTTCCGTATTCCCCAACGCACCATAATCTGTATTACTTTTTCATTACTCAATACCCTTATATGATTTACTTTTACCAAGATATAGATACTCCATTACATTAATCTGTCACACTTTCATTCCGTTACTTCAGACTATTGTTCCATTCACGTACCGGGTTATTATATGTCATTGGATTGATTATGATATTCATGTTTATACGACTACTAATTACTATGTATGATATGTATGTATGCGATATAAGATTTACCTGTTGTCATCTGATGATATGCTATCTTACTGTTATGTGATCCTTTGATTTGTCTGGTAACCGTACTTGTGTGAAATCGATTGTTGATCTGTTTATCTTTTGTACCTCGTTCGATTTATCTCGTGGACTATGACTATCTGTGGTGTCCTTATCTGCTTGTTGTTGACCTGCCATGTTTGCATTTCTGTTTATGCTACGGTTTGATTGGGTAAATGGTTCAACTTATGAAGTCTAGCTTGTTAACTTGTTTAATTGCCCTGCTATGTATTTAATTCATTTAATTATAGTGTTCATACTGTATTCCTACTTGTTACGTGTGACTGCCATGTTTTGACTACCGTTATGATACTGATTATGTCTTCAACTAAGGGTTTTGACCTGTGTGAATTGCCATGCTCACTTATTAATTAATTGCTTCCGCTTTTCCTGTAGACATCTGTTTGTCTTGTATGTCTCCTGATTTCCTGAATTGATTGTATGACATATGTGTTGTGTGGATGCTACGCCTGCTATACTTGCTTATGTTTCAGTCTTGTATGCCTGGTTTGTATGTGCTTGTTTATATGTCATCAATGCTTTGTTTTGCTTCGTTCTCCTTGTTAGCTGTTCGTTTTGGATATCTGTAAAATTGTGTTCTGCAGGATCCTCATTGACTCATTATTCTCATTTCGCTGCGACTGTGTTATCCGTTTCCTTTGTTTCATTTTGCATTTCAGATTTTATTTAGCTTTCGTTTTGTTATATCTGTTCACTGGGCTTTTTAAGCTCAGCCGCATTTCTTTTCCTGCGGCAGGTTTTAGATTTGAAGATGGGCTTGATGGGTTGAGAGTTGGATTATCTGAGTGGACCAACCCTAGTACCTTATTACTTTGGGACTTATTTTGAAGAGCTTTTGTTTTGAGTTTTACTTTTTATTTTGGATTATGTAAATTTCCTTGTAAGTCATTGTTTAAATGACTTGATACTTTATTCTTAAGACTTCCGTTTTTTAACTGTATGTTCTGATATAACACCAGAATGTGACACTTCTACCCTTGTCGGGTTGGGGTGTTACAATTATGGTATCAGAGCCAGGTTTCGTCTTGTTGGCCTTAGGATTGACCTGTGAGGATTTGGGTAGACACTAGGCTTCCGTCTGTTCTGACCTCTTACGATTCCTTCTGATTGTTCTTCAGATTTGACTTCGATAATCTTTTGTCTTCACTGTTTTGGCCTTCTTCTCTTCGCATTTGATTTGGTTATTTTGTCTTCGCACGTCCGTTTGTCGATCGTTAGATGGAGATTTCTCGTAGAGCCGAAGATGATGGTGCCGACCCTGCGTTGCTGCAACAGTTCCTGAGCTGGAGAGATTCGTGAAGCAGAAGCCGTACCGACTGCCATGCTGCTGGAGACATCAGGATGCTGCTGGAGGGAGCTGGACGGATCAACCAAAGACGCAAAAGACGGAGACAAGATTCAACCGGTGGCTGAGAAGGTTCATCTATTTCATATGATTTGGGCGCAACTAGTGTTACTCCGATTCATTTGTCATGCGTTTCGAGGCGATTTGATATCTTGCTATGTGATTTTGATCGGCATTACTTTTCTTGATTCGTTCAGAATTCGGTTTGAATCGTGAAGTTTTATCGTTTGGCATTTTGCTAATATCTCAGCTTTTCCTTTGAATCGTCAGTAATGAGTCATGAGGAACCGTTTCGAACTAGTTGGTGGCCTTCTTCTTTGGTGATATGGTAAGTTGCTTGATATGGTTTATGCTCTGTGTATATGAATTTGGTCTGCTTTGGCATGTTACTTGTTATCTGTATGTGATATGTTTTGTTGTGGTATTGGTTATGTGTTTTGTCATGACCCGAGGCAGAATATGATGACAATAAGGACTTGTTATTTGATGCAAGTATTATGACGCCTGATCAACGTGATAATACCGAGATCATATAATTTGACCTTATTGAAATCATACGACATCTTGTGAAATGCTTGGGGTTGGTACGTGAATGGACTAGGACTTATATCTGATATCCTTTGACCATCATGTTCGTTTGAAATTCTGTACCTCCTTACGAGATTTTCACCGACATCTATTATGTATAAGTTTTGTACGCTTTGGAACCGGAATCGTTATGATCTGTGTGAGACTACGAATGGCTACGTCTCCGTGTACCGCTACGACTTCAATTTTCGAGGACGAAAATTTTCTTTTAGAGGGGAAGAGTTGTAAAACCCTAAAATCTCAAACGTGATAAATGACTAAATTGCCCCTCAAGTTAAATAATTATGAAAACTCGTAAAACACGTTAATTTCGTTAAATACGTTTAACACTGGTCTCATAAATAAATTACGCCAACTATGATGAATATATTTTATTTGCGACTACAAGTAAATGTTACAAATTTTATTTATTTCTAAGCATCATGTTACATGTACAATTTAACTTAAACCATAAAGAGGACCAAATACATTAACCTTTGACAAAATGATAAATATGGAAATTAACAAATTCTCCCACTTTGGTAGGCCTTGATTTACGCCAAATCAAATATTCCATCACCCCTTTTATTTTCCAAATTGATCTCCCATTCACTCCTCATAACTATCACGTATACATCACAAAGAAACCCTAATCTCTTTTCTCTACCAAGTGACGACATAAGTCTTTTCCTCCATTTTCATTTGAAACTCAAAGCAAGAAAATATCTTGTAACTATGATTCAAGGGGTCGTGATAGGGGTGCCATGAGTCGTGATTTTGGGTCAAGAAAAGCCTTGTCGTGGATCTTTTATTTCTGTCGGGAGTTTTGAAAACCAAGGAGACTTGTCGTGGGTCTTGGTTGTCCTTGGTCATCGGGTGCTGGCTGTCGTGGGTGTCCTAAGCCATGATGAAGGTTGGTCGTGGAGTGTGGGTGCCCTGATCTCGTCCTTCTTCCTTTCACGTCACAAGGGTAACAATCTTTTCGCATCATATTTGTTCCTATGTCTATTAAATCTGGTCGTGTACCATGGACATGTATTTTCGAGTTTTATTATCACATAATGACATCCTTGTTATCACATAAAATCATAACATTACTAGGTATAACTTTCGAATGGAATTGACCAAAGAGGGTGTTAACGCTTCAGCCTAATGAAACCATAAGTTAAGATCTTGAAATTTAAATGTGTTATACATGGCATTAAGAAGTGTGTTTCGGAATCATATTATATCTAACCTGCTATATATAAATCAAGCACACATTAATCATAAATTACACTATGTTAGTATATGATGTTCAAATGAAAGTATAACATGGTCTCGGGGGTAACTTTGAGGGAGATCGCGGAATTTTTGTGTGTGTCATTTTGTATTTTTGAAAGTGGGTCGGGGAGACGGGCAAGGTGTTAGTCCGTTTGCATGTTTAACTAGTCGTAATTGTGAATATTGTGAACCGCGAGCAAGTGTGAAGTATGTCGAGATTATACTAGCTAGTGAAAGAAAGAAGATGTAACCTGTATCAAAGAAATGAAGTCTGGCATGGTTTAAATTCATGTTAGTTATGTAATATTTTTCACTTTCAACCCTCATGTTTAAGATTTGGTCACATGCATACTTTTAACTATTATGAATTGACGTTTTACACCTTAGACTATCATAATAATAATATTATTGAGTTTTAATATATAGTACTTGTCGCAATAAACCTTAAACTATGTTATATTGATATTTTGATTATCATTATGATCGACCCTAGACCTTATTAAAATGTCATTTAAAATCCTTTAAAATCTAATTATAACTAAGATATTTATTAAACGTACCTAAATGTCTAAGAAACTCTAATTTGACCATTATGGAAATAAATTTCGTTAAAAATCCTAATTGAATCATTTGAAGTTATTACATTTTATAAGCCCTAAATCTAATTATTACCTATTCGGAAAAACCCTAATTCGATTTACTATAGAAATTGCTAGAAAGTTTCTAAAATTAAAAAGGAAACCTAATTATGAAATATAAATAACGATGAGCCCCAAATAGTAATCGATCATTATCCGTGTAGATTCGTTGGAGGAGACGTGACGTTGTGTCTTCGTGTTCATTCATTCGTTTGCTTTCCTTTCATTGGCATTAAGGTACATTCATTTTGATTATCACTCATGATTCGTATACATCTTTCGATACTAGCTTGAACTGTTATGCTTTACTCTAAGCCTCCTTATTAGGGCTTCCCTATGACCTTGCTATGCTCCCTCTGATATGAACTCTGATATGAACTCTGATATGAACTCTGATATGAACTTTGATATGAACTTTGATATGAACCCTTATGATATGATATGATATGATTATGCTTTGACCCGTCAGTTTGATACCCGAGCCAAATATGTGTTCCTGGTCATGAAGGTAACATGACCATGTCATTGATGCACCAATGGCATGACTCCAGTGTGCACGAGTGATGTTGTACACCGTCCCCATTATGATATGATATGATATGTATATGATTTGGCCATTTTGTTTCGGGGGGCGTATGGATGCATCCTAGATATGATATGTTCGAGGGATTTGATCTGATACGTTTGTTTATGATATGGTGAATGATGTCGTGTGCAATACGCGTTTTTACAATTCCGGGAGCTAGCTACTCCATTTGTTACTGAGGTCTCCCCTCCTATTATGTATGGTATTCCGAGGTCACCCCTCCGAATACAATGGCTACTTATGATATGATATGATATGATATGTTTCCGGGCTCGGGTAGATTTCTGATAACCCTTACACTTTTGATAAACCTATATTGTAACTTCCGTATTCCCCAACGCACCATAATCTGTATTATTTGTTCATTACTCAATACCCTTATATGATTCACTTTTACCAAGATATAGATACTCCATTACATTGATCTGTCACACTTTCATTCCGTTACTTCAAACTATGGTTCCATTCACGTACCGGGTTATTATATGTCATTGGATTGATTATGATATTCATGTTTATACGACTACTGATTACTATGTATGATATGTATGTATGCGATATAAGATTTACCTGTTGTCATCTGATGATATGCTATCTTACTGTTATGTGATCCTTTGATTTGTCTGGTAACCGTACTTGTGTGAAATCGATTGTTGATCTGTTTATCTTTTGTACCTCGTTCGATTTATCTCGTGGACTATGACTATCTGTGGTGTCCTTATCTGCTTGTTGTTGACCTGCCATGTTTGCATTTCTGTTTATGCTACGGTTTGATTGGGTAAATGGTTCAACTTATGAAGTCTAGCTTGTTAAATTGTTTAATTGCCCTGCTATGTATTTAATTCATTTAATTATAGTGTTCATACTGTATTCCTACTTGTTACGTGTGACTGCCATGTTTTGACTACCGTTATGATACTGATTATGTCTTCAACTAAGGGTTTTGACTTGTGTGAATTGCCATGCTCACTTATTAATTAATTGCTTCCGCTTTCCTGTAGACATCTGTTTGGCTTGTATGTCTCCTGATTTCCTGAATTGATTGTATGACATATATGTTGTGTGGATGCTACGCCTGCTATACTTGCTTATGTTTTAGTCTTGTATGCCTGGTTTGTATGTGCTTGTTTATATGTCATCAATGCTTTGTTTTGCTTCGTTCTCCTTGTTAACTGTTCGTTTTGGATATCTGTAAAATTGTGTTCTGCAGGATCCTCATTGACTCATTATTCTCATTTCGCTGCGACTGTGTTATCCGTTTCCTTTGTTTCATTTTGCATTTCAGATTTTATTTAGATTTCGTTTTGTTATATCTGTTCACTGGGCTTTTTAAGCTCAGCCGCATTTCTTTTCCTGCGGCAGGTTTTAGATTTGAAGATGGGCTTGATGGGCTGAGAGTTGGATTATCTGAGTGGACCAACCCTAGTACCTTATTACTTTGGGACTTATTTTGAAGAGCTTTTGTTTTGAGTTTTTCTTTTTATTTTGGATTATGTAAATTTCCTTGTAAGTCATTGTTTAAATGACTTGATACTTTATTCTTAAGACTTCCGTTTTTAACTGTATGTTCTGATATAACACCAGAATGTGACACTTCTACCCTTGTCGGGTTGGGGTGTTACACTAGCAGTGAGGTACATGAGAGAACCAATCATGCTCCGATATTTCTTCAGATCGATGGTTTTCCCAAACAAATCGGCTCCAATTTTTGGTGAAGTTACCATTGGTGTGCCAATAGAGTCACAATTATCCATACCATGATTTTTCAAAATCTCAGATGTATATATAGCTTGATTTATAAAAATTCCACGTGGGGATTGATGAATTTGTAAGCCAAGAAAAAATTTTAGTTCCCCCATCATGGATGTTAGGAATTAGAAAATTCCATAGTGAAGAGTCGGTCACCCCAAATATTATCTAGCATAAGTTAGCTCGTAGACTTGTCATTATTTACGTTACTTAGTAGCTTATTATTTAGTTTGTAGCGTAGAATAGTGTAGTGTAACACTGTGGAGGAAGGACGGGTCTTTACCAACTGTATACCTGATCCATAGGCCGATAGGAGGTCGTTATGTCTGTAACTATAAATACCCCTTCCATCCATGGAAGGGGTGGTGCTTCTCATTCAATCTAACCTTTCCTTTGTGTAAACCTCTAGCAAGAACACCCTCTCTATCATTCTCTCTCTAAATATGGCAAACATGTATTTTGATCATCCAAGACCACCCGAATCATCAACACAATAAATATATCGATAATACAAATGGTATCAAGAGCCAGGTTTTTGTGTTGTGTCGATTTATGGTGGTTCTTTTGTACTTTGTTATAACTGTTTTTGAATTTATTTTGGTCGGATATTTATTTTTTATGATACTGTGTGGTACAACAGTTTCTTACAATTTTATGCATCTTTTTGAATCTCATGGTCCATCTAAGTTTTTCATAATCTGTCTTTTCTCAGTCCAAGTCAGTACTTTTGTAACCTTGTTTGTATCAAAGTTTTCATATCTGCTTATTTTTACAAGGTCAATACATGGTCAAAACGGGTATAAAAGATGTCCTTTTGCTGCCTTTCTTTTCTGGGTTTTTTCTAGTCAGTTTATACGAGGTCAAAACTGTGGTCAAAGGGGTAAAAGATGCAGTTTTTGTCACTTTTTCTGGGTTCCTTTGAATATGGTCGGAAAACTTAATCGGAAAACTCATCGGAAAAAGTACAAAATTCTTGCTAGCGACTTGTGTAACTAGAAAAAGGCTAGCGACTTGTTATTATCCTGTTTAGCGAGTTGGGTCACCTAGCGACTTATATTTACAGTCATAGCAACTTGTCAAGCATAATAGCGACTTGGTTATTTGACTTTTGAGTCAAATAAAAGACCTTAGCGACTTGTGTTAAAAATGCAATTCTAGCGACTTGTTAAGGTAAAATATGGCTAGCGACTTGACTCTACTTATCTAGCGACTTACAACAAGAATAACATAAGCGACTTGTTTTAATAATCAAAAGCTACGTGTGTACTTTTAAGAGAAAATTTTAGCGATTTATGACTCAAATTGGTAGCGATTTGAAAAGCTTGAGTGGTAGCAACTTGACTCAAGACCTGACTGTAGCGACTTGATAGAAAAGTTAGAAGAAGAAATGACAACAAAAGACCATGACCACGCTACCATTTACCCATACATCATCGACCTTAGTCTCATTACATCACCGGTCAATTTTTTTTAAGAAATAAAAACGAAAAGGTAAATGAAACAACCTCAACAGATCCGAAATATTCATCAACCACTTGGTCTTAATATCCGCTTATTCAAAGAAAAAATGAATCTCAGTGTAAATTCTTTCACAATCATTCAAAGATTTTTTTGAGTTTAACATAGCATCACAGACCCTTTGTATGAAGCTTTGCTTCTTCATTTTTATTCGAAACTGATACAAATTGATTGTTATCAAGATTGATAAAATCAGCTTATTGTTTCGTTATTATACTCAAAACTCAATCAAAACAAAAACGAAATTTAAATCCTACCTTGAAGTGTCCATGTTTAGGGCTTTACGTGGCCAAAACCACTCCTTGAGCCATCCCTGTTGCATACTTTGGACCTTCGAATCAAAGACCTCACGCCATCCCTGTGGCTAGGTCATGGATGAATCAATGGATAATCTAGGGATGGAAGGGATTTGGTTTGTGTAACTGATATGTGATATGAGAGGCGTGGTATTTTTTTTGAGAAGTTGTAAGCGTTTTTGTTTATGGTGATTTAGGTTAAGAGAAGCTGTATCATGAATAAGAGAGAGGCGGAGATAATTGAGGAGTGAGATTAGGGTATTTTTAGGGCAAGTGTGGAATATGATGTGTTAAATACCCGAATGTTTAGGGCTTCTCTAGATTTGTTATGTTAAGGACTTCGTGGGCCTCGTTGAGTGTTAAAGGGGATAGGGTGATATTATGTATTCACGAGAAGGAGAAGTTATAAATCACCATCTATTTATAACTTGTACCTAATAATTATCTATTGTATTCACGTCATGGGATCAGGTGACATTATCTATTGTTCATGTACCTCTGAATTGATTCGCAAAGGAGATAAGGAGATGTTATAAATGAACATCTCACATGATACTCTATGAGTTGGATTGGATTGGTCTACAAGAATCAAATGTTCTACGAACATATCACGTGAATGAATCAATAATGAACTCGTATATGATGTTGTATGTGAGATATGGATTGGGCTACAAGATTGACTATTGAGATTGGGCTGCAAGTGGTAAAATTATTGTGTTACCCGAATGTTACTGTCTCAAGTAAAATTTTTGATACATAACTCTCGATACTTTTTGATAATGAGTTTGTGTTTGGTCATAAATGTTCTACGGATGATACATTTATTTACGGCTATTGTTGGTATGGGCTTCTCATATTTGGATAATATGCTACTAATGAGAGTTGACAATATTGTGATTGATGATATGAGGGTTGGTGTATAGTGTGATGATGAAACTCGTTGTATTATGAGGTTTGATACTTTGGTTTATACACTTTCATGGAGAATACTATTTCACGGCTTAAATTAATGGTTGAACAAAGTTGACCACGGGGTTGTTTGTACGGTATTTCTTATTTGGATTTGAAGTGAGGTTTTTCGGGCGCGCTTACTTATTTCATCTTCCTTCTTTCTACCCTTCCGCGAAGATGACTTGTTTGGGCATTTATTGAGGGTGATAAAGACTTGGCTATTTAATTACGGTTGTGATTCTTTCTCGTTTAACCCACAACATAACTATCACTTCGGTGTGTCACTCAGTTGAGAATGTCAAGAGGTTTTGTACATTGGGTACACCGTTTCTTTTTCACGAGGATTAGTACAAGTTTAAGTAACAAATCTGGGGACGTTCACTTCATGATCAAGTTTGGCATACCTGGTTTACATCACCATGTTGTCACTGCAATAGCCGATAGAATGCGTGAATGATGTGTTTACCAAAGTGTTTACTGAATGGGTGATGATGTTGATGATGTTGGATTATGAACCGTTGATGAACCGCTGCATGTTCCCCTAAAACAGATATTCACTGAAACCAAAGTTGTCATAACACACTCAAGCTGACATTGTTTACGGTTTTGTCTTGATTTTATAAAATCCCGCGAAAGAACCTATTTCTCGGTTTAAATTATAGACTTGTAAAATCCCGTGACAGTGGAAACATCCTGGTAATTATAAAGTGCATTTCCGGATCTATCTTACGGTTTATTCTTGGTTTTGTAAAATCCCGCGAAAGAAACTATTTCTCGGTTTAAACCATAGAGTTGTAAAATCCCGTAATGATGGAACCATCCTGGAGAAAGGAAAGTGTATTTCGGGATCTTCTGATGCTGGTGCTACAGTTTCTGTTTCGAAGAAGGGATAAAAGAGTGTGCTTCATAAATTGGATGTGTGTTTGGATATTCATCATGGCAGTTTGGTTATTACTTGGTTTTACGGGGTTATGTGCTTTTAACCATGGTCGAGATGAAAACCATTATCAAAGTTCATTTAAATGTCAAATAAGGCTAGATTTGAGCAGTTCAGAAGATGTGACAACGGCGTTAATCCAGTATTATTTATTCGAGGTTGAAGTGAAATATCACGGGCGAGTGTACTTAGTTTCTGAAGGTATCGGGGATGGATGGATGAAGATTCTTCATGATACTTGTTCGAGCTTATTATCAAAAATGAAGACTTGGAAATCTAGTTATTGTTGGGTGTCTTTTACCTTTTCTTTTACCACTTGGGGGAATTGGGCTCATATCACCACAAAATAACTATCACTTTAAGGAGTTACGTTGTAGTGCTCAGTGTCACATTCAATTGTGGATTTTCAAGAGGTAATGTACGTCTTATACTTGATGGTTGGTTGGTTGAAGAGTATAGAGTACATAGAGAGTACTTAGAGATGCTAATGGAAATCGGCACCGCTCTTTGTTACATATGTGCAAGTATAAGTCACGAGTTCGGGTTAGTTTACTTCAGGGTCAAATTCATCATATTGGGTTTTCTCCATCAGCTGTCACTACAAAGAGCCTACTGAATGATAATGGGGTTGATTACATGTTTTGCTAAGAGAGCTGAAAAGAGAGAGATTATGACGTCTGTTCACATCAGTTCAGGCCTCGTACTTCATCATTATGACGTATGAACACAACAGTTCATGCCTCGTACTCTAAAGAAAAGAAATGTGTACGTTTCAGTGCGCATTATCTTCGAAAGAAGAGAAATCTTCTCATTAATGACCATTCTCATCAACATGCTTCATGCTTTTTCCATGGGCTTCAGTCATCAAGTGAACCGGGCTACTATTGATTGTTTTCTTATTCCACTGGCTCAACTATAGTGACGATGGCGACATCATGTGCTAATTTTGCGGGGGAGAAGTGTGAATAGAATACTTTTGGAAGATTTCACTCATTTAATCAAAAATGGCAACTTCGTCTGCAATTCTTGAGGGGGAGAAAAAGTGTGAATTTACCGCATGGTTGATCGATATCTAAGAATATATGGTCATACGGCTCCTAACTCATGTAAGAACCGATCTTCTTCTTATCGGGTCATCTTTACATGATGTTTCTTCTAAGAGCCGTTGGTTGACATCTTCTCACGGACTGATGAGATTATCGACAAAGTGATTCCGGTTAATGCTTCACGTACACATCAACATGATGATTCCGAACAACCTTTTGTTTTGTTTGATGTGATTGTTTGCTTGGTGTTACCATTTCATGTGTTCGTTGCGGGCTGATTGTTGATTTCCTTGATGAACATCTTTCTGTTCTTGTTTGATTGGGAGGGATCTTAATTAAGGGGATTTTCAAGATGTAAGTTAATTGGGATGCTTTTTGGTGTGATGAAGATGTTAACTATATATTACCCAACTGGACAATCTTGAAGAAGGTCGAGTCTACAGTCGGTTCTACATTTTCTGCTACATGTTAGAAGACTAAAGACGAGTTGCATTTAACGATCTAAAGACTTCTTCTTAATTCAAGGCATTTATCAAACAGATTGTCGGTTTAGGGGAGAGCACTAATTGGGGGAGGGTGAAATGTCTGATTTAATCCCCAATTAGACTTGCTCATATTCTTCAGCAAGTTGATTCTCACTAGAGTTCAAGTGTTCTTCTCATAAAGATTTCAAGTATTTGGGCTGATAAGATGTTGCTGATTCTGAAGTGTCAAAACTAGCAAGGGGGAAGGAGACTCACATCTAAACACAAAGCGCGAGTAAACTTGATGATCTTAATACTTCTAAGTAATTGAACATATCCCTGGGAAGACAAATGTTATTACCGCAGAGAAACTCAATTTTTGACTCATGGCGAGTAAACTTGATGAACTTAACTCTTCTAAGTGATTGAAGATATCCCGGGAAAACAAATGTCATGACCGCAGAGAAACTCAAGGTTTTATTCATCAAGGCATTTAGTGTTATTATTCCAATGACGTGGGGGAAGTGATGTAAATGAAAGTTTCTGAAGATAAAAGAGGTACACTGGTGTGTGATGATCTCGATGTTATCGCAATCATCAGGGGAGAGAGAATTGTGTACATTGAGGGCGCTCAGCTGTCTCACTTGAGGGCTTAATCAGTGATTCAGAGATATAATCACTTATTCCGGAGTTGACATCCGCAGAGATTGTCATCCGCAGAGATAATCAGTGATTCGGCCTGCTTCTTCAATGTTATCGGCTGTTCTCTCTTTGGGGAATGTGTGTACTTCGGATTCTTGAGCTTCATACACATTCATCAGGGACGAAAGATGTGAACATAGGGGAGGTGTTCTCCATTACCCTCATGATGTGTATTCAGGAGAGTTCTTGGATATTGGTGTACCTCGGGTTCTTGAGCTTCATACACGTTCATCAGGGAAGAAAAATGTGAACATGGGAAGGTGTTCTTCATTCCCCTCATGAAGTGTATTCGGGAGAGTTCTTGAGCATTATACAAAGAGACTGCCTGCATCAATTCAACTATTCAGGGGAAGTGGTCTCTTGAGACCTTTTGGAATGGATTGCGTCAGACTTCAGTGGCTATGAAATTTGAGAAGATTATTTATGAGTGGGATGATATGTTGCTGTTCTTCTTCTTGATGATATAACCTCGAACGAAGAATCACGATGATTATTCTTGAAAGGAGCAGCGGGATTTATGATAATGGTGTGCTTCTCTGTGCACCTGGCTAAGGCAAGCTTGAAATAGAGCTTCGAATCTGCTCAGCTAAAAGATTTTCGGTTTGGGGGGAAGCTACCAAAGTCTCACTTTCAGATGGTTCAATTTAAATCACCGGACTTCATTTTTATCAAAATCTAAGTCACTCAATCATCGACTACGGTCATCGATTGAGGGGGAGAGTGATTTAATATAAATTATTTTCATACAATATTTCTTCATAAAAGTCCGTTTTGTACAATAAAAAGTGGTGATCTAAAGATTTAATGTTATGTCATGGTATGATTTTCTTTAAAACTCAAAGATCATGATAAATGAAATTTTTACTGTTCTTGTTTGATTGTGAATTGTTTTATTTTACTTAAAAGATCGTTTAAAAGCAATCATACCTGACACTAACAATCTTTAATGTCTAGAGTTGCTCCATCTCAGTCAATTTCAAAATTAAATCTTGCCACGTCTTTCCCCAAAATCTTTTAACTGATTTAAATCAATTGGGATCACAAATCTCAAAAGGTTTGAAATTTTTGATCGGGGGAGAGATCGTGATTTAAATCTCAAATATGTTTTAATGGAATCGGTTTTAGTCCTTTATAGGCACTCCTGCCTCCATGTGCCAAACGATTTCAAATACATAATGCACATGTTGAGGAGGAGGATTTATCCAAAAACAAGATGAGTATTTAAACCTGTCCACATATTCTCACTTGTTTTCCAAACCTGATTAAATAACTTGAGATCCAAAATCTCAAAGGGTTTGATATTTTTGATCGGGGGAGAATTTGTGATTTAATAATGAAATTTGATAAAAGGTGATCGATTTGATTCAAATGTGCAGGCTGCTCTCTCATATGTGCTAAACACTTTCGAATCTCGAAGCACATATTGAGGGGGAGCAAATGGTTTATTAATTTTTTATTATTGTGATCGTGGATGTGCTTCAAAAAGAACTCTTTCCTCTATGTGATAAAATGATTTCAGATATCCTATGCACATATTGAGGGGGAGAATTTACCAAGAAAATCAAATGGCTTTTTCCACGGAAATTGTGATCAAAGAAATTATTTCTAAAGAACTCTTGCCTCCATGTGCTAAACAATTTCATAATCATATGCACATGTTGAGGGGGAGCATTTCTAAATGATCAAAACTATTAAGGTACAAAATGCTTTGATCTCGTATCACAAGTACCTTGATTGTTTTTCAAATATTTTTTCAATTGGTTTCACGAAAGAATGAACTGTACCAAAAGACCGACCATTTTACTTTATGTATGGAGTTATAAGGTTGGTGATGTTAGGTATTAGTTCCCACGATCCGCCAGAACCGGAAGGATCTACCTAGGGACAATCCACTAGATAGTGTAGAGTCTTTAGGTATGATGAAAAAAAAGGAGAAAAATGAGATATGGGAAGAGTGCCGACTGAGACAGAGCTAGATCTGGAATAAACCCAACAACGTTCTAGTTATGAAGTCTCGGTAAGCACTGAAGGGGTTGAAGAATGAAAAAGAAATGAATGAGAAAAGGGTGAAAAGAAATAGCCCTCCATTAATTCAACTTTAGGGCAGAAACCGGGTTCAATTCATATGCTACTGGTGGTTACCAAGGTAACATCGGTACTGAAGACAAGACGTCATGGACCCAGTGACGCACTGCACCTAACTTTCCAAACTACTCAAGTTCCTCTTAAAAGGGCTTGTTTCATTCTCACGGGGAACCTACATAATCTATCGACTTTCTCTTAGAGATTGTTGATATTGAAGAAGGAGACCCTCTCCCTAATCTCCGTCATAGGAACCAAATGTGCACTATTGAGTCTAGAGCCAAGTGATCATCCACAACATCTCATTAGGACACAAAATTAATGAAGACTTGCTGTTTCACACAATGTGGAAAGTAAGAATATATTAAGAGTCCTACGCATTATCCTTGTGGTATTGCCAGAACATCCGAGTGATATGTAAAAATATTCACGATGAAGATGGAAATCCTTCTAGAGCCAACATCAAACAAGCTCTTGGTGGGTGACATGTGAGATCTTCTCGTAAGATCAAGCTTGTGACAACTGGATAGAAACAATGGGGAGATTCACTCGTGAATCAACCTTGGTCCAGGAAAGGAATTGACGAATACTTTTGGAAAAACCGTTCGATGTGCAAATATTCTTTTCTCTAGCACGTTGAATGTGTATTCATTTTCAAACACAAAAAGTATCTCTGATTGAAAAAAATACTTTTGGGAAAAACCGTTTGATGTGCAAATCGTCTTTTCTCTAGCACATCGAATTTGTACTCTTTTCATATACAAAAAGTATTTTTGATTGAAAATTGATCTTCCTTATAAAACCTTCGTCGTATTGCAAAACTCTTTCTTCTAAGCAATACGCGATTGTTTTCAAATCAATTTTTCATCAATCAGTGAATCTCAATTCGCTGGTTTACTCACTCCGTGTTGTCTTCTTTGAGACGTTCCGGTTTGAGAATGGCTAGAGCAGCTGCGAAACCCTGTCAAGGAGATTCTTAGGAATCCTACCTGATCACATGCAGTACTTGTACTGATCAACGGGGAACCGTGGGCCGTGTACCTCAATTCAACGAAAGTGATCAAAGACACTTTCGTGTGTTTTATTGCTAACTATTGTTTGCAGGTACACTTGGACGGTTGCAGCTGATCAGAATTGAGAAGTCAATCCAAAGCCGCATGCTCACAGCATCCACACTTAATTGAAGAAATCATGACTTGTGCTTATCTACATAACCTGGCTCTGATATTTGTATACTATGCTTCTGCTACGCTGCTGCAAATATCATGAACCAGTAAAAGCTTCCGCTACTCTGATAAAAAGATGTCATGATCCAAAAGTGTGAGCATGTCGGTCCAAAAGTCACAACATCACATGAAGGCAACACAACTATGGATGATCCAGAGAGATTTACTGTGGCTGATGATCTTAATGAAAGCTCGAAGATCATCAAAGATGTGGATCAGTTAAAGGCCTCCAGTAAAAGTACAAATCAGTGTGGACTTTGAAGAATCACTACTAAAGCACAAAGATTGTTGAAATGAAGAATTGAAGTCTACGAGCTCAAGAACAAAGTCAAGAATAGAATGCTAGGATTTGTAATGTAAAACATGGGGTGACCTCCCTTAGGGGGAGATTGTTAGGAATTATAAAATTCCATAGTGAAGAGTCGGTCACCCCAAATATTATCTAGCATAAGTTAGCTCGTAGACTTGTCGTTATTTACGTTACTTAGTAGCTTATTATTTAGTTTGTAGCGTAGAATAGTGTAGTGTAACACCGTGGAGGAAGGACGGGTCTTTACCCACTGTATACCTGATCCACAGGCCGATAGGAGGTCGTTATGTCTGTAACTATAAATACCCCTTCCATCCATGGAAGGGGTGGTGCTTCTCATTCAATCTAACCTTTCCTTTGTGTAAACCTCTAGCCAGAACAACCTCTCTATCCTTCTCTCTCTAAATATGGCCAACATGTATTTTGATCATCCAAGACCACCTGAATCATCAACACAATAAATATATTGATCCTACAATGGACATTTCAAATTTTCTTTTCATGAGATTTTCAAAATGTTTTAAAAGATTCGGATTAGTGGACCCAAAAATGATGTCGTCCACCTAAATCTGAACAATCAAAATGTCATCGTTGTATTTTTGTGTAAATAAGGTAGGATCAACCGTTTCTTTGGTGAAATTGTTTTGAATCAGGAAAGAGGAAAATTCGTCATACCACGCTCTCGGAGCTTGCTTTAATCCATATATTGCCTTTTTGAGTTTGTAGACGTAGTCTAGATGTTCCATGTCTATGAAGCCTTCAGGCTGACTCACGTACACTTCTTCTTCCAGAGTTTCATTCAAGAACGCGGTCTTAATGTCCATCTGATAAACCGTGATGTTTTCGTGAGCTGCATTGGCTAAGAAAATCCTGACTGCCTCAAGTCTAGCTACCGGCGCGAAGGACTCTTCAAAGTCTATTCCTTCTTCATGTCTGTATCCTTTGGCCACAAGACGAGCTTTATTGAGAATTACAGTCATCTCTTCATCCCTTTTGTTCTTCCATAACCATTTGAGATTAATGACTCGAATGTCAATTGGTCTTGGAACCATATCCCAAGAGTCATGTAGACGGTATTGGAGAAGTTCCTCCTGCATTGCTTCTATCCATGCGGGTTCTGCCATTGCCTCCCGAATGTTCTTCGGTTCAATATTGCTAATTGAGCAAAGGTAAATGCACAAGTCGCAATCGGTGGCAAGTTGGCATCTCGTCTGAATTGGCCTTGACGGTTCACCAATAACTTGTTCAATCGGATGGTATTTTATCCACTTCAGAGTAGATGGATACCGTAGATTATACGAGTGCGAGTTAGATGGTTCTCGTAAGCGTGAAGATGATTCAGCTGATTCTGTAGCAAACGGGTTTTCAAATAAGTCTTCATCTAACGTTGCATCGTTCTGGTTTTGAGTAGGTTCTTCTTGAAATGATATGTTTTGGCTTTGCTCATCAACTGCTGGTATAACTGTTTCTAGAATTGGAGTTGCTGGAGTAGATGTAGATGATGTTGATGGAGTTGGTGCATTGGTTTCGACCGTTGTAGATGCATCTTCTGTTGGTGGTGGTGGATGATGTTGAGCGGGTGCAGCGGAATGATGGTTTGATGCATTTGTCGAGGTTCCACCATAATATTCATCGAACATTAACTCGAAGAAATTCTCCCATTCTTTTTCATGAGGTTTGTCAGCAAAATTTGATGGAGCTCTTTGTTGTACGAGTCCTGAACTGATGTGTCCAGAAGTCTGCGGGTTTGGTGCGGGTTCTATTCTGTGTTGATTAGAAGCCATTGGATTTAGCGCGGGTTCTAGAGTGAGTCTCTCAGAAGCCATTTGTGAAAGTTCGTCAAAATTCACATTCATCGCCTCCATGATCCTCCTAGTTCTCCTGTTATACACCCTGAATGCCCTCGAGTTATCTGAATATCTAATGAAGATTCCAATATCACATTTAGCTTTCAGTTTACCTAGATCTTCTCTGTCATTCGTCGAATAGCACAAAGCGGCAAACACGTGAAGGTAAGAGATATCATGTTTTCTGTTGTTCACTAGTTCATATGGGGTTTTATTGAATCTTGGATGGATTAGGGATCGATTCTGAGTGAAACAAGCAGTGGCAACAGCATCTGCCCATAGAAATAACGGTGCACTAGAATAGATTAGCATTGTGCGAGCAGCTTCCACAAGAGTACAATTTCTTCTTTCAACTACCCCATTCTGCTGTGGAGTTCTAACAACTGATGTCTAATGTGTGATTCCAACATCTTCAAAATAAGCTCTTAACTCCTGATTAGTAAATTTTGTGCCGTTGTCTGTTCTTACAACCCTTACTGGAGCTTAAAGAAGTACTTGAATTCGCTTCAGAAAGGTGATGATGATGCCTGGTTGTTGATCCCAGTTGAGCAAACGATCTAATATAGAAACTGACTTAAACAAATACTTATTAAGTATCACGCGGAATTTAATACTTAATCTTAAGAAGAAGAACAATAAACATTCAACACCTCAATATTATTATTAATACGAATACTCTAACCAGTATTAGGGTTTTACAACCTTGAAGTGTATCAACCTTAGATATAAAACATACGTATATCTAATCTAACCTAGGACCTCCTTTTATAGGCTAAGGATTCCTTTACATAATACAATACGTAACCTACAAGATAAATATCTTTTCCATATTTATCTAATACAGAATACTAAACCGACTATACAAGACTAGCAGTGGTTATATTACATTATCCGTGGTTACACAATACTACTAGCCGCGGTTTTTCTTCAGCAGTGGTTCCAATCTTCTGTTTGTGCTTTCATCAAGACTGTCCGTGGTTCCAGCACTTAGAATAATTCTTGATCCAAGGAACCAAAAACCCAACACTGGTGCTTCGTCTTTTGTTCTCAGAAACCTAACCCATGTATATCTTGAATAATCATCAATAATGACAAGAATTTACTCTTTCCCATCAAAGCTTTCAACTCTCATTGGGCCAAATAAGTCCATGTGCAGCATATGCAACTTTGTTTCCGAACTAGGTACGGATTTGGGTTTATATGATGCTCTTTTGCTTTTTCCTTGTTCGAATGATGGACATAAGTGATCCTTGGTGTATTTGAACTTTGGAAGTCTGTTGACGATGTTGTCTTTGGCAACTTTGTTGATAGTGTCGAAATTGAGATGGGATAATCGTCTATGCCACAACCAGGACTTAGTTCCAGATGCTCGTATCATAAGACATATTGGTGATGAAGAGGCCATTTAGTTTATGTCCATAGCATACAAGTTTGTATCACGGTTCCCAGTTAAGAGATCAGTGCCATCCAAGTTTCTAACGAAGCAAGCATTTTTCCTAAAAGCAACCTCTAAATCTGCATCACAGAACTGCCTGACTGAAAACAAATTGTGTCCCAACCCTTCGACATAGTAAACCCGAGGGATCAAATAATTTCCAAACGGAAGATCTCCAAAACCCATGATAGCTGCTACATGATCATTTCCAAAACGAACGGTTCCCATGAATTTCCAAACGAAATTGATCAGCAGCTTTAGATTCCCGGTCATGTGCTTAGAGCAACTCGAGTTGATGATCCAAAGACATATTTCGATAACCTGCCAAGAACAAAAGAAGAAGATTTTGGAAACCGTTTTGATTTTGGTTCCTTTGGGTTAGAGGTAAAGTCCTGATCACACTCATAGAAGTTTTCTATTGGAAAAACAGGTTCATCACTCATTTTACCATTTTGGAGTGTGAAAGTTCTACCCGTTGGTTTCCAAATGTCATCCCTATAGTAAAGATTATGCTTCTTATCAGTAGTGTAAAGCCTCAGTCTTGCAACTAGTCTTCCTATTCGTTTAGCATAAGTTCTTTTTGGAACGTTATTCTTAACAGGCTTATCATTCACATTCTTAGAAACACAATCATCTTGAACATTAATTAAAGATTTCTTGCAAGTTAAACAAATAGATTCAACAGATTCATTAAACTTAGCAGAGTTCATAGGTTCATTACATTAAGATGAAATGTCTTTCTTATTACAAAGTGGTAAATTCCTAGGGTGTTCTTCTACTTTCTTCTCTTTATTCAAGCTACTTCTCTTAGAGGCATGCGAGACTCTATTGTTCCTTGTATTGCTCTTAGGCTTTAGTCTGCTGCTCCTAGAGGTGCTTCCTAGTCCTGTAGAAGGTAAGGCACACTCATTAGGATTCACATTTTTATCTAGAGAAGTGGTTTTAGCTTTCCTAGCCTCTTTAGAGTGCTTTTCTAAACTTTTGTCGTTTGTTCATTATGTTTTAGATGTGGAGGCAGACGCATTAGTGGTACTCATCTTAAAAAGGCCAGGTGCTAAAACCTTTGGTTTCTCGATAACCGCTTTTCCTTTTTCAACATTTTGTTTAGGCAAGGCAGGTGGAGTGACTGGTTTTGACAAATCATTTTTCTCATTGACTTTTGGAGGAGGCATAGAAACAGACATTTTTTGTTTGAAAACCGGTTTGGGAACATTTGCTTTCTCCTCAGTCACTGGTTTTGTAATCTCAGTATCCACTGCCTTTCTTTTTTGACATTCCAACTGAGCCCTCAAAAGATCATTTTTCGCTTTCATGTCATTGTAGGCACGCTCATACGACAGTTTGTCATACTTGCATTCCTCAGTTTGTAAAATAATGGACATTATATCAGTACAAAGAACATCTTCGAAGAGAGAATCATTTACATTTTCCAAAACTTTGATGTGTTCAACACTTTCATTAGCTTTTTGTACCATGGATTTATGGTCCTTGACAAAGTCAACTGTTTCTTTCAAAAATGCTTGTTCAAAATGAATTACCCTTGAATTGATGTTATTCAGCTGAGGGGCAATTTGAGTTTCAAAAAACTTTTTATTTTCATCATCAAAACTAGAAAACCAGATATTAGTTGTTATATTGGTTTTTGATTTGACAGTCTCTTGAAGTCTCCCAATTCTAGTTTTAACATCTTCTAAAATGCTTCTGGCATCACTTGTGTTGAAAGGATTGTTTGAAGACATTTGTTCCATATTTGACAATGATTTTGAGACAACTACAGGAATTGAAACTGGTTTTGAAACTAGTTTTGGAACAGGTGTTGACTTTTTGTTTGAAACATTGGGTGTGATGGAAAACTTTGACTGTTCTTTTTGTGAAACAAAAGTAATTCCATTAATTTTGTTCCATTTGTTATAGTCGATTGGTTTTATTTCTGGATTATTTTGTTTCATTTTTTATCTACTCTCGTCAGATAGTTCTAATGTTTCAAGAGAATCACGAACAATTATGGGTTCATGCAGAGCTGTTCCATTTTTCAAAACATTCTGTTCTTTCTGAGCTTTCTTGAGGAAACAAGGAGGTGTGTTACCAAGAGCCATTTTTTGTGTTGTATGAGAATATGGATTCGTTTGATTAATTAGTATATTGGTTGATTTGGCTGAATGACCCGTTGTAACAAGAAAATTTTCCAATTTTTTTATTTTCACATTTTTATCAAGAATTTCATCAAGAAGAGAATCTTCACGTTTTGAAAAATCAGCAATCAACTGCTTCTTATCTTTTTCAAGATCAGAAAACATGGCTTTTTGTTTAGAAAGTTGGTCATTTAGATCAGAAATTTTCTTGTTTAAAGATTTTATTTTCAAGTTCAAATTCACATCAAGCGTGTTATACTTGATTTGCAATTGATTTTCTCTTAAAACGGAATCTCGATAACCAATTTCCAATTCGGATTCTTTGTTTTTATGAAATTCAAAAGCTTTTGCATTCTCCTTGTACCTCTGTGTCTCAGGTGTCAATTTCTCATTCGCGGCCTTAACATCGCGATTGACCTTTTTAACTTTCTCAATTTCAATGCCATAGTTATTGATTAATGTTTCAAATAAGGCACGTGTTTCCTCATCAGTCTCAGTATTTTGTGCCACATAGCCTCCACTAGGATCCACATCTGGAGTTTCAGAGTTAGTATTGCTACAACTCGGATTGTCCAGGTATGTATCATGAGTAAGTGCTGATGTCACAGAATGCTGTTCGCCATGAGTTAATACATCAAATATGACATTGTTATAGCATGGATCAATGATTGATACCTCAGATACTGCATTGGCGTCATAAACAGGAGGTGCATCAGAGTCAGTGTCGTACTTAGTCTCCTGAAGATTTGCCATGAAGATGCAGTTTGCATTGATGTCCTCTCGGTCTTCCAAATCATCCATAATAGCTATAAAGTCATGTTCCTCAGCACTCAACTGAAGTCCTGCTTGTTCCTTTTATACCAACATGATAGCTTTCTGAAGGTACGCAAGATCCTTCTTTTTCGGCTTAGTAGGACAATTCCTTGCCATGTGACCAACTCCTTGACAGTTGTAACACGTAACCCGATTGGCCTGATTCACATTTCCATAATTCCCAACTACTGAAGCTGCAACATTCCCATTCTGATTACCCACTGCTCTATTCCCAACATTCTGTCCCATCTGATTTCCAACATTCTGACCCAACTAATTACCCTGATACGGAACCTCCTGATTACCCATGTGAAATCCAGTAGCATATCCCTGCTGATTCCCAATAACTCCAACCATTTGTCCTTGATGACCCATATTCAAACCCGGCTGTGCAATTTGCCTGTTGCGAGTGTTTGATGAAATCATTTGGTTGTTGTTACTTGGTATGGAATAGTGACCTCTGAATGCTTTAGTCAAAAAAGCAAATGGAGTTGACAAAGCTTGTTCTTGTTCAGTTTCAAGATCAGTGATTCCTTGTTCCTGGTATTGTGGATACTGTTGTTGTTGTTGTTATTGTGGATAGAATTGTTGTTGAGGGATAACAGCTTGTGGTTGTGGAATGTATTGCTGCAAGTTGTTGTTAGTGGAAGATGATGAAGCTTGTTGTTTTGAGTTCACTGGAGTTGGATTCTTTGCAATGAGTGCCAATGGATCATGATTCTTTGCCAATCTTTCTTTCCTAACTTCATTGACTTCAGCTTGGTTTTGTTTCAGAAAATCGTTGAGTTGATCAAAGTTCACCTGATGTAAGTATTTTGTTTGGTTGACAATAGTGACATATCATCCCCATTCTTCTGGAAGATTGTTTAGAAATTTGATGTTACTCATGATAGTTCTGGGTGCCAACTTGTTTCTGATAAGCTCATTCATTAAAGTGCAAAACCTTCCATAGTAGGATTCAATGGATTCTCCTGGAGTAGATGTAAACTTCTCCCAAGTAGTTAGCAGCTTGTTCTCCGTGTCTTGTTGACCAATTTCTGTTCCATAACAAAGTCGTCTAACACGTTCCCACATTTCGTAAGCAGTTTCATAGCTGTCCACAGCAGCAAAGATGTCTCTCGGTAAACCCAGTTGGACAATGTGTATTGCCATGTCATCTGCTTCAACTTGTTTGTTATCCTCATCTGTGTATTTTGATTCATTTTGAACACTAAAAGATGGTGGGACGTGAGGTGTTGCATCAGCTTTTCCAGGGTCTTGGACTTATCGAGGCTTGAAGGGTCCATTCGTAATGGATTGAATCATTAGTTTCCCATTAGGTTTGGTCCTGATGTAGCGGAGCATACGACTTGTCCATTGAAGATAACCACCTTTTTCCAACATAGGAGGACGGTTTTCGGCACCGGCTGCATGAATGTCTTGTTGAGTTGCCATTGATGAAGGTATGTTATGATAAAGTTGATGTAGAATCGATTCAACGATAAAGGAGTTGTGTTTGATAAAGATTAAGCTCGGTTGTTGTAGTGAAAATTTTCTCTAAAAACTTAAAAACCTCAATAACTTCTGTTCGGAGCGTTTTTAGGACTCGAAGGATGACCCAAATGAACTTTAGTTGATTTTGCGTGTCATTATCCTCGTTCTCACGGTCGTTTTGATGGTAGAACGCTGAAAACGGAGTTACGGATCAAAAGTTATGGCTGTTTGAAGTTTTGCTCAAAATCTTACTCGTAAACCTGTTCTTAAGCGTAGGAATTGATGCTTATGCGTAGAAATTGGCTTAGGCGTAGACTGCTTATGCGTAGACCCAGACTTACGCGTAAACTTAAGGTTAAACGTAAGCTTATGCGTAAACTTTATACTTAGAAGTAGAGTACCTTACACGTAAGATTTAACTTAGGCGTAGAGTGCTTACTCGTAAGCTCTATGCTTAGGCGTAAGATTAGGTTTAAAACCAAAATACTTCACACTCGTCCAAGCGTGAAAGATATCCACAAGTCGAAGTGTTTTTCAAGCTTATCCAAGCAAGGGAAACACTGAGTAACCATTGTTGCACGAATATTTGTCACCAAAAGCTTAAGCGTAAAAATTCAAATCTTACGCGTATACCTTACGCGTAGGAAAAGAGGGTTTTGACTTTTTCTTACGCGTAAAAAGAGGGTTTTGACTTTCTGTCCTTGACAACCTTACGCGTAGACAACCCAGTTTTTGGAAAAACACGAATTTTTTAACCAAAAACACATTTCCAAACGATTTTTTTTGCACAAACTTCTTCCAAAACACTTAAAGATCAATAAAGTCTACAAATTTAACCTTAAAAACACGTAAAAATCAAAACATTATGGCAAAAATCCCACGTTTTATGTAAAAAACGCAACTTTATGAAAAGCTTTAACTAACACAAACACTCCTAAACCATTGTTAGGCGATTGAGACCAATTGTATTTGGATCAATTGTAGGACCTTAAATATATCAACCATATCACTTTACCCAAGCTTACCACCCAAGTATACACGAAACAAACACAAAACTTTATGAGTAAATATATCAACCATATCACTTTACCAATTGTAGGACCTTAAATATATCAACCATATCACTTTACCCAAGCTTTGAAAAGCTTTGATACCAATTGTAGGACCTTAATTATATCAATCATATCACTTTACCCAAACTTACCACCCAAGTATACACGAAACAAACACAAAGCTTTATGAGTAAATAAGAAGAAGAAAGATTAAGAGATGGTGACTTGATATATGTTAGGCGTATATGTGTAGAGAGAAACAAGATGAAAGGAAACTTGTATATCAAATAGAAAACACACACACACACACTCAAGCACACACCTCAAATGACACATTTGAGGTGTATATATACTATAAGTACATATGCCCTAATGGGCTTTGGGATGTGCTTGGATTGGACTTGGATTGGATGAAAACTTATACAAGCCTAGCTTAACATAGCATTTAGCCATTTAGCTTAGTCCAATCCACGAGCCCGTTGACTATTCTATCACGATATTTAACACACGTTACAAAGTTCTTAAAATTGAATGACCGTCACTTCTAATAAAAATGTTACGGCTAACAAAAACAACCCAAACTCATGACTTAAACTTGCACATATGTAACAAAGAGCGATGCTGAGAATTCATGCCCATTTGAATCTCTAAGTACTCTATACTCTTCAACCAACCAACCATAAGGTATTGGACGTACATCACCTCTTGAAAATCCACAATTCAATGTAACACTGAGCACTACAACGTAACTCCTTAAAGTGATAGATATTTTGTGGTGGTAAGAGCCCAATTCCCCCAAGTGGTAAAAGAAAAGGAAAAGTCACCCAAAAATAACTAGATTTCCAAGTCTTCGTTTTTGAAAATATTAAAAGCTCGAACAAGGATCTCGAAGAATCTTCATCCAACCATCCCCGATACCTTCAGATACTAAGTACACTCGACCGTGAAATTTCACTTCAACTTCAAATAAATAATAATGAATTAACGCCGTTGTCACATCTTCTGGTTAAAAGCTTAAACCTAACCACCTTTTTTGTTTTAAGTGAACTATGATAATGGTTTCATCCCGACCATGGTTAAAAGCACATAACCCCGTAAAACTTTGAAATAACCACACTGCCAAGAAGACAATCCAAACAATCACCCAATTCATGAAGTACACTCTTTTATCCCTTCTTTGAAGTAGAAACCGTAGCACCAACATCAAATAAGATCCCGAAATACACTTTCATTTCTCCAAGATGTTTCCATCATTACGGGATTTTACAATTCTATGGTTTAAACCGAGAAGTAGTTTCTTTCGCGGGATTTTACAAAACCAAGAATAAACCGTAAGATAGATCCGGAAATGCACTATACATTTACCAGGATGTTTCCATTGTTACGGGATTTTACAAGTCTATGATTTATACCGATAAATAGAATCTTTTGCGAGATTTTACAAAATCAAGACTAAACCGTAAACAATGTCAGTTTGAATGTGTTAAGACAACTTTGGTTTCGGTGAATATTTGTTTTACAGGAACATGCAGCGGTTCATCAATGGTTCGTTCTCCATCTTCAACAATTCTTTACCCATACGTAGACAACTTCACAAACCATACTAAGTCAAGAAGTATAAACTACTTTCCCCTGTGGTTAATCGTAAAACATCAAAGTACACGTTTCTCCCCCATGATGTTTTCGAACTTTCAGAAGCATCATTAACGTGTACAACCATCTGCACGAAAAGTTCTTGTCATAAGCGAACATCTTGAAAAATCATGACTTACGTTGAAGAATCTTGAAAGGTTTTGCTTAGAATGTGAAGTGTCATTGACATTCAGTGGCATCGAATATATCATGAGAATTGTTGATCACATCCCATCCTTTGAACTCTTTGGTAAACACAACATTCACGTATTTAGTCGGCTATTGCAGTAACCACAAGAAGAAGTAAACCCGATATACTAAGTTTGAACATGAAGTAGAATTCCCCAGATTTGTTACTTAAACTTGTACTAATCCTCGTGAAAAAGAAACGGTGTAACCAATGTACAAAACCTCTTGACGTATCCTCAACTGCGTAAGACACCGAAGTGATAGTTACATTGTGGTTTAAGCGAGAAAAGAATCACAAAAGTAACTAAATAGAAAAGTCTTTATCACACTCGATAAATGCCCAAACAAGTCACCTTCGCGGAAGAGTAGAAAGAAAGAAGACGAAATAAGTAAATGCGCGCGGAAAACCTCACTTCAAAGCCAAATAAGAAATATCGTACAAACAACCTTGTAGTCAACTGGTATATGTAAAAACATATACCTTTTCGTTATCAAAACCGGACCAAAAAGACCAAAAACTAACCCCTAAAGCCATAAATATTTGTGTTTTTGTGTTTATGTATGTGCAGGTAACGGATATTGTAAAATGGACAAATAGAAGACAAGTGGACAAAAACGAGCACGAGAAGGGAAGGAGCACGAAGTTACGGGACCAATGATAATTTTATTTGAAGCATCGAGACAAGAGAAGAAAAATTTTAAGACCACACGAAGAATTAATTAATTAAGAAGAAAAAGAAAGAGAAGAAAAAGAAAAATAGAAGAAAGAAAAGAAAGAGAAAAATTCAACTTGGGGACCAAGTTTTGAGGGTTTTATTTGTGCCAAGATCTAAATAGTTTAGAGACTTTTATGAAAAATTATTAGGGGTCAAATTGTAACTAGTGGGTCTATAAATACCCACTTCCCTCACCTCATTTTATCATCTTTATTTGTATTTTGTACCCAAACTCTTGTATTTTTTTATGCTCTTTAGTTTTATAAAAGTTTTATTTATTTCTTGCATCTCTATATTCTTCTCATCTCTTAATCCTTTTTATTTCATTTTATTTTTATAAAACTTTTTATAAAAATATGCTATGAAGAGTTGAGTTATAGTAAGATTGTGTGAGTGTATTTTATACGCTCCGTGCACACGCTCAACATATTATATTTATATTTTTATAAAAGTTTAGTTTTTTTTTTTTATTAAAGCTCACGTTTTTATTGTTTTATTTAGCTTAAAAATAGTAAAAAGTCTCTAAAAATCTTGCCCTTTTCACAAAAAATCCAAAAATATATTTTATTTTTCGTCATAAAATTTTCTTAATTTTTGAGTTGTTTTAGTATTTTTAAAAAATCAAAAACTGTTTCTGTCCTTTTTCTCTAAAAAACTGTTTTGAATTTTATTTTTAAAAAATAGTAAAAAACGTTAAAAAATATTTTTAGATTTTCTGGTAGCTTCTCATAGTTTTCTTAAGATAGTGTGAATTTTTATTTTTTTTTGAACTAGTTTACTATTTATTTTGATTTATTTGCTATTTTAAACATAAAAATCAAAAAAAAAATACTTATTTAATTCCGAAAATTCTAAAAAGTTTTCTGTGAGCTTCTATCAGTTTTCTAATGTTTCTAAAAAATATTTGGAATTTTCGGAGTTCATTTGATATTTTTCCTTGATTTATTTCCTTTCTTAAAAAAAAAAAAAAACTTATATTTTAAATCCTAACCTTAATAACCAAATTAGTTTTTGTGGAAACATATCTCATTGAGAGAGTTTGGTGGTTAAGATTTGATTTATTAAGATTAGATTATCTTTTATTTTAGCTTTTTATTATAAAAATCTTATATTTATATATTTGTGCTAACCCTTAAAGTTTTGATTTTTTTTTGTGTTTATCTTCATCTCTACCGCTAAGGCCGGAGCTTAAGGGTCATTAAGCATTTTTAATACATAAAGTTTGAAACTTTAGTAATTTTTAAGCTTGTTAGTGAATAAAGTTTTAAACTTTACTTACTAATTAGTTGATAAAATTAATAAAGTTGTAAACTTTTGTGTTAATTTGTGCTTATTTGATCGGGTGGTTTTATTCCTCTCGTTTCATCATCGGGTTCTATTCTCTTACTTTTTTTAGCTTAGATTCTTAGTTTACCGTTACGTTTAATTTTTCGTATGATGCTTGTTAAGTCTTTTTAGTATCATTCTCTTAGCTTAATATTCATCGTCACTAGTTGTAGTTTGTCATTTAAATTTTAGTTTAAACTTTAATTAGTTAACTTAGTTTTTAAAAATCTCTTAAAAAAATTAAAAGTCAAAAAATATTTCGCTATTTAAAAAAAATCAAAAATCAAAAACCAAAAAAAATAGTTTTAAATTTTAGATAATTTTTAGATCACATTTTTAGTTGTAAAAAATATTAGATCACTTTTAGGGGTTAAAATAGATTAATTTGCATTTTAGAATACGCTTTTTTAGCATAAAGTAATTTGCGTCTTTAGTTCTATTTACGTACTTAATTGAGATTACTTGTTTGCACCTTAGGATTAGTAGATTTATATGCCTTTTATTATTATTGCTTGTCCCGTAGTTTAGAAATCCTCAAATCCTTTTTAACACATTCAAATCCCGATAATCGCGACGTGAGTTGGAAATTCCATTCAACCCTCGTTCGGAACGATCTCGTTGCTCAAACCTAACACGTTTGAGTTACCCCGTAATACTACACATTTCTTATTATTGGTTTTATCGAATCAATTTTTGGCGCCGCTGCCAGGGAGGGCTTGTAGTGAATTTTCGTATTTCCGTCTCGAATCGCGTGCATTTGAAGATCCTTCCCCGAGTGAAGTTACCGTTGTTTTTGTAAATATAAATTTTTCAAAAACCCAAAAACATCTAAAAACACCAAAACATTCTTCCTAGAGTGTTTACAAAACCATAAAAAGTAAAAAACCAACAAAACAAACTGAAACGTCAATTGTTACGTCGGCTCACCTCAGAAGTACAACCTATACACGGGGTATAAGGAAAGTCTTGACATTAAATTGCAGACTGAAGAACGATCCACTCTTCGTTCCCGCTCCGCTGCGCGTACTTTTGGGAGCTACCGAGCACCGGTTGACGTGAACGTTACAAAAATATTGTGTTTTCAAAGTTTTCTAAATATAAAAACCAAAAAGATTTTCCTTTTTCAAAATTATTTTTCACTTTTTGATTTTTTAGTTTTTAGTGCATGGGCACTCGTTCTCAATCACGACGTAATCGCAATCGTAGAATAGACGTACCCGAGTTACGTACTATCGTTGAAGAACCCGTCGTCATGGCAGATACTCGAACGATGATGGAATTACTTCAAGCTCCCGTAGACGGCTACGGTGATGCTATTGTTATTCCACCACTTGATACCGAGAATTTTGAACTAAAAACAAATTTGATTCAATTGGTTTCAAATAAACCTTTTTGTGGTTTGGATCATGAGGAGCCCCACGCACACCTCCGTTGGTTTAATCAAGTTGCTTCTACGATAAACTTTCGGGGCGTCACTCATGAGTCAGTTAAATTGAGATTATTTCCATTTTCCCTTGAGGGGGCAGCCCGGACTTGGCTCGAAAAAGAACCCCCTCAATCAATTACAACATGGGCCGATCTTTCTAAGAAGTTTGTGAATCAATTCTTTCCTCCTTCAAAAATTACAATGTTACGAAATCAAATCATTAATTTTCAACAAAAATTCGATGAAAGTTTTGGAGAAGCATGGGATAGATTCAAGGAACTTTTACGTAAATGCCCAAATCACGGTTTTACCGATCTTCATCAAATTGATACGTTCTACAATGCTTTAACGCCGTCCGATCAAGATTCGCTTAACGCGGCCGCCGGTGGTAACATCTTGAGTCGTATGCCCACCGATATTAGAACGATTATCGAAAATAAGTAAAAAGTTTTCTCGTCTAGAAACCGTCCGGTTGTTTCTAAGATCGCTACTAATGATAACTACGTTCAGAGGAGTGAGTTAAGTGGGCTGACTGACCTTACTCATGCTATTAATTCGATGATGAGAGAGTTTAAGAATTTGAAATCCGAACCAGTCAAAGCCGTTACCGAAACATGTGTTGTTTGCGGTGGTCCTCATCCGTACTATAATTGTCAAGCCACCGATGGCGATCTCAGAAATGCTTCCGTAGCTTCTGCTAATCCGATTCAAAATCAGAACCAAGGATACCGTGCCAACCAAATGGGACCACCCGGTTTTGCACCCATTCCTCAACAAAACCAAAACCATAATCAAAACCGTTATCAAAACCAATCTTACAATCAAAACCGAGGAGCTAATCTCAATCATGGTAATCAAAACTACCAAGCTCCTCCACCTCAAGTTTATCAACAACCTCCTCAACAACAATATCAAGCACCTCATCAAGCTGCTCCGAACAACGAGTTTCTAACATACATGAAGAACTCCGATAATACCATTAAAAGTTTGCAAACTCAAATCACCAGTATGAGGAATGATTTCAAAAGGGAAATGGAAGCTACGAGTAACAAGCAGATGAGTGAAATGAGAAATATGATGGCTAGTTTCTTTCAAGCTAATCAAGCTTCTACTTCTTATTCTCAACCATCGGGTTCTAGTACTCTTCCGAGTAATACGATTCCTAACCCGAGAGGTGACATGAAAGCTATCACTACCCGAAGTGGTGTTGCTTACGATGGACCCACGACTCCTACCACTATTTCTTCTTCTACGTCTCGTGTGGTAGACCGTGAGACCAGGGTGACAAAGGACCCGGTTCTTCCTACTAATAAGGGGAGTACCGAGAATGTCCAACCCACGGTTGTCCCGACGTCTGAGCCCAAGGATGCTCCGGTTAGTGCTGAAAAGACTAATCGGAAAACGACACTTCCGTACCCGTCAAGGATGAATGATCAAAAGCAACGCGAACAAGCAAATCTTCAAATGGAAAAATTCTTTCAAATATTTCAAGATCTTCACTTCGAAATTAGCTTCGCGGATGCTCTTCTTCTCATGCCTAAGTTTGTTTCGACACTAAAGGGATTATTAAGTAACAAAGAGAAAATTGTGGATTTGGCAAAAACGTCTTTGAATGAGAATTGTTCGGCGGTTATTCTCAAGAAACTTCCCGAAAAGTTAGGTGACCCCGACAAGTTTCTCATTCCGTGCGATTTTCATAGAATTATTCAGTGCTCCGCCTTGGCCGATCTTGGCGCGAGTATTAATTTGATGCCGAAATCAATCTATGAAAAGCTTTCATTGCCCCCACTTACCCCAACGTGTATGACCCTCGAGCTAGCCGACCGTACTACGACAAAACCAAAAGGTATAGCCGAGGATGTCTTTGTCAAAGTGGGGAAGTTCGATTTCCCCGCTGATTTTGTTGTAGTTGATTTCGATGCCGATCCTCGAGTACCGCTCATTCTCGGAAGGAGTTTCTTAAGGACGGGCCATGCGTTGATTGATGTGTATGAAGGAGAGATCACTTTACGAGTAGGAAAAGAAGCCGTAACATTTAACGTTAACCATACTTCTAAATCTTTAACCTACCAATATGATGTGGCCAAAATTAATGACACCGAGGTGACAAAGGACCCGGGATTTCCTACTAATAACGGAAGTACCAAAAATGTCCAACCTCCGATGGTTCAAAAAGTTGGGCCTAAGACATCGAGAATTGATCCGAGTCTTTCACGTTTTACGATTAAGAGTTTGTCGACGATACGTGCTGAACAAAAAAAGAAATTAGAAAAGGAGTCTACAACGGTTGTGGTGGAAAATGCTAGCTCTAAGAGCACACCACTTGTCCCACCTCCGCTTTCTGTTTGTTGTGTTGAACTTAAGAACGTCGAGTTTTCTTTGAGTGGCAATCTCACTCCTTCTTCTGAAAATATTGAACTTTCTTCTAAACAAATCATTTCTGATTCTTCCTCTTCCCTCACTAAATTTGAGGAGGATGATTCTATCTTGGAAGAAATCGAGGCTTATTTAAAAAGTGATTCAGTTTCACCGGAAATTGATAATGCCGACATCGACATCGAGGGAGATATTCGTTTAATTGAAGAAATGCTCTCTTCACTCTCTCCGAAAGAAAATGAAATTAAAAAAGTCAAGCCGTCTACAAATCCTTCGGAGCCCGAGCTCAAGGATTCTTCCATTGATTTACTTCTCGAGGAGTTCGCCGATGAACTCGCTCGCATGGATACTCTTCCACCGGGAAGTGAGGATGACGTCTTTGATTTTAGAGCCGACTTACGCGAAATTGAATATTTGTTATATCAAGATCCGTCGATTTACTTCGAGAAGTTCACCGATGAACTTGCTCCCACCGAGTCGATTCTTTCCGAGAATGAAGAAAATGAATATGATGATCCATTCTACCCGAAGAAAGATAAGAAAGTGAAGATTTCGACTGATGAGCTTATTGATAATGAGGTCCCACACTATTTTTTATCCGAGAGTGATTCCTCTTCTCGTGAGGATTTTCACGTAGATGATACGTTGATTTCGTTCCTTTCCGAGGACAAGATTTTTAACCCTGGGATACTCATCGGAGCGGATATTCATATCACAAAAGTTAACCGAAAAAAGGATCCTCTCTTGGATGCCTTCATTGTTAAACCTTCAAACTACATTTCTCTGTACCATGGACTCCCTTCTTCTATGGAGTCATTTCTCTTTGATCCGTCATCCCGTCGTCCACCCGCAAAACCACCGGATGATGGATCATTCTTTCTTGATATACCTTATGTGAGTTTGGGAGAAGTTATCCCTTATGTGCTTGAGCCCGACATTTTGTTCCCCTCCCAACCCACCCATTCTCTTTCCCTCCGGAGTGAGGATACCATCTTTGATCCGGGTATCCCTTCCGCTTGTTTCCCCAAGGACAAATGAATTCGGGGACGAGTCAGGCTAGCGACTCGGTGACCAAAAACAGTAGCGCTTTGTGGGAGGCACCCCATGCTTATCCTTTTATCTTATTTATGTTTTCTAATAAGTGACGTGAGGAGGTTCGCCTCTTCCATTTCTCGTGTTTCGTGTTGTTGTTGTTTATGTACAGGATTTTCCTCGATACATGAAGACTCTCGTGCTCGAAGTTTTGTCTTTTCTCCACTCGAGTTTCATGTTTCGACGCTCTTATGGAAATCCGATATCCAAAATCTTTATCGATTATCGTTTATCTATTAGCATAACTAACCAATGGCTTTAGATTTGAGTTGAGAACCCTTACCTTTAAACATTGAGGACAATGTTTGATTTTAGTCTAGGGTGGGTAATCTTCGATTTGATTTGACCGCACTTGCTTGTTTTTTGCCGTGTACTCTCGCAACCCTGTTTTTCCTTAAAAAAATGTTAAAAATTGTACAAAAATGAGAAAATTTAAAAATTTTGAAGCTTTTGTTAAGTCTTTTTGATTGAAAAGTTTGCTAGTCTCTTAGACAAGAAGCTATAAAATGCGAATTCTAGCTCACAAGGCCAAGAATTTGCAAGTTTCCCTGAGTGACTTTAAATATGCATGACTTAATTTCATTAGACGAAGCATTTGCTAAATTAATATATGTTTTGACACCTTGTTGACTTTCCGCTGGTGAGAGTAGGAATAGAATTCTGACTTGACCGGGCGTGTTGAGCCCTAGCTTGTTCCCTTAACCATAGATAATCTAAAAATTATCGGCTAAGCATCCGCGGATCTCATTATTTTAGATTTTAAATTTGCGGAGATCGAGAAATGATAGAGTTACTTATAAGTTTAGATGCTAAGCGTGGAGTAGATGGTTCTCTTTAGAGCCCATCGATGGTACTTATGGCTTTTTGTTCTCACAACATTGTTTCACCTCATATCTGTTAAAAAATAATTAGAGATGTTGAGTTTTTGGCGATAGTTAGTTCTTTGTCTTCTTTAGAAAATCCTTGCCCATGAGAGTTGGGTATACATCAAGGTACTGTCAGTGTTGCGGTGTAATAGACAACTGATTCCTGATAGTTTGCTGCTATTGTTTCTATTGTTATAAAAGCCGTAGGATTTGGAGTTTGGCACAAAAATTAACATGAAATAAAGCCCAAATGTATTAAAGTTGAAAAATCCAAAGCCATAAAAGTTGTCATAGACTTCTAAAAAGGCAGAGGAAAATCCAAAGCCATAAAAGTTGTCATAGACTTCTATAAAGGTTGAGGAAAATCCAAAGTCATAATAAGACTTTTGATAAAACGGTAATCCCGTTGAGTTAGTGGTTGAAAAAACCAAGGGCCTAAGTTGCAAAAATGCAAATGTGCTGAAATAAGTGTTAAGCCAAACTTTGAATCCGGGAGATGTCTAAATAAAGCCTCTGTCTCTGGACTCGTAGATGAGTTGTCTCTGTCGCCATAAAAAGGATATTCTCCCTAAATCGTGTGAAATTAGGACCTTGATGTGGACCTCATTCTTGTGTGCAACGGTTTTCGAGGGAAGATGGATAACTAATTATCGACTTAGCTTCATATCTTTATCGAAATAAAACCTATCGAAACGAGAAACTTGAAAAAATTCATTTCTCACAAAAAAAATATCTAGAGGAAAATAGGAAAATGGGAGCAAACGGTAATTACACAAGTAACTTCCATGGGTAATGTTAGCATCTAAAGTCATATTTAACAATGATTTCGATTTTACGCTTAGTTTGGGGACTTGTGAAAAATCAGGGACGATGTATTCTATCCGTATGGTCACTTCACGCTGTGTTGTGTTTCTTACTCCGTGATCCTAACGTGTTGTTTGAAAAATGTTGGAGTTATTGATCGACATGAAAGTTCAACAAACCGTCACTCATAATTGGAATGTGCTTAACCGTAATATCTATATGTGAATTAAAAGGTAAACGGGGCGTTTTTAGAAATAAGGGTTTCTTAATCTCTTTTGAGGAATCTTTGCTACTTTTCATAGGTTTAGTAGAAAGAGATTGAAATCTTTGTTTTTAGAAGCGTGAGTTGATTACATTGCGTGAGGACACGGCAATCTTCTCGTTTGGGGTATTTTGGTATATGTAAAAACATATGCCTTTTCGTTATCAAAACCGGACCAAAAAGACCAAAAACTAACCCCTAAAGCAATAAATATTTGTGTTTTTGTGTTTATGTATGTGCAGGTAACGGATATTGTAAAATGGACAAAAAGAAGACAAGTGGACAAAAACGAGCACGAGAAGGGAAGGAGCACGAAGTTACGGGATCAATGATAATTTTATTTGAAGCATCGAGACAAGAGAAGAAAAATTTAAAGACCAAACGAAGAATTAATTAATTAAGATGAAAAAGAAAGAGAAGAAAAAGAAAAATAGAAGAAAGAAATGAAAGAGAAAAATTCAACTTGGGGACCAAGTTTTGAGGGTTTATTTGTGCCAAGATCTAAATAGTTTAGAGACTTTTATGAAAAATTATTATGGGTCAAATTGTAACTAGTGGGTCTATAAATACCCACCTCCCTCACCTCATTTTATCATCTTTATTTGTATTTTGTACCCAAACTCTTGTATTTTATTTTTATGCTCTTTAGTTTTATAAAAGTTTTATTTATTTCTTGCATCTCTATATTCTTCTCATCTCTTAATCCTTTTTATTTCATTTTATTTTTATAAAACTTTTTATAAAAATATGCTATGAAGAGTTGAGTTATAGTAAGATTGTGTGAGTGTATTTTATACGCTCCGTGCACACGCTCAACATATTATATTTATATTTTAATAAAAATTTAGTTTTTTTTTTTTTTTTTTTTTTTATTAAAGCTCACGTTTTTATTGTTTTATTTAGCTTAAAAATAGTAAAAAGTCTCTAAAAATCTTGTCCTTTTCACAAAAAATCCAAAAATATATTTTATTTTCATCATAAAATTTTCGTAATTTTCTGAGCTGTTTTAGTAATTTTAAAAAATCAAAAACTGTTTCTGTCCTTTTTCTCTAAAAAAACTGTTTCGAATTTTATTTTTAAAAAATAGTAAAAAAACGTTAAAAAAATATTTTTAGATTTTCTGGTAACTTCTCATAGTTTTCTTAAGATAGTGTGAATTTTTATATTTTTTTGAACTAGTTTACTATTTATTTTGATTTATTTTCTATTTTAAACATAAAAATCGAAAAAAAAATACTTATTTAATTCCGAAAATTCTAAAAAGTTTTCTGTGAGCTTCTATCAGTTTTCTAATGTTTCTAAAAAATATTTGGAATTTTAGGAGTTCATTTGATATTTTTCCTTGATTTATTTCCTTTCCTAAAAAAAAAAAAAAAAAAAAAAGCTTATATTTTTAATCTTAACCTTAATAACCAAATTAGTTTTTGTGGAAACATATTTCCTTGAGAGATTTTGGTGGTTAAGATTTGATTTATTAAGATTAGTTTATCTTCATCTCTACCGCTAAGGCCGGAGCTTAAGGGTCATTAAGCATTTTTAATACATAAAGTTTGAAACTTTAGTAATTTTTAAGCTTGTTAGTGAATAAAGTTTTAAACTTTACTTACTAATTAGTTGATAAGATTAATAAAGTTGTAAACTTTTGTGTTAATTTGTGCTTATTTGATTGGGTGGTTTTATTCCTCTCGTTTCATCATCGGGTTCTATTCTCTTACTTTTTTTTAGCTTAGATTCTTAGTTTACCGTTACGTTTAATTTTTCGTATGATGCTTGTTAAGTCTTTTTAGTATCATTCTCTTAGCTTAATATTCATCGTCACTAGTTGTAGTTTGTCATTTAAATTTTAGTTTAAACTTTAATTAGTTAACTTAGTTTTTAAAAAATCTCTTAAAAAAATTAAAAAGTCAAAAAAAAAATATTTCTCTATTTTCAAAAAAAAAATCAAAAATCAAAAAACCAAAAAAAATAGTTTTAAATTTTAGATAATTTTTAGATCACATTTTTAGTTGTAAAAAATATTAGATCACTTTTAGGGGTTAAAATAGATTAATTTGCATTTTAGAATACGCTTTTTTTAGCATAAAGTAATTTGCGTCTTTAGTTCTATTTACGTACTTAATTGAGATTACTTGTTTGCACCTTAGGATTAGTAGATTTATATGCCTTTTATTATTATTGCTTGCCCCGTAGTTTAGAAATCCTCAAATCCTTTTTAACACATTCAAATCCCGATAATCGCGACGTGAGTTGGAAATTCCATTCAACCCTCGTTCGGAACGATCTCGGTGCTCAAACCTAACACGTTTGAGTTACCCCGTAATACTACACATTTCTTATTATTGGTTTTATCGAATCATCAACCTTGTTCAAGTATCAACTCAAGCCGTGAAATGTCAACCATTTAAAATGTATGAGCCAAAGTATTAGATCACATCACATCACAACAACTCTCATTATCTTACCAAATTTCAACATATCTCATCATCATCAAGTCTCTTTAACAAATCACATCATCAATAATCATGATCAAATCTCATAAGATCAAAGCTCATATATACGATCAAATTTTGAGAAGCCTAACCACAACTTTGAATTCGATCCATTTAAGCTCTAGAAGGCCCATGTCCATAACTCCAATTATTTTACCCGCTCCATTGAACAAATTTCGCCAAACCATAATCTCTCTTTAGCTCATTTACGAATTGTCCAAGAAAACCGACTCTAATTAAAGTTACTTCCAACAATAGGTGTCCAAATCTCATCAAGATCATTTCGGGTCTCAGAATATTTCACGATCCACTAAAAAGATACTACACGATCCAACATAAATAATCATACCGAATCCAAGCTCTCATAAGATCCCAATATACCCGTCATATGTCACACCAATCATAAATAGTTTGGTCTATGTTGCATATTCAAACATTAATAACCCAAGGCCCAATCCATTCGATTAAAATACATGAGGCCTGATACAATTACAAATAACAGTACACGAGGCCCATACACGATCCATTTGGCTGCAAATACACACACTCAAAGTTACCCTAATGTCACGGGTATTTAACACCTACCAAATACACGCTTTACCCTAATTTCTTTCACAAACTCACGCCCCCTCTCAGATAAATCTCCATCAAACCCATAATCCACCTCCCATAATAAATCTGCCTCTCTTAACCAATTGTTTTTCATCTCAGATCTGGGAAAAAATGATTTCTACAATCTTAACATGCATCACATCAAACTCATATATCATCTTCAATCAACCTACACAAATCAAACCATATTCAATCGACACACACCAAGCTTAGGAGGATACCCCTAAATGACACGATTAACAGTTGGAGGTTGCCATAGAGATGGTTTAAATCCTCACTGAAAGGACTCGTATCAACAAGATTTGGATGTTTCAGGTAAGTTCAGTTAGCTCTTTGTTGTTTTTGAGTCATAAACGAGCCAAGGAATTGAGTTAACATAGTTATTAAACTCGTTTCTTTATCTCGAATAGTATCAATTTAATGGATTTATGATGAAATACGTTCAATTAAGCAAGTCTTTGAAACAATTAAGACCATGGAACGTTTCTGAGATCCTTTTTATGTTGAGTCAATGAACGAAACAAAGACAGAAATTGACATTCTTGTCAAATTTCTCTCTTTCATATTCAAAGAAAAAAAAAGATGAACTTCTTAATGATCGGTGATGTAATATTTCTTTCGATTTCTTGACCTTAAAAGTCTGGATTTTTCTTTGATACCCACGAAAGAAAGAAAACTGAGATCATGAAAATACTTTTTATTTATCTTTTTGTCTTGGTTGAGATGGAGGATGGGGATAGAATGTGTGATTTGAGGTAGTTGAAGTTGTGATAGTGAAAGGATTATTGATATTGGATTAGGTTTAGTTTGTGGATAGGCTATGATATGTATCTATCTTCATTCGATTTCTTTTTCATTCAATAAAAACCTTGGACTGATGATGGATTTTCAAACCTGAAGTCGTGACATGGTATTTGGATCTTTGGTCAGTTGGTCAACAAATTGCTTTTGATAGTCACCATACAGTCAAATCGCATTTGAATTTAATTGACAAATTTCATTTGACTCAAAAGTCAAAACGCATCATAGCTCAAATGGCATAAGTAACTACTCAAACCTCATAACTCATTAAGACAAATCGCATCAGTGTTGATGTCACACCCCCAAATTACCTGTTTTGCAGCGGAATGGAATTCCTGGGGGTTGACTGTCATAGCATCACAATCACAGTTATATTGAACGACCTAAAGTGTCGTTTGGAAAATACATCGTTTGATTTAATAAAATAATCAGAGTTTACAAAGTGTAGGTCCCTAATGAAAATCAACATGTGCGAAAATAAGTTTGATACAAGCCAAACGATGTTTTTAAAGTGCATAAGTTCCCATGTGAGACGCGTCGTCACCACGACTGTATGATAAGTCCACATGCATGCCATGAAGTGTATACCTTAGATACCTGAGATAAAACATGGTAAAAGTGTCAACACAAAGGTTGAGTGAGTTCATAGAGTTTGTGTTGAAATGTAAAGCCTTTCAAAATCGTTTATGCAGCAAAGGCATTGTAAATCCACTCAGTTCCAAGTTCCGCCCATACAAAAATTGCAACCTGTGTGTTCATAACCCACTGCCAAAATGTGTATAGTGTATGTTCAAACACACATCGTCAAATGAATTCACATAATAGTACATAACTTAATGTATCAATAGTTACTTGACATAACACATCTGAGTGTTGTTTCAAATCGTTCCAAGACCATTAGTTCATGTTTGTACCAAGACCATTAGTTCCATGATTATACCAAGACCATTAGTGCAATGTTATACCACGACCATTAGTTCCATGATTATACCAAGACCATTAGTGCAATGTTATACCACGACCATTAGTTCCATGATTATACCAAGACCATTAGTGCAATGTTATACCATGACCATTAGTTCCATGATTATACCAAGACCATTAGTGCAATGTTATACCAAGACCGCTAGTTCAATGATTTATGATGTAGAAATTCTAAGTATAGCAAAAATGTTACTTCGCATGACTAAACATTCAGTTCAGATAAACACATAGTTTGCAAATAGACATGAATGTCATAAAAGTTGTTGAGCATGTATCTCCCCCAAAGAGTTTAATAAAAGCATTAAAAGAGTAGGGGCTATGACTCACCTGGTGCAATGTTAATGATGACAACAGTGAGTACACCGAAATGAGGCGCAACCTCTAACCGCGACCTATTATGAATGATATGTTCTAATGTAAATCATGAAACAATGTCGTGCATGCAAATCCACATGTAATCTATACCACTTGTACGTTTTTTTAAAAATAGAATTTATCGTCGAAATATATGTTTATGACATCTCGTCATGTTATAAAATACTTTACAAGTATTTTCGTTGAAATGATATCCTACGATAATCATTTAGTGATTTATTATGAAATTATAACTTTTCGTCGTAAAATAATGTCATTGAAAATTTCATGAAAGTGACTAAATAGCCTCAAAAAGCTAGTCGTAAAATGGTGTACATCGAGTGTTAGGAAACAAACTCAACGGTTTTGGGAAGCTTGTATCGTTATACCTCAAAGTTTTAGCATTTAAGTTTTCATCATAGAGGTCTCGATCATGGAGAAAAATATAGGTAAAGTATGGTACTTGTGTCCAAAATATTGTCTAAGGGTGGTTTTCGGCAAAGTTTAAGTGACCGTATTTTATTCGTTACAACTCCGCTTGACTAACGGTTGGACATTTTGGGAAATATGCTTGGCGAACTTACTTTTACTAGAAAACATCATGCTATGAAAAGTACTACATCCATGTTAAAAACGACCCTCAACATGGTCATTCGCGGCCGTAATATTTGTCTAATAGAAATATATTAGTTTTGTTTATATAATATAGTTACGGCAACTTTGTTTAACGCGTGTAATTTAATCGTTACAAGTCCGTTTTCTACGTTTTATATGTCCTTAGCTTCGTATTAAAGTATACTAATATATTTTTGATAAGTCGACACATTTTATAACGCCTAAGACTCATTTTTGACTGGTAAAAAGTTGAGAATACATGCTGAATTTTCTGAAACAACTAGTTTTCGTCATCAAACTTGAAAAATTCATATCTTCTTCGTTATAACTCCGTTTTAACCCATTCAAGCGACCACGTTTTAGTTTTAAAGTATATTTTCCAAATATCTAGCCCAAACATTTTTACCTACTGTCGAGAATTCCAGAATTTAAAAATAAGATCAGACCTCTAAATAAAGTTGTCGAAATGAGTTTTTCTCGCGCAAAACCTATTCTAACCAATCCAAAACAACTCCGAAGCTATTATAATCCTACCATACACCTTCTTAGGGTGTCATGGGTTCCTAGACATCACCAAAAGTGATATGTTTCAAGGGATTATTTATAGGATAATTATAACTAATAATATGTAATAAAACAATTAAAAGTGGTATAAATTCATATGTAACATGCATGTTTTCTTGCAAAAATGATGAAATAATATAAATATGGATATGAAAGATTAATAAAAATCATGAAATGCTTACTTGAATGATTGAAGAGTTTTAGGTGATAGAAAACTTAGTTAATCTTCAAGGTTTAATCCTAAACCTTAACTAGAACACAAAATGGATCTTGTAAACACTTGTAGCTTGAAAAATTATGGATTTCTCTTGGTGTTCTTGATGTGGCCGGTTCATAGGGATGAAGAAGAGAGTGTTTGATTTTTTTCTCACTAAATGAAAGATGTATGTATGTGTAATAATAGTACTTAATTAAAGGTGAGCAAATATTATGGTATACATTAGATATTTGTACTCAAAATGGTTGAGTCATCCATATGTTGCTCGACATACTTAAAAAAAAGAGTAGATGCATTTAGTGATAATTAAGTGTATTAATGTAGAGTAAATGTATAGTTAATTAAGGATAATTAATAACTTGTGTACATATTTAAGCATTTAGGGTAGCGTTAGCTAAAAATAAATTTTAACGGATCAAAATAAAATATATTAAAGTCATAAAACTTATAAAAATAAATTCCTTACAAAAATTGAGTGAAATAATAATTATCGTGTTGAATTTACGAAAACCGTCGTAGATATTTATACATAACAATTTATATACAAAATAAATTGAAAACATCGGGTAAATTAATAATATAATTTTGATAGTCTTAAAATGAGTATAAAATATATTAGGACTATTTTTGGAAGTGTCGGATCAATTGTACAAAATAAATGTTTACACGATAGCGTTTATTTAATAGGAAAATAAACGTTTAATGAAAAATGCAAACCCATGCATGAACTAATATGATGATAATGATGCTAATGATATGTAGACTAAACCTAGTCTATATGAAATGTCCTTGATGATTGTTCATGAATTCGCAGCTAAACCATTAAGGTTACGCGAATTTGATACTCGTAAACCTAGTTTACGATAATCGATGAAGTAGTGAAGCATGAATAGTGATAATTTTAAACTTTGTGAAATGACCTGAAATTACGAGTTGTCACAGTTGAGACAAGTCGCATCAGACACAAACCGCACAGTTGCCATTGAATCTGGACAAATTATTTGACAAACTGCATCTAAGAAACTGACCACAAACAGCAGCGACGAAAAACAACATTTCCAACCAAAACTGCTACGACAAACTAAACTTGAAGCCCAGAAATTGTAACAAGCATGTTAAAAACCAGAAATACTCAAGTCCCAATCAACATAAAACTTGTTAAAATTCATAAGCCCTAACAGTTTTATAATAATCAACATAAAACTTGCTTTAAGCAATAGATTCAAATGACATCAAAACAAGATTTAAGAGACCATATCAAATATCAAAGTGCATGACCATTATCAAAACAAGTTTCCAAACACCATTCGTATCAAACTGCATCCACACACAAACCGCATAACAAGACCGTATAAAGAACCATTTCAATCACCAAAAACAACCTAACCTAGGCTTTGGTACCATTTTTTGGATCATACATAATGTTATTTGATGATTCGAGTGGTCTAGGTAAATGATTAAACAAGTATGCCATTATTAGAGAATGAAAGAGATGAGAGGGAATTCTATAGAGATAAACAAAAATGTGAAAGGTTAGATTAGAAGTTCCACCCCTTCCAAGGATGGAAGGGGTATTTATAGTTACAAACTAAACGCCCTCCTGTCGGGCTGTGGATCAGGCATACAGTGGGTAAAGACCCGTCCTCCCTCCACGGTGTTACACAAAACTAATAACTAAGCTAAGAACTAACTAATTGACTACAAAACAACGTAAATAACAATATGTCTACGAGCTAACTTATGCTAGATTATATTTGGGCTGACCGACACTTCATTATGGAATTTCCAATTCCTAACACAAATGACTAAGCTAAGTAAGGAAAATATCTAAATACCTTAACCTTAAACAAACTCTTTCGTCTTCATCTTTCTTTCCATTCAAACGCCCAACATATATCCTCATCCCATTAATCTTTTGATATCCAAGTTATAAGTTACATATCATTGTTGAAGCTCTTGTCAAGTTTCACATGATTCTAGTTCTAAGTTTCTTCATCCATTGGCTAAATTGCAAACTACTCAACTGATCAAGCTCTTTCATAAGTTCTAAAACAAGATTATAAGTGCACAAGAGGGTTGAGGGATTTCAAGGGTGGAATTGTTCTTTGTTCTAGTTCTTTGTTCTTGTTTCCCTTTTGATTAAGGCCAAAAGTTGTAAGCTAGAAACATGATCATCATCCTCATTTCTATGATTTTATGCTTGTTATGTTATGTACTATATGTTAGTTATATTGATCATGTTGTACAAAAACTTTAAAACACAAGTAAACATGTATATAAACTTAGTTCCCTTTTACCCAAAAAGTATATATAAACTTGTTTATGATTGTGTATGAAACCTTATTAGTAAAATACTAAAACAAGTAAACTCATGCTAGTTATTGTCACAAAACTATAAACACAAGACCTTGAATAATATTATGTAGTTATAGAGAAACTCAGTACAAAAACCCAGCCTTTGTAATCATGTAAAAAGAGCTTGTAGATTAAAAGTTGTGACTAGTTAAAGATTTCTAAAAGAAAAGTTAGTTTTTAGATAAAATGTTTCTGATCTGAATTTAAACCACAATTTTGACCTCTTTCAGGTCCGAATTAGCAAAAGTGTAAAACACAAAAGTTGTCCGAAATGATGTACTACATAAGACAACGTGAGACTTTTAGCCAGAAAACATAAAAACAATATATTTTTAATAAAAAAACCAAAACGGACTATGTTGACACAAAGTAGTTGTATCAAAAGCCTAGTTGTGATAAAACCTTTTCTTTTCAAAGCATTAGTGACTTACAAAACTTGACATATCTTATAAAAACGTAACATAAAACATGTTTATAAACTTTCCTAAGTTTATTTGACCATGGGAATTGTGGATTTCACAATTGACGAGAAATATGACAAAAAACCGATTTTGACACATTATCGTAACTTATAATTTTTTTTAACTTGAGTTAAATATGAAACTTGTTTAAAATCCATTAACAAGATATAAACTAGTTTAATTCATAAACCATGTGATCATTTTAAACACTTATATCATATAATTAAAAATGCAAAATATATGTTTTACATATTTTATACTACGTTAATAGAGAGTTTCATGTGAGGGGCCTCTTTTGGGTGAACGCATTGGCGAGTTGTTAGATTTACGATTTAAAGTGTTCTAGCTCTTATACGTTTACTACATGAATTCTCAATTATGATAGCCCAAACAGTAGTACGATATTCAAATAAAAATGTTTTATAAACTAGTACGCCATTTTCATAATGACATATACTATAACTATAAGTTACAAGGTACAACATCATGATCCATAGAATAATTTATATAGACTCATTTGTATTTTTCACATCATTATTTGTAAAACCCCCCAAAATTTGCTCAGCTGAAGACTTAACCAACTTTGGGGTGCTATTAATTAGTATACAACACAAGCATGAGAAAACAGAATAAGCTCATCCAAATCATAAAAACATAGTCAAAAGATGGTATTTAGGTTGTTAGATATTAGATTTCACAAATACATAACACAAATCATATAAGAGGCGTATGAATGATGTTTAGAGAGAGAAAGTGGAAGATGGGAGCCTTTCTAGAGAGAGAAAGTAAACAAAAGAGAAAATGTTAGATTGAAAGGTCCAACCCTCTACCTTGGGAGGTAGAGGGTATTTATAGTTACATACTAAACGTCTTCCTTCGGACTGTGGATCAGGCATACAGTGGGTAAAGACCCGTCCTTCCTCCACGGTGTTGCACTAAACTAAATAACTAACTAAATAACTAGTAAATAACGTAATGTCTACGAGCTAACTTATGCTAGACTATATTTGGGGTGACCGATACTTCACTATGTAATTTTCTAATTCCTAACAATCTCCCCCTAAGGGAGGTCACCCCATGTTTTACATTTCGAATCCTAGCATTCTCTTTAATCTTCAGTCTTGAGCTCGTAGACATTAATTCTTCAACATCTGCATCTTTGTGCTTTAGCAGTGATTCTTTAAAGTCTGATAACTTTGTACTTTAAGTGGAGGCCTTTATACTGATCCACATCTTTGATGATCTTCGAGCTTTAATTAAGATCATCAGCCACAGTAAATCTCTGTATCACCTTTTATTGTGTTGCCATCATGTGAAGTTGTGACTTTCGGACCGACATGCTAACACTTTTTGGATCATGACATCTTTTCATCAGAGTAGCGGAAGCTTTACTGGTTCATGATATTTGCAGCAGCGTAGCAGTAGCATAATATAAAAATATCAGAGCCTGGTTCTGTAGATATGCACAAGTCATGATTTCTTCAATTAAGTGTGGATGCTGTGAGCATGCGGCTTTGGATTGACTTCTCAATTCTGATCAGCTCCAACCGTCCAACTGTACCTGCAAACAACAATTAGCAATAAAACACATGAAAGTGTCTTTGATCACTTTTGTTGAATTGAGGTACATGGCCCACGGTTCCCCGTTGATCAGTACAAGTACTGCCTGTGATCAGGTATAATTCCGAAGAATCTCCTTGACAGGGTTTCGCAGCTGTTCTAGCCGTTCTCAAACCGGAACGTCTCAAAGAAGACAACACGGAGTGAGTGAACCAGCGAATTGAGATTCACTGATTGATGAAAAATTGATTTGAAAAAAATCGCGTATTGCTTGAAGAAAGAGTTTTGCAATACGACGAAGGTTTTATGAGAAAGATCAATTTTCGATCAAAAATACTTTTTGTATTTAAAAGAGTACACATTCGATGTGCTAGAGAAAAGAAGATATTTAAACATCAAACGGTTTTTCCAAAAGTATTTTTTCAATCAGAGATACTTTTTGTGTTTGAAAATGAATACACATTCGATGTGCTAGAGAAAAGAAGAGATTTGCACATCGAATGGTTTTTTCAAAAGCATTCGTCAATCCATTTCCTAGACCAAGGTTGATTCACGAGTGAATCACCCCATCGTTTCTATCCAATTGTCATAAGTTTGATCTTTAGAAAAGATCTCTCATGTCACCCACCAAGAGCTTGTTTGATGTTGGCTCTAGAAGGCTTTCCATCTTCATCGTGAATACTTTTACATATCACTCGGATGTTCTGGCAATACCACAAGGATAATACGTAGGACTCTAAATATATACTTAATTTCCACATTGTGTGAAACAACAAGTCTTCATTAATTTTGTGTCCTAATGAGATTTTGTGGATGATCTCATGGCTCTAGACTCAATTTTGCACATTTGGTTCCTGTGCCGGAGACTAGGGAGAGGGTCTCCTTCTTCAATATCAACAATCTCTAAGAGAAAGTCGATAGATTATGTTGGTTCCCCGTGAGAATGAAAGAAGCACTTTTAAGAGGAACTTGAGTAGCTTGGGAAGTTTAGTGCAGTGCGTTACTGGGTCCATGACGTCTTGTCTTCAATACCAGTGTTACCTTAGTAACCACCAGTAGCATATGTATTGAACCCGATTACTGCCCTAAGGTTGAATTATTGGAGGGATATTTCTTTTCACCCTTTTCATATTCATTCCTTTTTCATTCTTCAACCCCTTCAGTGCTTACCGAGACTTCATAACTAGAACCTTGTTGGGTTTATTCCAATACTAGCTCTGTCTCAGTCCGCACTCTTCCCATTTCTCATTTTTCTCCTTTTTTCATCATACCTAAGGACTCTACACTATCTAGTGGATTGTCCCTGGGTGGATCCCTCCGGTTCTGGCAGATCGTGGGAACTAATACCTAACCTCACCATCCTTATAACTCCATACATAAAGTAAAATGGTCGGTCTTTTGGTATAGTTCATTCCTTTTTGAAACCAATTGAAGAATCATTTGGAAAAATCAATTAAGGTACTTGTGATAGAAAATCAAAGCATTTTGTACCTTATTTGTTTTGATCATTTAGAAAACCTCCCCCTCAACATGTGCATATGATTTAGAAATGTTTTAGCACATGGAGGCAAGAGTACTTTGAAATATTTTCTTTGATCATAATTTTCATAGAAAAAGCCATTTGATTTTCTTGGTAACTTCTCCCCTTCAATATGTGCATAGGATTTTTGAAATCATTTTATCACATAGAGGAAAGAGTTCTTTTGAAGTAAATCCACGATCACAAAAACCATTAAGAAAACCATTTAGAAAATCAATCAAGGTACTTATGTTGAAACATAGAATCTTTGTACCTTGATAGTTTATTTTCTTATGAAATGATCCCCCTCAATATATGCTTCGAGATTCTAAAGTGTTTAGCACATATAGGAGAGCAGCATGCACTTTTGAATCAAGTCGATCATCATTTATCATATTTCATTATTAAATCACAAATTATCCCCCGATCAAAAATATCAAACCCTTTGAGATTTTGGATCCAAAGTGATTTAATAAGGTTTAGAAAACATGGGAGAAAATGTGCCTTGTTTAAATACTCATCTTGTTTTTGGATAAATGCTCCTCCTCAACATGTGCATCGTGTATTTGTAATCGTTTGGCACATGGAGGCAGGAGTGCCTTTAAAGGACTAAAACAAATTTGAGATTTAAATCACGATCTCTCCCCCGATCAAAAATATCAAACCATTTGAGATTTGTGATCCCAACTGATTTAAATCATATAGAAAATTTTAGGGAAAGGCGTGGCAAGATTTAATTTTTGAAATAGACTGATAAGGATCAATTTAAAACATTAAAGATTGTTAGTGTCAGGTATGATAGTTTTTAAGAGATCTTTAAGTAAAATAAAACAAATTCAAAATCAAACAAGAATAGAAAAAAAATCATTTTGTAAGATCTTTGAGTATTAAAGAAAATCATACCATCACATAACATTAAATCTTTAGATCACCACTTTGTTTTGTACAATCCGGACTTTTATGAAGAAATATTGTTTGAAAATAATATATTTTAAATCACTCTCCCCCTCAATCGATGACCGTAGTCGATGATTGAGTGACTTATAGTTTTGATAAAATGAAGTCCGGTGATTTTCAAAATTAAGTTCAATTTATTTTCAAAACTAATATTTTTCCATTTTTTAAAACAATATTATTTGAAAATTGTTTAAAAAATGGTATCAAATTTTCTGCACAAAGATACGTTAGGTGGTTGAGAAGCTTATGTTGTTGCTGTAGGGCTTGGAAGAAAAACCATCTGCTGATGCAGTGAGACTTCATACGTTGCATTTTAATGCCAACTGAGGTCAAATTAAGCTCCGTTTCTTCATTTGCTGATGAAGAAAACCATCTGCTGATGCAGTGAGACCTCTTACGTTGCATTTTTCCATGCCAACTCTCCAATTAAGCTCTGTTTCTTCATTTGTCAACCCAAGATATAGTTACCCTTTCCTTTCGGCATCCAATCATCTTCATTTGTGGTATCCGGATCGGGAACATTCTTATATACCAATATACCTGCATACGTTAGTGAACACACATACATATATATGGTGGTCGACATCACCCAAACAGCAATCGACTAATTAAAGCCAATCCAACATATCAATCAGATCATACATGGGCATGGGAATTATATATTCATCAATCTATAATCAACTAATCCTAACAATCACATCCTAGAAACCTAGTCCTTCAACATAGGCAATTATATTTTTCAGATAAGCACGTAGGATGATTAATAAAGCCCGTTAGATGATGTAATTTTGAAAAACATTCTCCCCCTCAATCAATGACTCTTTTTCTTGAAAAGTTTTAAAAGCGCTGAAGTCATTGATTGAGTTTTTCAAATTTATAAAACTTCTGATACTGATTGTTTTTGCAACTCATTAACCACCATTTTGTTAAAACATTTGTGTAGGAACAGCAGTCTTTTTGACGACATGCTTTCCTTGTTTTGTTTTTTGGATAAGTGCACGAAATATTTGAAAAATTGTTTAGCGCAGCACTTTCCTTTCTTGAAGAGCGGGTTGCTATCTGAAATAATAGCAAACCATAGTTCTAAGTGCGGGTCACAGTCTGAAGTAACTGCAAGCCATCATTTTTGAACCGCGGGTTACAGTCTGAAATAACTGTAAGCCATAGTTTGTGACATGTTTTGGAAAAGAATATTTACACATCCTGCTCGAACTTCATCTATGGACCCGTGCCATTATTGAATGACATTTCTAAGACCGCACATGTTATCGATACCAGAAGACATGTCTTTGAAAAACAATATTTTTGGTATTTTTAAATTTTCTGATTTTTATGGGTTTTTGTTGGTTTTATATTTTTATATTTTGCTTTTTGATAAATATATAAAAAGTAGGAAGATATAGTTTAAGAATATGATGATACGAGTACCGAGATAAGGATATCGAACAGTCCCGTTGAAGATGATAGAACTCATCATCTCTTAGACTTTCACCACCAAAGCTTCTGAGGCTCAAGAGTAGATGACAGAACATGAGCCTTTGAGTAAAATAGACTTTGGCAGATTCCCCCCAAACAGACAATCTTCATAATAAGACCATTTCCCCCAAGAAGATGAAGTGAAGCAAACAGTCTCATTGTATGAAGCTCACGAACTCGAAGAAGACGATAACATCAAAGTAACAAGTAAAAACACTGATCATCTCTGCGGTTATCAAACCCGGAATACATGATTAAGCTCGCTCACATGAACCTGTTGTGCATCCCCGATGTACACATTACTCTTCGAGATTGAGCAGTTGTCAATTCGGGAGAACATTCTATCAACATCTTCGTTTCACCAAATGCATTCCGGTTATCTTTCATATAACCAATCAACCCATAATGTACACATGTGCCCAACAAGAGTAGAGACGATGACATCCAAGTAACATGTTGAATCACTGATCATCTCTGCGGATGTCTACTCCGGAATAACTTTTAGCCCGAATCGAATACATCAAATTCATTACAAGTATAAGATACTATATTCGTATCATGAGCAAAAGGTCCATGATGTCCAAAGTCTAACAATACTCCAATAAGTCCAACCAATAGTATATAATCCAAATCTCGAACAATGTTACAATCCTAAGTTAAATCCAACTACCAATCAATATCATGATGACTCAAACACGAATAAAAGTCAATGGTCAAATGGGTTAGCTAAAAGCTTAATAAGGTTCTCGGACGAATTATTGGATCCTTATTGAATTCGTCAACACAATAAGTCCAATAATTACTTCATCTCGATTATTAGTCCCAAGCCAAACCTACAATGCCAAAACAAATGGTAAGTCATTAAGAGTGGGCTCTTATTTGACTCGTCAGCCCAATAAGTTCAACAACCATATCGGTTGGGTATATTAACACTAAACCAATCCAAAACTTGTAACAATTCAATTATCTCAAAATCCGCCAACAAATCAAATTTCAATTGAATCTCAAAAGCAAAATTCCCTATTGTGTCTCGAAAAGTCCAACGAATCCTCGTGTGACTCATTTGTATTCAAATGTCCATACATATTAAACTACTTATGTTATTAAAGTGAAATTAATAACAATTTAACTTTTGTTAATTAATCTTAAGGATATTATATTTTCTTTTTGTCCATTTCAGGTCAAAACGAAATGTCGAGTCACACAGGTCGTTTTCTCTTTCGAGTCATGGGTCAACCAAAGGTCAACAATTTCAAGTCTAAGCTAATAATTAAAATCCAAATTTAGGCTATCGAGGTCACGCCAAGACCATGGGGTCTCGAGTAACACTCGACGTGGCCGAACATCACATATTAATCCAAGTCAATCCCTAACATCACAATATCCCAAAACCAAAATATAACATCAACCCAATAAAAACAAAACGGCTCGACAATCCAAACCAAATCCATATGCAACCCATATAGGACCAAAACTTACCGAGCCGAGATCTAGTGGTCTCGGCTCGAGCTGTGTCGTGCGAACCACAAAACCATATCGGACATAAAGTAACCATCGATCCAAAGTAACTCAAAACTAAACATAAAACAATTCCTACCTCGTGGGTCTCAGCTCAAACGCAACACATATCGACAAAAAAAATCAAATAAGCTCTAGCCACATGAATTAGTCTAAAAGAACATGCTCGAGACAAACCAATAAGCTCATACGTGAGCTTATACCCACAGTACGTAAACTAAAAAAAACATGACTCAATATTCATACCAAACCTTATATTCAATTTGTTTTATAAAAATAACTTAGTTTCCCACAAGTTTTTAACTCACACCGATTCACACAAGGTTATGAATCAGGTTTTTCACAAACCTTGACTTGTATCCCCTCTTCTACATGCTTACCAAGAAGAAAACAAGACGAAAAGGGCGGCGGTGGTGGTGAAACTACACGGATCTCGCGACTAGGGCTTCAAAACAACACAACAAGGGTATATGGGAGGTGAGAGTGATGGTGTTTTGTTGTGATGGTGGCGGCGTACGGTGTGACAGTGGTGGCGTTTAGTTGTCGACGGCAGAAAACAAGAGAGCAGAGGGAAACAATTTTAGGGTTAGATTTACTACCTATGAGTTATCATAACTCTTATACTAAACCTTGGGCCAAAATTGTACATTTAGGAAACATAGGGCGCGAGGTAATTAAAACTCCAAGGGCTAGTTTTGATATTTTGGCAATCTTTTATAAAAACGAATCTCGCGACCCATTTAGGCTAGATAACATTTCCTCTAGACTTTTAAACTTGCCACATTATTTTAAAATTATTTTCCCATAAAAATGACTATTTATACGACTACCTTTGCTCCAAACGTCATAAAACAAATGAATAAACATATATTAGGTTCCTACTCGTTCCATTACGCGTGTGCTAAAATCTCATGTACACGAGAAAATCTCACATAACAAAAAATAAATATCGCATCACTGATCCAGACAAGTCAAACAATACTCACAATTACTAAATTTTTAAAACAATTATCATGTGGTATAAAATAGGTTTTGGAAAGTACCGGGTTGTCACAGTCTCCCCGCCTTAGATGAGACCCGTCTCGAGTTTCACTTCGAATTAACCGCAGGAGTAGAAAAGAGATGAGGATACTTTCACTTGGATTCATCTTCACATTCCCACGTGAATTCATGACCATTACGAGAGTTCCAACGAACCTTAACAATAAGAATACAACTTTGCCTAAGTCGCTTGACTTCACGATCTGTGATTTCAACAGGCTCCTCAATAAAGTTCAAATGCTTATCAATCTGGATTTCCTCAAGAGTGATAAAAACTGCCTCCTCGACAAGGCATTTCTTCAGGTTACACACGTGAAAGACATTTTGAACACTAGAGGTAGCTCAAGTCTATAAGCCACAGGCCCAATCCTAGCGAAGATTTTAAAAGGACCAACTTAACGAGGATTAACCTTCTCACGCTTACCAAATTGTATCAAACCTTTCCAGGGTGAGACCTTGAGCATAACTCTGTCTCCCACTTAGAATTCAAGAGGGTTTCGACATTTATCAGCATAGCTTTTCTGACGATCACGAGCAGCTTGCAATCTTCTTTTGATCTAAAAAATTTTATCAGTAGTTTCATGAACAAGCTCGGGACCAGTAAGTTGTGAATCTCCAACTTCTACCCAAAAAATTGGGGATCGGCACTTACAACCATAAGTGCCTCAAACGCTGCAACTTTAATACTAGCATGATAGCTGTTGTTTTGGAAGAACTCGGCCAATGGGAGATGCCTAGCCCAACCATTGCCGAAATCAATGATACAAGCACGCAACATATCTTATAACGTTTGAGTGGTTCTCTCACTTAGGCCATTAGTGAGAACTCATATCCAGATTTATTCCCATGGCTCTTTGGAGTGATTGCCAGAAATTTGAAGTGAAACGACTATCACGATCAGAGATTATCAAAATCGACACTCCATGACGTGCAACAATCTCCTTCACATACAGGCGAGCAAGTTTATCCATACTATCCATTTCTCTAATTGGCAGGAAATGAGTAGATTTAGTGAGACGATCAACAATAACCCAGATAGTGTCATAACCGCTAGAAGTTTTAAGAAGTTTAGTGATGAAATCCATAGTTATACGTTCCCATTTCCACACAGGGATTTCAGGTTTCACAAGTAAACCAGTGGGTTTCTGGTGTTCGACATTAACCTTAGCACCGGTTAAGCATTTGCTAACATAAGTAGCGATCTCGGCCTTCATATTAGGCCACTGGTACAACTTCTTTAAGTCGTAATACATCTTGACATAACTAGGGTGAATAGAATATTTTGACTTATGCGACTCATGCATAATCAAATCACAAATACCTCCATAACATGGAATCCAACTTCTTTCTTTAAAGCACAAAGTTTCATCGAAACGCTTCACGAAACCATTTTCACTTTCCAATATACCTTAGAGATTTTAGTAAGGTCGGCTCTTTTCTTTGACGGCTTTGGCTTGGGCTGCTAGAATTTGGGATGGTAACAGCGAATTGATAGTCATCCCTATTGCTCTGACTCTCAACGGTTGTGCTCTCTCCTTCCGGCTAAGAGCATCAGCAACAGCATTTGCTTTACCAGGATGAAAATTAATCTCACAGTTATAATCACTCAGCAATTCCAACCAGCGTCGCCGTCTCATGTTTAGCTCCTTCTGTTATAGGATTTGTTGTAGACTCTTATGATCTTTATACACAGTACACTTCGTACCATAGAGATAATGTCTTCATGTTTTGATTGCAAACACAACTGCACCCAATTCCAAATCATGAGTAGTGTCGTTTTTCTCATGGGTTTAAGCTGACGAGAGGCATAAGCGATCACCTTTCCCCTATGCATCAAAATAGCTCCTAAACCATTATGTGAAGCATCGCAGTATACGAAAAAGTCTTGGCTACCTTCAGGTAAAGCCAGAATAGGTGCACTACACAGTTTCTCCTTCAACAATTGGAATGCTTTCTCTTCATCTTCTCCCCAAACATCACATTTTTCTGAGTCAAGTTTGTCAATGGTTTCGCTATGTTGGAAAAATCCTCAATAAATCTTCGATAATACCCAGCAACTCCTAAAATTTGACATATCTCAGTCGGGGTTGTAGGTGTAGCCCAGTCTAGACTCAATCTTGAAAGGATCTACGTGAATACCCAGACTATCAATTACATGACTAAGAAATTGCACAGTCGGAATCCTGAATTCACATTTAGAAAATTTTGCGTAAAGTTGTTCCTTCTTGAGTAGTTCCAAAATGAATCTTAGGTGTTCTTTATGTTTCTTCTTTCTCTTTAAGTAGATCAGGATGTCATCTATGAATACTATCACAAACTTATCCAAGTAGGGTTTGCACTCTCGATTCATTAGGTCCATGAATATAGTAGGTGTATTAGTCAACCCAAAAGGCATCACTTGAAACTCATAGCGTACTTAACAGGTTCTGAAGGCAGTCTTCGATATTTCTTCTTCTCAAACTCAAAGTTGATGGTACCCAGATCGTAGATAAATCTTCGAGTAAACACTCTATCCTTGGAGTTAATCGAATAAATCATCAATCCTTAGTAAAGGGTATCTATTCTTCACGGTCAACTTATTCAGCTCTTGATGAGCGTACGAAGTGCGTTTCGGGGTTAAAAGAACTTCCTTTTCTTCGAGCAAGTTTTTCAACCACATAGGCAGTGAACCTAATCGTTGTACTATAGTATTGGGTAAGCCTCGGGGATTGATTTCATTCTCTAAGGGAATAGGAATGCTAGCAAGAAATATATTACAAGAAGGTGGGGGTTGAGGATGATTCTTTTTTATCTTTTATTGGTTTTTTTTATAAAGCTAAGGTAAAATCTCGGGGCAATTGGTTTGGGGGGTGGTACTTCTACCGATTACTTCTACTTATCTTATTATCTAATTATCTATTACTACGGGTAGCTATGTCTATTTGATGTGTGCTTGTATGATGATTTAAAATGTGTTTACCTAGATACTATTACTCCTTAGTTATCTTTTATTGGTCGGTTGAATTGTCACACCTTATCTTAACGCATTGCATTCCTAAGGTCATAGGGTGTGCATATGCCCTAACTCTTTGAGGTTACCTTTGGGTTTAGCCTACGAAATCCGCAAGTCCTTAAACTATTTCATTCATAAGCCTCACTTTCACAAAGAATATGCAAGCATTAAACACAACGAATGATGCCTAGTTGCACTCCTAAGCCAATTACAATCAAGATAAGAAACAACCTAACAATAATCAATAACTAGGTTTCATAGATCTAAGCAAACACACAAGAAATTTAGCTAGACATGGTAAACAAGCAAGCATACACACAATCAATTGAATACATAATGATACTTTGGATTAAAACACTTATCTCGATGTGTATAATAGGGTTTGGGACCCTAAGATATTGTCCAAATCGGACTACAAACGTTTTAGGTTTTTTTCTAAAAAAGTCTACCTCCTTAAATGCAGAAAAATCGAATTCTATATATAGATTTACACTTGCGACGACGTCACCTTTTAGATGGGATGCCGTCAGCTCGCCGTCATTAGGGTTTCGTCTTGGCCAAGTCATCGATGGGACGGCGTCATCTTAGAGTTGTGACGCCGTCAATCTTCAGTTGGGATATCGTCTTGGTTCTGGATCTGGGCCGTCTAAGATGAAAAGTTAGAGTGACGCCCTTCTTCTTCAAAGCCTGACGCCGTCAAGTTATACGAACAAAAATTCCACTGAGCCGTCTGGTGCATGTTTTGATCAAGTCTCTATATAGGGACGGCGTCGCCCTTTGATTGGGATGCTGTCAGGTTCAGTTGGAGCAGCTTGAGTGGCTTCGATCTTGACTTTGCCATTTTCTTCATGTATTCACTCCTTTTCGTCCAAATGTACATGATGTGTCTCGCGACTACTAGTTTTAAATTTATAACACGAATTACCGAATAAAGCTAAGAACACACGGGCAAGTATGACCTTTTCGTATGTAGTTAGTTTCGGATGGTAAGCCGAGGTCGTTCACTAGGATTTGGGTGTTTTCAATTGTGAAGAATCTATGTAACAATAAGCAAGGAACAAGTATAAAATCTACTAAGGCAATCCAAAAGCAAATAATAACGAAAATTGATATAATGAAAGTCAGATGATTAAAACTACACTTGCTTAAACTAGTTTCTTATCCTTGATTAGTATGATTGTGTTAACCTCTTCTTAACATGTTGGTTATGATAATTAGTTGGTGTACTAATCTATTGTTCTTACAAGTTAAACCTTCGTCAAGATTTTAGTTTATAAAAACAAGCATTAAAGTTTAACCAATCAATTCAAGATCAATTCAAGTTTCATGAGTTTACTTTCATAAACTTAAACACAAAAACAACCATCTGTCTTATCAAATTTGCTTTAGAAATGGTCAATACAAAAGGTAATCGATTATAGACAAAATGTCACAATTGATTGTAAACAACTAATCTTACGATCTTTTAGATGTTTCCAATCAATCCAACTTGATAATCAAAAAGCGTTCTTATTACAACCACACTTTAGTTTCTTTGTTTAATCAAGAATAATGGGTAAAAACAATCATCCATAGATAAAATGATTATGGCTAGTTGAATAACAAATAGTTCTTTTGACCTTTTACAATTACTAACAACTAGTCAATCTTGATTAACAAATGTCACTATGAAACCTAAGCAAAATTGGATCTTAGAATCAACTTGAAATTGAATTAAAACATGTTAACACAATCATAAACTAATCATTAGATAATTAACATTGTTTAAGCAAGTGCATAAAAAAACTAGCCACTCATAGCAAACATAAACAAAAAATCAGAACTTTGAACATTAGAAAACATGATTAAAGGTCTTATAATGATTGAAATGAGATTATAAATGATGTAGTAATGATGCCTCAAGTATTGGTGATGACTTCTTGATGTTTTGACCTCCAAATGATGACTTCTTGGACCTCCAAAGTTTCCTAGATTTTTATGGACGAATTTTGGATTTTGAGAGAGAGTAGTGGTGGTAGGAGAGGTGTGAGAGGTGTTCTCTCAAGTTGGGATGCTTAGAAATGGTTGCAAAGGCCTCTATTTATACTCCTTCAAAGCCTAGGGGTTATAAATGCATTTATTGGTCACCAAGGAGCTTAGCAGGACCTAGAATACATGTAGGAAGGACCTAGAATCATTTGGAACATGTTAGGACTCTTATTGATGAAGAAATGGCAGAACCAGACCTCCCAGCCTATCGGTTTGGTCACCATCCGATCGGCTAGTCTACTCGACAGCCCTCCAGCCGAATCGGTTGCGGGGCCCTACCGATTGGCTGGAGCATTTTAACATAAAATGGCAAAACTGAAAGTTGTAGATCTTTCTCTTAGCTTTCCGTGGCCATAAACAGCGGGAAAAACGGAGTCCGTATGCAAAAGATATGGCCAAAATGGTGAAGGTGTTTCGGGAACAACGAGGCTTCCAATATTTCTTCATTTTATCTTCTTTTCTTCATTTCTTTCTCGTTTTCTTTCTTGAACTTTATTTTTGAGTCTTTGGACCACTATCTTGATGACTTTATCTTCTCGAATATACTCCATAAGTCTTGCTTTTGTCGGGAATTGTTAGTACATGGAGAAATCTTCGTATTTTACTTCTTTTTCCGTCTTTTCCTCCACTTTCCTGTACTTGGCTACAAATGAACTAGCATACACACTTTTATACGATTATGAAACAAAATCATATGATTATAGCCAAATAACGCACATAAAAGCACAAATAACGCTACTAAAAATATGCACAATTTGAGCGTTATCAGTGCATCATTCTAGCATTTTGCTTCCAAGAGACCTAAAAAGTGAAAAGGAACTAAAATAAGCAGTAACAGATATAAAAGTGGTCGATTAAGGGGGCATGTGCATCATTCCAGCATTTTAAATCCTTATCAAGTATCCCTACACTTGGTATTTGCTTGTCCTCAAGCAAATGTGCTTTTGGCCAATCAATTTATAAGTTTGGGGGCATGAAGCATGGGTTTAGAATAATTCATAACAAGTAAAAGCACTGCAATAGTTGTAACACAAGTGGTGTTTAGATTCTCTCATCTCTCGGGTTTATATGAAATATAATAAATGGAAATGGAAGATAAACACTCATTACCTGGCATAGTACATAGATCACCATAGGCTTGAGACTAGATCAAACCTCCACCGCTTTGGTGTAAGCATCTAGGAACAACTATCTAATAGGTCTTTGCAAGGGTTGTAACGTTAGGCTTACGGTACGGAAATAAAGGGTTTTTTTGGATAGGCGATATTTAGTGGTGGCAAGTCAAAAATCTTATGTTACAAGTATGAAACGCGTGGCGTTGCTAAGCCAAGACTCGAGTCACTAACTCTAGATAACTTGAAACAAACAAGCTTAAATTTAAAACATAAACACAAAGATAAATGTAGGATGGAAGACCGTATGTTTTTTTTTTTTTTTTTTCATTTTTACTCTACCATCCTCTATGATAACATCCAAATATAAGGGATTTATAGGAACATCCCTGCATTGGAGTTTTTATTTACATAACACTAATTGACCCGATTTGAAAAGATCAAAACACTTGGAGTATTTAATTACATAGACAAAGGGAATTTGAATTTATCGTTCCTTCCCGTTACTCGATAAAATATTACTTTTACCCATGAGTCCCAATCATCCCAAAACTGTGTACAAAAATATGACTTGACTTAGCAACCATGCAAGTAACTAGATAATTGAACTAAGGGTTTAGTAATGATAACAATAATGCACTAAAGGTGAGTGCATACAAGTTAGGCTAAGGAAATTTGGGTGTACATTTGGGGGTGCATTGTAAACAATGCTCTTCATTGATATTCCAAAAAACCGAAACATCACGAGAACCGCAAAGAGGATAGGCTCTGAAGGGTTAACTAGGGCTATCGTGTACTAAATATGAGTACATCGCAAGGGTGTGGGGTAATTACTCAACCGATGTAGAATAAGTAATTATAATACAGGTTTCAAACAAGGGTTATCCTAATGCCTCTTATCACTTAGTTATTCCTAACTACACAAGTGTAGTCTCACTAGCGATCTCGGAATGCATCACAAAACAAGTTCTAGAATCTATTATACTACTGGTACACTCACAAAGCATTAAAGGTGAATGCTTTTATTCCTAAAGATCTAGGGGCGAACCACACATTTTTGGGGGTGGAATTTGAGTGGTAAATGGTTTTTGTGCTAGTCATATAACTCACATGCATGAGACACTTTATTAAGACTAAAGTTTTAGCTCATACATGTCACAAAAAAATTTAAATTTGGTGCTAAAATTGCCCTAACAAATATTTCTCATAGTTTATTACACAATTTACCAAGGACAGGACAAATAATCAAGGATAAGAATAGTTTCTAAGTTCCCGTTTTATTCTCCCTCCCTACACTTAAACTGAACATTGTCTCCAATATTCCCCGAAAGTACCAAAGTTATGATAAATGAAGGCAAGTAAGGAAAAGAAACTAGTACTCCCCTGATTAGCTCGGTAGGATCCGTGTGAAGTTGCGGTTATACTCTTTTACAAGAAGAATGCATACGTAAGCTCCATCCAATGTTGAGTTTCTACTTCTTGCTAAATATAACCTGCACACTTAAGAAAACAAATGAAACCTTTTCGTAAAATCGGATGTAAAACTATATATGACACACTACACTAGGATATAATGCTTGTGGAATAGATGTTTGCAATTTTTCTGAAAAATTAAGACTTGAGAATTTACAAAAATTTATAAATAGCACAGAAAACGAAACATTGATAAGCTGTTTCTGCTTGACCTGACTTCGTCAGGTTTTAATCCTGATGCCGTCAGGTTGTCATGACTGAAACTGGTCTGTTGTGTTTTCCTAGAAAAATTACATCCTTAGAATCTGGAAAAATTCCTGCAAAACATCCATTATGACTTGATACAAGCATTTGACTCTAACAAACACACATACATATCAATTTCACTAATTGTAATTCTCATGTTCACATTCTTCAAAAGCGTATGTAATCTTCCCTACACTTATCTTTTTGTTGTAAAATACCTTTATATGTAATTAAGACGAGGTTAAAGACAAAATAAAGCATTTTCACAAAATGAAATATGAGAACAATCAACAATGAAAAAGATATATGACACACAAACAAGCAAAATATTAAGCATGGGTTGCCTCCTACGAAGCGCTTTTCTTTATTTATGAGTCTTGTAGCTAGACTCGAAGTCATGCTCCTGCGTGACTTCCTTACCATCATTATTTTCACTTAATAAGCGTTCATCATAGGGTCATACACGTTGTATGCTTACCGTGAACTCCCTCCCATCTTCGTCTAATATGATAACGGTTTCACTTTTTAGATTAGTCTCTTTCACCGTATAGGGTCCAAACCATTTTGGCCTATTCCTTCCTCTAATGCTTTTAATTTTGATCTATATAAAAGCACCTTGTCTCCTTCCAAAAATTCTTTAGCGTTCTTTTGAGGGAGTGTTTCCGTGGTGTAGTTGTGCCCTATATTTTTATCACGTTTCCACAATTTCGATTCCATCCCCTTACTCACGAAATCTCTAATCCCTTTTTCCCATTCAACCATTTTCTTCTTAACAGCATCATTAGAGATTTGCAAATTCTTATTCTTTATCTTCTCCATAATCTTCAAAGGATATCTCGAAACAATAGGTATCCTAACGGTTCTTTGCCACTTTTTAGTATCATGACACCCTCACCGCATTTGATGGTTGCCTTGGCGGTGCCCAAGAAAGGTGTTCCAAGGATTAATGGCATGTGTTTATCTTCCTCAATGTCTATAATTGCGAATTCCAGCAGATAGACAATATTTGCAACCTCAATTAAGACATCCTCCGCTATTCCTATGGGATAAACATATGAATGATTTGCTAAGGAAAGTCTAAGATTGGTCTTGGTTGGCTCCTCCTTAGTCAACTTACTGTAGACTGATAGCGGCATTATGTTTTCATCAGATCCCTGATCTGCTAAGGCATTTATATTCTCTAAGTCACCAATGCTACATGGTATTATGAAGTTCCCAGAAATCTTTTGTTTCTTAGTTACTGGTTTTCTCAAAATCAACTCGTACATAGGTCCCATAGGCATAGTGTCATATTCTTCTTCTTTTATTTCATCTAATAGGGCTTTTCTCAGAACATCATTGTACCTAAAGTTGTTCCCTTGGTTAACAATTGTTTTTTATTGATCTCATGCTTAAGGTAGTGTTCAATGGTTTTGGGTTTATCATCAGTCTGAGCCTCATCCTTTTCCTTACTATCCTTGCTGCTCTCAGTCTCCTTCTTCTCAACTACTCCACCCTCATCGGAAACAATGGAAATGGCGTTAACAAACAAAGTGGGGGAAGCGTGGTCATCGTTTGTCACTAACACCTTCTCGGGAACCTTCGTCTTAGTGTACTCTTTCACCAAGTTCATCCGCCATTTTTGCCTGCATTTCTTCCCTTTGCCTTTAAACCTCTTCTTCAAATTTGGCTAATCTTTTTGAATGGGCTGCCATGTATTCTCTCACTTGTGTTTTGAAGCTTGGTGAGAGCGGGATTGGAGAGGTAGATCAGAAGCATCGTACAAAATTAGGATTTTTTTCACGGCTAGGTGATTCAGAGAGAGGTGTTGGGTGGTTGGCGGAGTCAGTGAAATTAGTAGTTGCTCGATGGGTTGGTCCAGGTGCTTTCTTTTGCCTCTCAACTAGATAGTCGATCCTTTTCTCAAGAGCACTGACTTGCTCTTCGGTAATGTTGGAAGGCTCATGACGTATTGATATGGCATTTACCGTTCTTATGAGGGTTTTATGAGATTCACTCCAATATTCGTAGCTTTGACCGGCAAGCTCTTCTATGATATCCCATGATTCTTCCGCGTTGGGATTGCTGAGCCTTCCACCGGCCGCTCTGTCAATGGATTGCTTGGTGAGGAAGTTGGCATCATCGTAAAAAATTTGAACTTAAAGCCAAAGATCGATGCTGTGATGAGGGACTTTATGGAGTAAGTCCTTGAATCGATTCCATGCCTCGTAGAGAGTTTCGCCTTGACGTTGTTGGAACATCAAGATGTCATTCCTAAGTTTGGTAGTTCTCCCGGGTGGGAAAAAATAGGCGAGGAAACGAGTGGTGAGATCATCCCAACTTGAGATGGATCCAGCGAGAAGTCTCTCAAGCCAATTACTAGCTTGGTCCCGTAGAGAGAATTGGAAGAGACGCAAGCGCGTGGTCTCTCGTGTGGTAGCATCAAGGTCGATGGAATCAATGATTTTAAGGAAGTCCTTGAGATGCTGATTAGGATCTTCGGAACAAAGTCCATGGAATGCACATCGGTTTTGCACCAACCGGATGGTGTCAGATCTCAGGGCCGTAGTTTGAGCTTGATCGGGGAGCTCAATGGTGTTCCTATAGCCTTGGTGGCTCGGTCTAGAGTATTCACCAAGAGTACGGCCTCTTGGCGGGTCAATTGGTCGTGGATCGATGGGAAGTGGTTGGTTTGGTGGTGGGTTATCACCTTCTATAATGAAAAGTGATGGGCTATGAACAAAGTCACGAAGAAGGGGGATAGACTACAAGAAAGCTAAAAATGAGAAAAAATATTACTTGATAGGAATCAAGAAAGGGAACCTAAATGAAATAAAGATCTAACTAGCTATTTTATTCCCCGGCAGCGGCGCCAAAAACTTGAGGCGCATTCGGGGTCAAAGGAACTTCCTTTTCTTCGAGAAAGTTTTTTCAACCACCTAGGCAGTGAACCTAATCGTTGTAGTGTAGTATTGGGTAAGCCTTGGGGATTGATATCGTTCTCTAGGGGAATAGGAATGCTAGAAAGAAATATATTACGAGAAGGTGGGGGTTGAGGATAATTCTTTTTTATCTTTCATTGTTTTTTTTATAAAGCTAAGGTAAAATCTTGGGTAAATTGGTTTGGGGGGTGGTACTTCTACCGATTACTTCTACTTATCTAATTATCTAATTATCTATTACTACGGGTAGCTATGTCTACTTGATGTGTCCTCGTATGATGATTTAAAATGTGTTTACCTAGATACTATTACTCCTTAGTTATCTTTTATTGGTCGGTTAAATTGTCACACTGATTTAGGGAAACCAATTATAGTATTGGGTAACTCAAACGTGTTAGGTTTGAATCCCCGGATCGTTCCTAGCGAAGGATGAATGGAGTTTAAAACTCACGTCGCGTGATTCGGGATTTGAATGGTTAAAAGGGATTTTAGTGATTTCTAAACTATGGGGCAAGGAATAATAATGAAAGGTAATTAAAACTTCTAAATCTATAGTGCAAATAAGAAATTACAACTAAATACGAAAATTTAACTAAAACGCAAATTACGATATTACTAAAACGTATACTAAAATGCAAACTAAACTAATTTAACTTATAAAAGGGAACTAATATTTTTATACATCTAAGGATGTAATTTAAAAATTATCTAAAATTTAAAACTATTTTTTTTGTTTTTTCTTAATTTTATTCGAATTAAAAACTATTTTTTGTATTTTTTAAAATTGATTTAAAAAGCTAGAAAATATGAAAATTTACAAGAAAATTTCCAAAATATTTTTCAAAAATCTAAATAAACTAAAATGATTTTTAAAACTGAAATTATATTTTTCTGACTTTTTCTCTATTTATTATGAATTTAAAACTAATTAAAACTAATAAAATGCCTAGAAAATACTAAATTAACTAGGAAAAATGTAGAAAAATACTTTTTATGACTTTTTGATTTTTATAAACATAAGAAAGTTAAATTTATATATTTTTTTACTTTTTTATGATTTCTTTGGCTTAAAAACTATTTAAAAATGGTTAAAAATGAGTTTAAATCTAGAAAAATAGCAAATAATTTTGGAAAAATATGAAATTATGAAAAGCAACTAGTGAAATCCTAATAAGCACTTTGATAAGCAACTGTTATGGAAAGCTAATGAGAGATAAGCTAAATGTACAAATAAGCTACCAAAAGTTACCAAAAGCTAAGATAAGCTAAAACTTACTAAAAGCAACCTAATGAAATTAAGTTCAACCAAATAAGCTCAGGAAATAAGCCTAAAAACTCTTATCATTATCTAAAATCCAAACAGCAATATGGTTCTGAGAGGCTAACTTTGAACAATCCTACAAGCTTGTAAACAAGAGCTTCTTGGAAATTTCAAATTGGAGACTCAAGTTAACCTGGCTAAGTGCTCCAAAACCACATATGAGTTTAAGAGGAGCTTTATTGATCTTATGAGAAACCTTTGAACAAGCTGATGCAAAAGTGAGCCTAATTGAAACTGAAATGGATTTTTGACTTTTTAGAAAAACTTTGAAAATCGAATTTAGTGAGATTTGATTGCTTCTATCTAATCCTAAATGATGTTTTAAGCTATGTTATAACCTAATTAAGTTATTCTTACTAAATCTAAACCTAAATGAGAACTTATGCAAGTTTGAAAACTAATTGATGCATAGTAATGTTAGATTAAAACTGATTTTGACATTTTAACAAATACAAGTGCTAAATTATGATCTAAATGACCTAAATAAACCTACATGTGACTGTTTAAACTACTTAAGACCATTACACTATCTTCCAATCCAGTTAACTCAACTGATCCAAACACTATTATTGAAATCGTTTTGCAATATTTTTAAAGCAAACTACAAAATCAAGCTAGTCCAAACCTCAATTAAGATTCCTACAACAAAATGAGATCTATGTGATGAGATTATGATAGCAAAAACACACAAATACCGCAAGCATCCAATTATGACAGACCCAAACAGATAATGATGTAGAAATTGTTGTTAAGCTAAATAGTGATAAACTCAAGCATAATAAGCTAAAAACAGATTCTAATAATCAAAATAGACCATATTAAGCTAATTCTAACATGTCTACACTAATGAAATAGTAATTTGAAATATTTAGCTAAAAATGAAGAAAACTCACTTTGGACCCTAGCTAAACAAGGGCTCCAACTTAATGGCAGCTACAAGCTCTAGCTTAATCAGAGATTAAGTTAGTATAAGTCCATCTGGCCAATCCCTTACGACCACTTCCATGCTTTCCACACAATTGCAAAGGTATTTTTTTATTTTTTGACTGATTTTAGTGAAATTGTGTAAAAATGATTTGAAACTAAAACCAAGCTTGTAATAAGCTATATAGAGCTTAAGCAAACCTAAGTAGACAGATTATAAGCTTATTGAAGCTTAAATTCAGATTTGAGACTATTTTTTTATTTTTCAAGTATTTTCCTACTTTTTTGTGATTTTTGGTTTTGACAACAAAAATAAGCTAAAATTGTGAATAATAAGCTGACTTAAGCTTATTTAAAGCTTGATAACAACAAGAGGAAATTTAAGACAGAATTAAGAGATTAGAATTAAATTGCAAAATGAAACTAAACTTTCATTAAAATAAACTGAGTACAATATTGAAAACAGATTCACTAAACTATTTAGATGACTTAGAAATACTAAAGGAAATGAAAACTACACACACTATTTCACCTACAATCTACATATCAACTGTGTGAGAATTGGGGTCCTTTTATAGCCAAGCTTGAGCATTGGGAAGCTTCAGGAAGATCCAATTTGTTCTTGTTTGATTCAATCTCAACCCTTGATCACAATCCCGTCATCATCCAATCAATTTCGTCCCTTAGATTCACCTGATGATATACGTTTAGCCAATCACAGCTCACCTTGGTACACGGATTGCCAAGGTGGCATTCCTTGTGTCAGCAATTTTACGAAAATACCCTTAATTGTGGTGAATTGTGGTGATTTTTGTACGGGGTAAATTAGGGTTCTTGGTTGATTTGGGGATGAAAAACACGCGGGTAACTGTTTGGGATAATATTTTATTTTTGTTTGACTTGAGGTTTGACAAGGGTAAAAATGGTGGAAGGGTCATGGTTCTAAGGGGTCGTTTGGGAAGAAAAGGTTCAAAGGGGTCTATTGGTGACTAGGGGTCAGTTTAGATGTGAAAGGGTTAAAAAGGTTTTTGAACCTTGGCTTTATTAAAGATAAAAAATGTGTATTATTTTTAAATGTAAAGGGGTATGAGATGTAATTTGGTAAAAGTTAAAGGGTAATTATGGGTAATTGTGTAAAAAGGGACACAAGGGTATATTTTGCAATTATGGGAAAGATGAGGGATCATTGTTGACATTCTGAAATTTCCAGGGTAGATTTTGCCAATTTGCCAAAGTTAAGGGACTGAATCTGTAATTTCTTCAAAATTAATCCAAGCTTCCAAAAATCATCCCTTGAGCATTCAAATCTTCAAATTCATTTGATTTGATTTCCCGACTTCAGCTTTTACACTCTCTTTCTTCTCGTTCTCGGTTTTTGTCTGATTTGTCTTTCTTTTGTGTGTTTTGTATTATCCGTACCTACACATGCGTAAAATCAAGAAACCAACAAATATTAGGCATTAGCGGCTCTTTTCTGGTTATTTTAGGCCTGTTTCGGTAAAGAAAAGGTATGTGTTTTTGCACATACCAAAATACCCCAGACTAGAAGATTGCCGTGTCCTTACGCAATGTAATCAACTCTCTTTTTTAAAACCAAAGATTCTAATCTCTTCTACAAAATCTATGAAAATTAGCAAAGATTCCTCAAAAGAGATTAAGAAACCCTTAATTCTAAAAACGCCCCGTTTACCTTTTATTTCACATATACATATTACGATTAAGCACTTATCATTATGAGTGACGGTTTGTTGAACTTTTATGTCGATCAATAACTCCAACATTTTTCAAAAGACATTTTTAAGATCACGGAGTAGGAAACACAACTCAGCGAGAAATGACCATACGGATAGAATACATCGTCCCTGATTTTTCACAAGTCCCCAAACTAAGCGTAAAATCGAAATCATTGTTAAATGTGATTTTAGATGCTAACACTACCCATGGAAGTTACTTGTGTAATTACCTCTTGCTCCCATTTTCCTATTTTCCTCTATTTTTTTTATTTTTGGTGAGAAATGAATTTCTTCATATTTCTCGTTTTGATAAGTTTTATTCCGATAAAGATATGAAATTATGACGCTAAGCAGTTTTCCATTTTCCCTCGAAAATCGTTGCATACAAGAATGTGCTCAATATCAAGGTCCTAATTTAACACGATTTAGGGAGATATCCTTTTTATTTTGACCGAAACAACTCATCTACGAGTCCAGAGACAGAAGCTTTATTTAGATATCTCCCGGAGTCAAAGTTTGGTTTAACACTTATTTCAGCACATTTTTCTTTTTTCAATTTAAGCCCTCGATCTTTTCAACCACTAATTCAACGGGATTACCGTTTTATCAGAAGTCTTATTATGACTTTGGAATTTTCCTCAACCTTTTTGAAATCCATGACAACGGGGGTACCGACAGACATAGAAAACTTTTATGGCTTTGGATTTTCACTTTAATACATTTGGGCTTTATTTCATGTTAATTTTTTGCCAAACTCCGAGTCCTACGGCTTTTATACCGCAACACTGACAGTACCTTAATGTGTACCCAACTCTCATAAGCAAGGATTCTCTAAGGAAGACAAAGAACTATATATCGCCAAAACCTAACATCTTTAATTATTTTTATACAGATATGGGGTGAGACAATTTTGTGGGAGCAAAAAGCCACAAGTACCTTCGATGAGCTCTAAAGAGAACCAACTACTCCACGCTTAGCATCTAAACTCATAAGTAACTGTTAGGAATTAGAAAATTCCATAGTGAAGAGTCGGTCACCCCAAATATTATCTAGCATAAGTTAGCTCGTAGATTTGTCGTCAGTTACGTTATTTATTGTTTTATTAGTTAGTTATTAGTCTAGTTTAGCTTAGTGCAACACCGTGGAGGAAGGACGGGTCTTTACCCACTGTATCCCTGATCCACAGGCCGATAGGAGGTCGTATTTCTTGTAACTATAAATACCCCTTCCATCCATGGAAGGGGTGGTGCTTCTCATTCAATCTAATATTCCATACTTTGTGTAAACCTCTAGCAAGAACACCCTCTCTCTCTTCTAACTCTCTAACTATGGCAAACATGTATTTCCATCATCCAAGACCACCCGAATCATCAACACAATAAAATAAAGATCCTACAATTGGTACCAGAGCCAAGGTTGTTGTGGTTTGATGATTTTTTTGGTTTTAATACTTGTTTGTAACTGTTGTTGGTATTTTTGTTGGTCGGATATGTTTGGGTAAACTGTTCTTGTCTTGAAACCTATGCTTTATTGGTCAAAACATATTAATATTGTCATGGATTTTTGTCAACAGCTGATTTGTGTCGTTTTTCTTGTCCAAATAGTCACGGTAATAACATTATTTTTTTTGATTTCTTGTACCAAAAGTGAACTTCATGGGTTGTCTTTACAGTCAATTTTTTTGAGGTCAAATTGGTCAAAAGTTGCAACCTTTTAATGTTTTTCTGGGATAATATGAAGAAATAGTCAAAAAGATTTAAATGAGTTTTCTGGTCAGTTTCATGAGGTCAAAGAAGATGCGTCTTCAGTTTTTTGGGGTCATTCTTCGTAGCGAGTTGGTCAGATCTTCATGGCGACTTGTCTTGACAAGTCGTCCAGATTCTATGTATCCATTGTCTTAGCGAGTTGATGTAGCGACTTATATTTATAAGTAGCGACTTGTTATTTAACAAGCCGTAGCGACTTGCTTTGAAAAAGTGGGTAGCGACTTGCTTTGAAAAAATTGGTAGCGACTTGCTTTGAAAAAAAAAAAAAAAAAAAAAATTGCGACTTGACAGTTAAGTTGATAAAGAATTGATTGTACAAAAACTATAACCACTCGACCATAATACCAAATACCATGTTCTACTCACGACCTCAGTATGTACATCATCGATCCACGCAATATCAAAAAACAATATCTCAACACCATTCAATCTCAGATTCGCAACGGTACTAAACCTTGACTCGAACTTAATTAAAACTCATGAGAATCTCAGTTTTGTTCTTACGTTTCCTCAAATCTTTTAAGGATTTTTTAGTTTGAACATAACCATCATAGATCCTTTTTGAAGCAAAACTTCTTTCTCATATCCGAATAACAAAGAAAAGAGATATAACAATATCGTTAAACTCGTTTCTTTAATTCGTGAAAGACCAACTCAAAACATAAGTAGCAAAATAAACCTACCTGTATAACCATGAATGATCTCGTGTCCATCAACATCTACCCATCCCTGTGGCTTATTCGTTCTACACCATACCATCTCTGTGGTTATGTGTGTGATATGTTATGAGAGACTCGAAGACAAGAAAGAGTAAATCATTTTGTTTTGTGTAAAGTTGGGGTTTAATTAATGGTATTTATGGATTAATTGATAAAAAGTTTGTGAGATGGGGCCCGTGAAAACACTTTTGTGTTAGGGTTTGCGTTGAGTGTATTTAGGAGTTGGTGTTAAGCTGTTTTGTGGAATGAACAGATGGGGGCGTGGTATATGAGAAGTTTAGGGTTTGAGAAGTGTTTAGAAAAGGATGGGGGCAGTTAAGTATACGCTTAGGGTTTGGTAAAGTGTGAGGTGAGTGTTAAATACACCCAAATTTTAGGGCATGAGTGATATTAGACCAGGCTTTGCAATGAGCTTTAATGGGCTGATCTTATTATTGATGGATTTGAGAGTTGTGTTAGTCTATTACGTGGGCCTGAATGATAATGGGATGTTTTCTACTTACTCGTGAAATGAATTTGAATGAGACGCAGATCATGAAATGTAATGGAACATTTAACTACGAACGAGTCTTGGACATTTTATAATGGGCTCTGAATGATAATGGATGTGAGGATAGTCTTGAAATGGAACGTTTTTAAATGTGCTATCCAAAATGTGTAAATGACATAAAAGTCGTAGTTTCTGTGGTGATATGTAATATTTGGATATATTGAATGGATCGAGGATAATTTTTTTTGCAATATTGAGCTCAAAGTTGTAGTTGGGCTTCTCAAAATTAGATCGTATATATGAGCTTTGATCTTATGAGAGTTGGATTTTATGAGATTTGAGGATGTGATTTGGTGAGATTTGATATGATAATGAGAGTTGTTGTATTATCGGGTTTGATACTTTGGTGTATACATTTTCACGGAGAATGTCCTATCATGGCTTGAATTGTCATTGAAACTAGGTTGACTACGGAGTTGTTTGCACGGTATTTCTTATTTGGATTTGATGTGAGGTTTTCCGGGCACGTTTACTTATTTCGTCTTCTTTCTTTCTACCCGTCTGTGAAGATGACTTGTTTGGTCATTTATAGAGGGTGATAAAGACTTGGCTATTTAGTTACGGTTGTGATTCTTTCTCATTTAACCCCACGTAGCTATCACTATCGGTGTCTCACGGAGTTGAGGATACGTCAAGAGGTTTTGTACATTGGGTACACCGTTTCTTTTCACGAGGATTAGTACAAGTTTAAGTAACAAATCTGGGGAATTTTACTTCATGCTTAAGTTTGGCATATCGGGTTCACTTCTCCATGTTGTCACTGCAATAGCCGACATAATGCGTGAATGATGTGTTTACCAAAGTGTTTATTGGATGATTGATGATGATTGATTGATATTGTTGATGTTGGATAATGAACCGTTGATGAACCGCTGCATGTTCCCCTAAACAGATATTCACCGAAACCAAAGTTGTCATAACACATTCAGTTCTGACATTGTTTACGGTTTTTCTTGATTTTGTAAAATCCCGCGAAAGAACCTATTTCTCGGTTTAAATCAGAGACTTGTAAAATCCCGTGACAATGGAAACATCCTGGTAGTAGTAAAGTGCATTTCCGAATCTATCTTACGGTTTATTCTTGGTTTTGTAAAATCCCGCGAAAGAAACTATTTCTCGGTTTAAACCATAGAGTTGTAAAATCCCGTATTGATGGAACCATCTTGGAGAAAAGAAAGTGTATTTCGGGATCTTATTTGATGCTTGTGCTACGGTTTCTGTTTCGACAAAGAGATAAAAGGGTTTACTTCATGAATTGGATTTGTGCTTGAATTTTCATCATGGCAGTTTGGTTATTACATGGTTTTATGGGGTTATATGCTTTTAACCATGGTCGGGATGGAAACCATTATCATAGTTCACTTAAAACGTAAAAGGAGGCTAGATTTGAGCTTTTATCCAGAAGATGTGACAACGGGGTTAATTCACTATTATTTATTTGAGGTTGAAGTGAAATATCACGGGCAAGTGTACTTAGTATCTGAAGGTATCGGGGATGGATGGATGAAGATTCTTCAAGATCCTTGTTCGAGCTTATTATCAAAAACGAAGACTTGGAAATCTAGTTATTGTTGGGTGTCTTTTACCTTTTCTTTTACCACTTGGGGGAATTGGGCTCATACCACCACAAAATAACTATCACTTTAAGGAGTTACGTTGTAGTGCTCAGTGTCACATTCAATTGTGGATTTTCAAGAGGTAATGTACGTCTATTACTTGATGGTTGGTTGGTTGAAGAGTATAGAGTACTTAAGAGATTCAATGGAGCATGAATTCTCGGCACCGCTCTTTGTTACATATGTGCAAGTTTAAGTCACGAGTTCGGGTTAGTTTACTTCAGGGTCAAATTCATCATATTGGTTTTTCTCCATCAGTTGTCACGACAAAGAGCCTACTGAATGATAATGGGGTTGATTACATGTTTTGCTAAGAGAGCTGAAAAGAGAGAGATTATGACGTCTGTTCACATCAGTTCAGGCCTCATACTCTAAAGAAAAGAAATGTGTACGTTTCAGTGCGCATTATCTTCGAAAGAAGAGAAATCTTCTTATGACGTCTGTTCACACCAGTTCAGGCCTCGTACTCTAAAGAAAAGAAATGTGTACGTTTCAGTGCGCATTATCTTCGAAAGAAGAGAAATCTTCTTATGACGTTTGAACATATCAGTTCAAGCCTCGTTCTCTAAAGAAAAGAAAAGTGTACGTTTCAGTGCGCTTTATCTTCGGAAGAAGAGAAATCTTCTTATTATGACCATTCTCACCAACATGCTTCATGCTTTTTCCATGCGCGCTCAGTCATCAAGTGGATCTTATTCTCATGTTTTTTTCTCAATGGTGATCTACTTACTGTTGATGGTTTTTCTATTTTTCAATAGCTCAATTAAAATGGTGATGGCGACATCATATGCAATTTTTGCGGGGGAGAAGTAGAAATAGACTACACATGGATGAGTTCACTTGTTTAATCAAGAATGGCAACTACGTATGCAATTCTTGAGGGGGAGAAGAAAGTGTGAATTTTTTGCATTGTTGATTGATATTTGAGAATATAAATGGTCATACGGCTCTAAACTCATGTAAGAACCGAGCTTCTTCTCATCGGGTCATCTTCACATGGAGTTTTTCTCTTCTAAGAGCCGTTGGTTGACATCTTCACAAGCTGATATGAGTTTATTGACAAAGTGCTTCCGGTTAATGCTTCACGTGCACATTAACATGATGATTCCGAACAACCTTCTGTTCTTGTTTGATGTGATTGTTTGCTTGGTGTTACCATTTTGTGTGTTCGCTGCAGGCTGATTGCTGATTTCCTTGATGAACATCTTTCTGTTCTTGTTTGATTGGAAGTGATCTTAATTAAGGGGATTTGCAAGATGTAAGTTGATTGGGATGCTTTTTGGTGATGTTCTTGTTTTTGGTGAAATGAAGATGTTAACTATCTATTCCCCAACTGGACAATCTTGAAGAAGGTCGAGTCTACAGTCGGTTCTACATTTTCTGCTACATGTTAGAAGACTAAAGACGAGTTGCATTTAACGATCTAAATACTTCTTCTTAATCTGGGCATTTATCAAATAGATTGTCGGTTTAGGGGAGAGCACTAATTGGGAGAAAGTTATAAGTCAGATTCAATTCCCAATTAAACTTGCTCATATTTTTAGCATGACTCCTCGAGACGTTGATATTGACTATTGTTGGACATTTGACACAAGGTGATTACTTCGGAATTAATCATTTATCACTTATTTGAGATTGAAGTTGACTTTCACAAAGGCGTGTTCTTATTTGATAACTTGCTCGGGCTTAAGAATTTGAGGTGAAGACTTGGTTTATCTAGTTACCAGCAATCGAGGTGGATGGTTGAAGACCTGGTTAACTATCACTATAGGAGTTACTTTGTTTTACTCAGTGTCACACGCATATGACGGTGTGGATAATCTCGAGAGGTGTTATTGTCTCATACTTTGTTTGGGTAATGAGTACTTAGAGATTTGCTTGAAGCATAAATTCTCTACACCGTTCTTCCATCATTAGGTGCAAGCTTAAGATACAATTGTGGGGAAGTTGACTCAGTGATTTCAAGTAGGGTATATCGGTTTTCTTCTTCATGGTCACTTCAAATTGTCTACAGAAGGGTTGATATAAATTGTGCGAGAGAGTCTTCAGCATGTTGATTCTCACAAAGACTTCAAGCAATCTTCTCAACAAATTTCAAGTATTTGGGCTTACAAAGAGTTGCTGATTACGAAGTGTCAAAAACCAAAGGCGTTAAGGAGACTTCACATATAAACACAAAGCGAGTAAACTTGATGAACTTAATTCTTCTAAGTAACTGAAGACATTCCGGGAAGACAAATGTTAGTACCGCAGAGAAACTCAAGGTTTGACTCATGGCGAGTAAACTTGATGAGCTTAATACTTCTAAGTGATTGAAGATATCCCGGGAAAACAATTGTCATGACCGCAGAGAAACTCAAGGTTTTACTCATCAAGGCTTTTTTGTGTTATTATTCCAACTACGTGGGGGAAGTGATGTTAGAAAAGTCTGAAGATAACAGAGGTACACTAGTATGTGGTGATTTCGATGGTGTCGCAATGATCAGGGGAGAGAGATTGTGTACATTGGGGATGCTCAGCTGTTTCACTTGAGTGCTTAATCAGTGATTCAGAGATATAATCACTTATTCCGGTGTTGACATCCGCAGAGATTGTCACCTGCAGAGATAATCAGTGACTTGGCCTGCTTCTTCAATGTTATCAGTTATTCATTCCTTGTGTATTGGTATACTTCGGATACTTGAGCTTCATACACATTCATCAGGGACGAAAGATGTGAACATAAGGGGAGGTGTTCTACATTACCCTCTTGATGTGTATTCGGGAGAGTTCTTGGATATTGGTGTACTTCGGGTTCTTGAGCTTCATACACGTTCATTAGGGAAGAAAAATGTGAACATGGGAAGGTGTTCTTCATTCCCCTCATGAAGTGTATTTGGGAGAGTTCTAGAGCATTATACTAAGAGACTGACTACATCTACTCAACTACTTAGGGGAAGTGTTCTCTTGACACCTTTTGGAATGGATTGCGTCAGAATTCAGTGGTTATGAAATTTGAGAAGATTATTTATGAGTGGGATGATACGTTGCTATTCTTCTAGATGATATAACCCCGAATGGAGATCCTTGATTATCGTTCTTAAATGGAGCAGCGGATTTTATGATAGTGGTGTGCTTATCTGTGCACCTGGCTAAGGCAAGCTTGAAATAGAGCTTCGAATCTGCTCATCTAATGGATTTTCGGTTTGGGGGGAAGCTACCAAAGTCTCTCTTTCTCAAAGGCTCATATTCTGTCTTCTATTCTGGAGCCTCGATTTGCTTTGGTGGTGAATGTTTAAGAGATGATGACTTCTATCTTCTACAACGGGGCTGCTTGATATCCTTATCTCGGTACTCGTATCATCATCTTCTTTTACTATATCATCTATTCTATCCTTGTATATATTTTTCAGAAAAGCAAAATACAAAATTATAAAACCAGCAAAACCAAATACAAAAATAGAAAACCAACAAAAAGAAAATAGAAAAATATAAAACCTTCAAAAAACCCATAAAAATCAGAAAATTTCAAAAATACCAAAAATATGTTTTCACATGACATGTCTTCTGGTATCGATAACATCTACGGTCTTAGAAATGTCATTCAATAATGGCACGGGACTTTAGATGAAGTTCGAGCAGGAGGTGTAAATATTCTTTTCTAAACATGTCTCTAAATATGGCTTACAGTTATTTCAGACTGTAACCCGTGCTTCAAATGATGGCTTGCAGTTACTTCAGACTGTGACCCGCGCTTAAACTATGGCTTGCTATTATTTCAGATAGCAACCCGTTCTTTAAAGGAAGGAAAGTGCTGCGCTAAACCTATTTTCAAAATATTTCGTGCACTTATCCTAAAACAAAACAAGGAAAGTATGTCGAAGGACTGCTGTTCCTACACAAATGTTTTTCCATCTAAAATTCTTCAGAAAAATGTTTGTTGTTTTCTAAAACGGTGGAAAATGAGTTGCATTAAAAACTATCAGATTCAGAGTTTTTGTAAAATTGAAAACTCAATCAATGACTTCAGCGCTTTTAAACTTTTCATAAAATGAGTCATGGATTGAGGGGGATAATGTTTTTTAAATCTACATCATCTAACGGGCTTTCTTAATTATCCTAATATGCTTAATTAAAATGATGTTAACCTATGTTGAAGGACTAGGTGCCTAGGATATGATTGCTAGGATTAGATGATTAGTGTTTGATGAACACATTTTTCCCATACATTTTTATGATCTGATTGTTATGTTGGATTGACTATTATTAGTCGATTGCTGTTTGGGTGATGTCGACCACCATATATCTGTATGTGTGTTCACTAACGTATGCAGGTATATTGGTATATAAGAATGTTCCCGATCCGGATCCCACAATTGAAGATGATTGGATGCCGCAAGGAAAGGGTAACTATATCTTGGGTTGACAAATGAAGAAACGGAGCTTAATTGGACTTCTATGGAGAGTTGGCATAAATGCAACGTAAGAGGTCTCACTGCATCTGCAGATGGTTTTCTTCTAAGTGATTGAAGAAACGGAGCTTAATTTGACCTCAGTTGGCATTCAAAATGCAACGTAAGAAGAAGTCTCACTGCATCAGCAGATGGTTTTTCTTCCAAACCCTACAGCAGCAACATCAACAGAAGCTTCTCAACCACCTAACGTATCTTTGTGCAGGATACCATTTTTAAACAATTTTGAATAAATTGATTAAATTGTTTTTGAAAATGGAAAAATATTGTTTTGAAAATAAATTGAACTAAATTTTGAAAATCACCGGACTTCATTTTATCAAAATTTAAGTCACTCAATTATCGACTTCGGTCATCGATTGAGGGGGAGAGTGATTTAATTTATAATATTTTCAAACAATAGTTCTTCATAAAAGTTCCGGTTTGTACGTTAAAATGTGGTGATCTAAAGATTTAATGTTATGTCATGGTATGATTTTTCTTTTGAATCAAGGTCTTTCAAAAAGAAATTTTTTCTGTTCTTGTTTGATTGTGAAATTGTTTTGTTTTACTTAAAAGATCTCTTAAAAACAATCATACCTGATACTAACAATCTTTAATGTCTTAAAATGGTCCTTATCTGTCATTTTTCAAAATTAAATCTTGCCACGTCTTTCCCTAAAACCTTTTAAATGATTTAAATCAATTAGGGTTTTAAATCTCTAATTGGTTTGAAATTTTTGATCAAGGGAGAGATCGTGATTTAAATCTCAAATCTGTTTTAATGGAATCGGTTTTAGTCCTTTATAGGCACTCCTGCCTCCATGTGCCAAACGATTTCAAATATACAATGCACATGTTGAGGAGGAGGATTTATCCAAAAACCAGATGAGTATTTAAACAAGACCACATTTTCTCCCATGTTTTCTAAACCTAATTAAATCACTTGGGATCCAAAATCTCAAAGGGTTTGATATTTTTGATCGGGGGAGAATTTGTGATTTAATAATGAAATTTGATAAAAGGTGATCGATTTGATGAAATTGTGCAGGCTGCTCTCTCATATGTGCTAAACGCTTTCGAATCTAGAAGCACATATTGAGGGGGAGCAAAACCATCGAGGTACAAAAGTTTTTTAAAAGAGATTTTAAAGTACCTTGATTGTGTTTTCAAATGGTTTTCTTAATGGATTTTGTGATTGTGGATGTGCTTCAAAAGAACTCTTGCCTCTATGTGATAAAATGTTTTAAAATATCCTATGCACATATTGAGGGGGAGAATTTACCAAAGAAATTCAAATGGCTTTTCTAAGGAAAATGTGATCAAGAAATTATTTCAAAGAAATCATTTCAAAGAACTCTTGCCTCCATGTGCTAAACTATTTCAAAATCATATGTACATGTTGAGGGGGAGGTTTTCTAAATGATCAAAACTATTAAGGTACAAAATGCTTTGATCTCGTATCACAAGTACCTTGATTGTTTTTCCAAATGATTTTTCAATTGGTTTCTAAGAAGAATGAATTGTACCAAAAGACCGACCACTTTACTTTATGCATGGTGTTATAAGGATGGTTAGGTTAGGTATTTGTTCCCACGATCCGCCAGAACCGGAGGGATCTTCCCAGGGACAATCCACTAGATAGTGTAGAGTCCTTAGGAATATTGAAAAAAGGAGAAAAATGAGAATATGGGAAGAGTGCGGACTGAGACAGAGCTAGTACTGGAATTAACCCAACAAGGTTCTAGTTATGAAGTCTCGGTAAGCACTGAAGGGGTTGAAGAATGAAAAAGAACTGAATGTGAAAAGGGTGAAAAGAAATAGCCCTCCATCAATTCAACCTTAGGGCAGTAACCTGGTTCAATACATATGCTACTGGTTGTTACTAAGGTAACAATGGTATTGAAGACAAGACGTCATGGACCCAGTGACGCACTGCACTAAAACTTCCCAAGCCACTCAAGTTCCTCTTAAAAGGGCTTGTTTCATTCTCACGGGGAACCGACATAATCTATCGACTTTCTCTTAGAGATGGTTGATATTGAAGTAGGAGACCCTCTCCCTAGTCTCCGGCACAGGAACCAAAAATGCACTATTGAGTCTAGAGCCAAGAGATCATCCACAATATCTCATTAGGACACAAAATTAATGAAGACTTGCTGTTTCACACAATGTGGAAAGTAAGTATATATTTAGAGTCCTACGCATTATCCTTGTGGTATTGCCAGAACATCTGAGTGATATGCATACATATTCACAATGAAGATGGAAAGCCTTCTGGAGCCAACATCAAACAAGCTCCTGGTAGGTGGCATGTGAGATCTATTCTATAGATCAACCATGTGACAACTGGATAGAAACGATGGGGAGATTCAAACTTGAATCAACCTTGGTCCAGGAATGGAATTGACGAATACTTTTGGAAAAACCGTTCGATGTGCAAATTTTTTTTTCTCTAGCACGTCGAATGTGTATTCATTTCAAATTCAAAAAGTATCTCTGATTGAAAAATACTTTTAGAAAAACCGTTCGATGTGCGAATCTCTTCTTTTCGCTAGCATGTTGAATGTGTACTCATTCTCTAATATAAAAAGTATTTTGTTTGAAAATTGATCTTTCTCATAAAACCTTCGTCGTATTGCAAAACTCTTTCTTCAAGCAGTACGCGATTGTTTTTCAAATCATTTTTCGTCAATCAGTGAATCTCAATTCGCTGGTTCACTCACTCCGTGTTGTCTTCTTTGAGACGTTCCGGTTTGAGAACGGCTAGAACAGCTGCGAAACCCTGTCAAGGAGATTCTTCGGAATCCTACCTGATCAGAGGCAGTACTTGTACTGATCAACGGGGAACCGTGGGCCGTGTACCTCAATTCAACGAAAGTGATCAAAGACACTTTCGTGTGTTTTATTGCTAACTGTTGTTTGCAGGTACATTTGGACGGTTGCAGCTGATCAGAATTGAGGAGTCATTCCAAAGCCGCATGCTCACAGCATCCACACTTAATTTGAAGAAATCATGACTGGAGCATATCTACATAACACGGCTCGATATTTCATTCTATGCTTATGCTTCGCTGCTACAAATATCATGAACCGTAAGGCTTCCGCTACTCTGATGGAAAGATGTCATGATTCAAAAGTGTGAGCATGTCGGTCCGTAAGTCACAACATCACATGAAGGCAACACAATAAAGGGTGATCCAGAGATTTACTGTGGTGATGATCTCAAAGAAAGCTCGAAGATCATCAAAGATGTGGATCAGTTTAAAGGCCTCCACTAAAAGTACAAAATATGCGGACTATGAAGAGTCATTGCTAAAGCACAAAGATTGTGAAAGTGAAGAATTCAATTCTACGAGCTCAAGAACAAAGTCAAGAATAGAATGCTAGGATTCGAAATGTAAAACATGGGGTGACCTCCTTTAGGGGGAGATTGTTAGGAATTAGAAAATTCCATAGTGAAGAGTCGGTCACCCCAAATATTATCTAGCATAAGTTAGCTCGTAGATTTGTCGTCAGTTACGTTATTTATTGTTTTATTAGTTAGTTATTAGTCTAGTTTAGCTTAGTGCAACACCGTGGAGGAAGGACGGGTCTTTACCCACTGTATCCCTGATCCACAGGCCGATAGGAGGTCGTATTTCTTGTAACTATAAATACCCCTTCCATCCATGGAAGGGGTGGTGCTTCTCATTCAATCTAATATTCCATACTTTGTGTAAACCTCTAGCAAGAACACCCTCTCTCTCTCTTCTAACTCTCTAACTATGGCAAACATGTATTTCCATCATCCAAGACCACCCGAATCATCAACACAATAAAATAAAGATCCTACAGTAACTCTATCATTCCTCGATCTCCGCAAATTTAAAATCTCAAATAATGAGATCCGCGGATGCTTAGCTGATAATTTAATTATCTATGGTTAAGGGAACAAGCTAGGGCTCAACACGCCCGGTCAAGTCAGAATTCTATTCCTACTCTCACCAGCGGAAAGTGAACAAGGTGTCAAAACATATATTAACTTAGCAAATGCTTCGTCAAATAATCTCAAATCTTGTATTTTTAAAGTCACTTATTAGAAACAAGCAAATCCTTTTAAAGCTTCGCATATTTAAAATCAGTTAGGGAAGCTTGCAAATTCTTGGCCTTGTGAGCTAGAATCGCATTTTATAGCCTCTTTTCTAAGCAATTAGCAAAGACTTTTTCAAGAAAAAGCATATTTAAAGTAACTTCTAAGAGACTCGCAAAGACTTTTCAATCATAAAACTAGCAACAACTTACAAAAAATTTTAAATTTTCATATTTTTGCACAATTTTTTCCATTTTCTAAGGAAAAACGGGGTTGCGAGAGTACACGGCAAACAATAAGCAAGTGCGGTTAAATCAAATCGAAGATTACCCACCCCAGACTAAAACGAAACATTGTCCTCAATGTTTAAAAGCAAGGGTATCAACGGAAACTAAAAGCCGTTTATTAAGTATGCTTAAAGATAAACGTTAGTCGCTAAGATTTTGGATATCAGATTTCCATCAGCATCGATCATGAAACTCGAGTGGAGAAAAGACAAACTTCAAGCACGAGAGTCTTTTTAACACCCAAACCCGACAAGGGTACAAGTGTCACATTCTGGGGTCATATCAGAACATACAAATAAAATTTACAAGCGGAAGTCGTAAAGAATTAAGTACCAAGTCATATAATCGAATGACTTACAAGAAAAATTACAAAATCCAAAATGTCTAAAATAAATTGAATTCCCAAAACAATAGCCCATCAAAATAAGTCCAAAATAATAAGGTAACTAGGGTCTGTCTACTCAGATAATCAAACTCTTAGCCCATCTTCCAACCTAAAACCTACCGCATGAAAAGAAATGCGGCTGACCTTAAAAATCCTAGTGAACGGATATAACAAAACGAAAGCTAAACAAAATCAGAAATACGAAATGAAACATAGGAAACTGATAGCAAGATCACAACGGAATGGGAACAATGAGTCAATGAGGATCCTGCAGAAACACAATTATACAGATATCTAGGAAGAACAACAATCAAAGGAGAACACAGCCAAGCAACGCATCCATGACATATATATATAATCACATATAAACAAGCAGACATACAAGCACCGAAACATAATCAAGCATAGCAGACGTCGCATCCACTTAACATAAGAATAGCATGCAATCAAATCAGGAAATCAGAATACATATAAGCCAAATGTAAAACTAAAAGCAAATGAAAGCAATCAATTAGGAAGTGAGCATGGCAATCACACAAGTCAAATAACCCACAGTTAATAACATGACAGTATCATAACAGATATATAAGCATGGCAGGTCAACAATTAGAATTAAGAAACACTAACAGATAATCATAGCCCAAGAACATAATTAAACAAAGGTATCCATGATAAACAGATAGATCAACTGATAACATTCAAACATGATCACCAGACCAAACAAAGGGTCACATAGCAGTAAGATAACATATAGTCAGATAACAACAGTTGAATCATATAACCGCATATTAATCATATCATAGTAGGATAATCGGTAGCCACATAAAACATGAATAGCATAATCAAATTCAATAATCATATAACAACCCGGTACGTGAATGGAATGATAGTCTGAAGTAATAGAAAAAGAGTATGGCAGATCAATGCAATGGAATATAACATGATAGTAGAGTGAGTCACATAAGGGTACTCAGTAATGGACAATTAATATAGAAAATGGTGCGTTGGGGAATACAAAAGGTACAATATAGATATATCAACAGTGGAAGGGTTATCAGAAATCTATCCCAAGCCAACAATACAATAGAGTAATATCAGTAGTGGCAATAGCAGCCCAGTATCCAATAGTATCCATTGTATTCGGAGGGGTGACCTTGGAATACCAGACCAATAGGAGGGGAGACCTCAGTAATAAATGGAGTAGCTAGCTCCCATACTGTTAGGGGGTGTATTGCACACATGCACCACATCACCAGAACAGATCAATCAATATCAATAACAATACAGTACAAATCTAGGATACATCCATACGCCCCTGCAGACAGTAGTCGCCAAAACAATAACAATGAAGCGTGCATAATTAATACATACTAGGGACGGTGTGGAACATCACTCAACCACACTAGAGCCATGCCATTGGTGCCTCAACGACACGGCCATGTTACCTTCATGGCAAGGATAACAATATTTGGCTCGGGTATCAATCTGAAGGGTCAGACAAAGGTCCACAGTGTGGCAATATATCAATCATAATAATCAGAGGTCCAATATCAGTAGCTCACAATTCAGAGGTTCATAGCAATGGTTCAATATCAAAGTTCAGTAGCAACAGTCCAATATCAAAGTCCAATATCAAAGGTTCAGTAACAGAGGTTCAATAACAGAGGGGTCAATAGCAAAGGTTTAATATCAATAGGTCAATAGCAAAGAAAAGGTCCAGTATCAAATGGCAAGAGATCAAAGATGCAAAGAGATCATGAGAAACCTTATAAGAAAGGTCATAATATCTGTACCTCAAATGTGTGTGTGTAAGAGTAAGGTACACAAGCAAGTTCGACGTTTCTGCTTCATTAAATCTACATTAGGACATATCATAAACCACATATGTGTTCTATTTATAAATCATGTTTAACTTATCTCCCATTTATACTTAGTTTCAAGTTCATAAGTTTCTGTCTTCTAGTATTTCGAATATAGACCAGACTTTAGCGATTTTAATAAAATACTTACTTAGCTCAACAAAAATCAAGGAAATTCCCAGGGGTTACCATATGAGTTAAGAGACTCTGAAAAATTTGTGGATTATATTTCCAAGTAAAATGGCCTATGGAAAATCATAAGTGCAGATCTGTCCAGAACTCACCCAGATTTAAACACACCGAAAGTATAGCCCAAACAAACATACTCACCCTACTCCACACATCAAACCAAAAATTACAGGTGTCACAAAATATATAAACATCATAGCCACCAAAGGAAAATTTCCAGAACCTCATGGATTTAATACTAAAAATCAAATACTACAACACAAATTTAAACTCAGAAAATAAGATTCAAACACTTTAACTCCAAAATTTTAAAAATCATACTTCTACGTATGAAAATTCTACAAGGCTTATATTTCCAGAAAGCTATTTCAAAGAACTAAAATTTAGGCTCAAGAATCACTCAAAAACATGCAATTATCATCAGATAACACCTAGATGAATCCAACCTAAATTTCAGACCCTTTTTCCCAGTTTTGACACTTGATCTTGTAAAATTCAAAAATACGACTTAGACAACTCCAAATTCGACCAAACCACTTGGAAAACCTAACTAAGATATAAAATAAGTTTTCCCAACAAAAACCTAGAATATTGCGCTTATGAAATTCGACATATAACACACAGAAATTCATCATATTATGATGTACAGATTTAAGGGTTAATCAAAGACGATATAATCACATGTTTCTCATCCATTTTCTTTAGCCGATTACAATTAATTATCAAACACCATTTTTTAGCCAATAATTACATGTTATCTCATTTATATTATGATCATATGAGGCGTATGAATTAAAGGGAAAAAGATGTGTGTACCAAATCGACTAAGAAATAATACTAAGGAATCCAAGGACCACCAACGAGTTTGCAAGAGATTCAATACTCAAAACCTTCGTCCTTCTACTTGATTTGCAGCCACCAAACAATAGAAAAACATGTGTGTCGTCACTTTTGATGATTAGGGTTTGTAGTGTTTACATTTTTTTTGGAGCGTATGAAGAAAAAAAAGGAGGGGGTATACGGTTTGAGCCAAGGGGAGAAAAAACATGGGCTTGGTTTACATTTGAATGGGCTTTAGTTAAGTTAATGTTATTTAGGTAGTATTCGGCCCAATTAAAACGTGTAGTTAGTTTAGGCGTATATTTGTTTTTCTTTTATTTATCTCGTACAAGTTATATATTTATGAGTTAGGATAAATTTTACATTTACTGAGCTTGACGAATTTTATGTATTATATAAACATTAAATAGAGGGGCAAAATAGTCATTTAACACGTTTACGATTTTTAGGGTTTTACAACTCTTCCCCTTAAAAAGAAAACTTTCTTCCTCGAAAATTGAAGTCGCAGAGGTACACGGAGGCGTACAAATCTAAGGTAGACGTAGCAATCCATAGTTCCACACAGATCATAACGATTTTGGTCCAAAGCGCATAGAACTTATACCTAACAGACGTCGATGAGAATCTGGCAAAGAGGTACAAAATTCCAAACGAATCATGAGGATTGACAAATAACGGGTATAAGCCCTAGTCCATTAACGTAGCAACCACCAGCATTTTCTAAGACGTCGTATGATTCCAATAAGTTCAGATTATATGATCTCGGCATTATCACGTTGATCAGGTGTCAGAATACTTGCATCACATAACAAGTCCTTATTGTCATCATATTCTGTTTCGGGTCATGACAAACCACATAACCAACAATGAAACAGATAACATACAGGTAGAAAGTGGCATACCAAAACAGATTAGATTTAAATACATGCAGCATATACTACATCAAAACAACATACCATATCACAAGCGAAGGAGGCCAACCACTTGCTCGAAACGTTTCCTCATGACTCATTACTGACGATCCGAAATAAAGTTGAGATAATACCAAAATGCTAAATCATAAAACTTCACGATTCAAACCGAGTTCTGACAAATTCAAGAAAAGTAATACTGATCAAATTCGCCTAACAAATATCAAACCGCCTCAAAACGCGTGACAAACAAATCGGATCAACACAAGTCGCGCCCAAATCATATGAAATAGATGAACGTTCTCAGCCACTAGTTGAATCTTGTCTCCGTCTTTGCGCCTTTGGTTGATCCGTCCAGCTCCCTTCAGCAGTATCACGATCGGGTGCGGCTTCTGTTTCACGAACCTCTCCAGAAATTGTTGCAGTAATGCAGGGTCGACACAATCATCTTCGGCTCTATGAGAAATCTCCATCTAAATGACCGATAAATGACGCACGAAGATAAAACAAACAAATCAAATGCAAAAGGGGCTGGTCAAATCAGCGAAGACAAAAGAATATCAAAGTCAAATCTGAACGACAATCAAAAGGAATCGAAAGAGATCAGAACAGACGAAAGCCTAATGTCTACCCAAGTCCTCACAGGTCAATCCTAAGGTCAACAAGACGAAACCTTTGCTCTGATACCATAATTGTAACACCCCAACCCGGCAAGGGTAAAAGTGTCACATTTTTGCGTCATATCAGAACATACAAATAAAATTTAGAAGCAGAAGTCTTAAAGAATTAAGTACCAAGTCATATAATCAAATGACTTACAAGGAAAATTACAAAATCCAAAATGTCTAAAATAAAATGAATTCTCAAAACAATAGCCCATCAAAATAACTCCAAAATAATAAGGTAACTAGGGTCGGTCCACTCAGATAATCCAACTCTCAGCCCATCAAAGCCCATCTTCCAACCTAAAACCTGCCGTATGAAAAGAAATGCGGCTGAGCTTAAAAAGCCCAGTGAACAGATATGACAAAACGAAAGCAAAAAAAATCAGAAATATGAAATGAAACAAAGGAAACTGATAGCGAGATACCAACGGAATGGGAACAATGAGTCAATGAGGATCCTGCAGAAACTCAATTATATAGATATCCAGGAAAAACAGCAATCAAAGGAGAACACAGCCAAGCAATGCATCCATGACATATATATAATCCCATATAAACAAGAAGACATACAAGCACCAAAAAATAATCAAGCATAGAAGACGTCGCATCCACTCAACATAAGAATAGCATGCAATCAAATTAGGAAATCAGAATACATATACGCCAAACTGAAAATTAAAAGCAAACGGAAGCAATCAATTAGGAAGTGAGCATGGCAATCACACAAGTCAAATAACCCACAGTTAATAACATGACAGTATCATAACAGATATATAAGCATGGCAGGTCAACAATTAGCAATAAGAAACACTAACATATAATCATAGCCCATGAACATAATTAAACGAAGGTATCCATGATAAACAAATTGATCAACTGATAACATTCAAACATGATCACCAAACCAAACAAAGGGTCACATAGCAGTAAGATAACATATAGTCAGATAACAACAGTTGAATCATATAACCGCATATTAATCATATCATAGCAGGTTAAACGGTAGCCACATAAAACATGAATAGCATAATCAAATTCAATAATCATATAACAACCCGGTACGTGAATGGAATGATAGTCTAAAGTAACAGAAAAAGAGTATGGCAGATCAATGCAATGGAATATAGCATGGTAGTAGAGTGAGTCACATAAGGGTACTGAGTAATGGACAATTAATACAGAATATGGTGCGTTGGGGAATACAGAAGGTACAATATCGATATATCAACAGTGTAAGGGTTGTCAGAAATCTATCCCGATCCAACAATACAATACAATAATATCAGCATTGGCAATAGCAGCCCAGTATCCAATAGTATCCATTGTATTCGGAGGGATGACCTCAGAATACCAGACCAATAGGAGGGGAGACCTCAGTAATAAATGGAGTAGCTAGCTACCAGACTATGAGGGGGTGTATTGCACACACGCACCACATCACCAGAATAGATCAATAAATATCAATAACAGTACAATACAAATCTAGGATGCATCCATACGCCCCTGCAGATAATAGTGGCCATAACAATAACAATGAAGCGCGCATAATCAATATAGACTAGGGACGGTGTGGAACATCACTCAACCACACTAGATTCATGCCATTGGTGCACCAATGACACGACCATGTTACCTACATGGCTAGGATAACAATATTTGGCTCGGGTATCAATATGAAGGGTCAGACAAAGGTCCACAATGTAGCAATATATCAGTCATAATAATCAGAGGTCCAATATCAGTAGTTCACAATTCAAAGGTTCATAGCAATGGTTCAATATCAAAGTTCAGTAGCAACAGTCCAATATCAAAGGTTTAGTAACAGAGGTTCAGTAACAATGGTTCAATAACAGAGGGGTGAATAGCAAAGGTTCAATATCAATAGGTCAATAGCAAAGCAAAGGTCCAGTATCAAATGGCAAGAGATCAAAGATGCAAAGAGATCATGAGAAACCTTATAAGAAAGGTCAGAATATCTGTACCTCAAATGTGTGTGCGTAAGAGTAAGGTACACAAGCAAGTTTGACGTTTCCGCTTCATTAAATCTACATTAGGACATATCATAAATCACATACGTGTTCTATTTATAAATCATGTTTAACTTATCTCCCATTTATACTTAGTTTCAAGTTCATAAGTTTCTGTCTTTTAGTATCTCGAATCTGGACCAGACTTTAGCGATTTTTATAAAATACTTACTTAGCTCAAAGAAAATCAAGGAAATTCCCAGGGGTCCCATATGAGTTAAGAGACTCTCAAAAATTTGGGGATTATATTTCCGAGTCAAATGGCCTATGGAAAATCATAAGTGCATACTTGTCCAGAACTCACCCAGATTTACACACACCGAAAGTATAGCCGAAAAAACACACTCACCCTACTCCACACATCAAACCAAAAATTGTAGGTGTCACACAATATATTAACATCATAGACACCAAAGGAAAAGTTCCAGAACCTCATATATTTAATACTGAAAATCAAATACTACAACACAAGTTTAAACTCAGAAAATCAGATTCAAACACTTTAACTCCAAAATTTTAAAAATCGTACTTCCAGGTATGAAAATTCTACAAGGCTTATATTTCCAGAAATCTATTTCAAAGTACTACAATTTAGGCTCAAGAATCACTCAAAAACATGCAAGTATCATCAGATAACACCTAGATGAATCCAACCTAAGTTTCAGACCAGTTTTCCCAGCTTTGACACTTGATCTTGTAAAATTCAAAAATACGACATAGACAACTCCAAATTCGACCAAACTACTTGAAAAACTTAACTAAGACATAAAATAAGTTTTCCCAACAAAAACCCATAATATTGCACTTATGTAATTCGACATATAGCATACACAAATTCATCATATTATGCTGTCCAGATTTTAGGGTTGATTAAAGACCATATAATCACATGTTTCTCATCCATTTTCTTTAGCCGATTGCAAATAATTATCAAACACCATTTTTTAGCCAATAATTACATGTTATATCATTTATATTATGATCATATGAGGCGTATCAATTAAAGGGAAAATGATGTGTGTACCAAATCGACTTGGAAAGAAGAACTAACGAATCCAAGGACCACCAACGAGTTTGCAAGAGATTCAATACTCAAAACCTTCGTCCTTCTACTTGATTTGCAGCCACCAAACAATAGAAAAACATGTGTGTCGTCACTTTTGATGAATATGGTTCGTAGTGTGTACATTGTTTTTTGGAGCGTATGAAGAAAAAAAAAGGAGGGGGTATACGGTTTGAGCCAAGGGGAGAAAAAACATGGGCTTGGTTTACATTTGAATGGGCTTTAGTTAAGTTAATGTTATTTAGGTAGTATTCGGCCCAATTAAAACATGTAGTTAGTTTTGACGTAAATGTGTTTTTCTTTTATTTATCTCGTACAAGTTATATATTTATGAGTTAGGTTAAATTTAACATTTACTGAACTTGACAGGTTTTACGTATTTTATAAACATTAAATAGAGGGGAAAAATAGTCATTTAACACGTTTACAATTTTTAGGGTTTTACAACTCTTCCCCTTTAAAAGAAAACTTTCGTCCTTGAAAATTGAAGTCGCAAAGGTACACGGAGGAGTACAAATCTAAGGCAGACATAGCAATCCATAGTTCCACACAGATCATAACGATTTTGGTCCAAAGCGTATAGAACTTATACGTAACAGATGTCGATGAGAATCTCGCAAAGAGGTACAAAATTCCAAATGAATCATGAGGATTGACAAATAACGGGTATAAGCCCTAGTCCATTCACGTACCAACCACCGGCATTTCCTAAGACGTCGTATGATTCCAATAAGTTCATACTATATTATCTCGGTATTATCACGTTGATCAGGCGTCATAATACTTGCATCACATAACAAGTCCTTATTGTCATCATATTCTGTCTCGGGTCATGACAAACCACATAACCAACAACAAAACAGATAACATACAGGTAGAAAGTAACATACCAAAACAGACCAGATTCACATACAAGCAGCATATACTACATCAAAACAACTTACCATATCACAAGCGAAGGAAGCCAACCACTTGCTCGAAACGGTTCCTCATGACTCATTACTGACGATCCAAAATAAAGCTGAGATAATACAAAAATGCTAAATCATAAAACTTCATGATTCAAACCGAGTTCTGACAAATTCGAGAAAAGTAATACTGATCAAAATTGCCTAACAAATATCAAACCGCCTTAAAACGCGTGACAAACAAATCGGATTAATACAAGTCGCGCCCAAATCATATGAAATAGATGAACCTTCTCAGCCACCTGTTGAATCTTGTTTCCGTCTTTGCGCCTTTGGTTGATCCGTCCAGCTCCCTTCAACAACATTACGATCGGGTGCGGCTTTTGTTTCACGAACCTCTCCAGAAATTGTTGCAGCAACGCAGGGACGGCACCATCATCCTCGGCTCTACGAGAAATCTCCATCTAAACGACCGATAAACGAACGTGCAAAGATAAAACAAACAAATCAGACGCAAAAGGAGGAGGTCAAATCGGCGAAGATAAAAGAATATTGAATTCAAATCTGAACGACAATCAAAAGGAATAGAAAGAGATCAGAATAGAGGAAAGCCTAATGTCTACCGAAGTCCTCACAGGTCAATCCTATGGTCAACAAGACGAGCCTTTTGCTCTGATACCATAATTGTAACACCCCAACCCGGCAAGGGTAGAAGTGTCACATTCTGGCGTCATATCAGAACATACAAATAAAATTTACAAGCGAAAGTCTTAAAGAATTAAGTACCAAGTCATATAATCGAATGACTTACAAGGAAAATTACAAAATCCAAAATGTCTAAAATAAAATGAATTCTCAAAACAATAGCCCATCAAAATAAGTCCAAAATAATAAGGTAACTAAGGTCGGTCCACTGAGATAATCCAACTCTCAGCCCATATTCCAACCATAAACCTGCCGCAAGAAAAGAAATGCGGCAGAGCTTAAAAAGCCCAGTGAACAGATATAACAAAACGAAAGCTAAACAAAATCAGAAATACGAAATGAAACAAAGGAAACTGATAGCGAGATCGCAACGGAATGGGAACAATCATTCAATGAGGATCCTGCAGAAACACAATTATACAGATATCCAGGAAGAACAGCAATCAAAGGAGAACACAGCCAAGCAACGCATCCATGACATATACATAATCACATATAAAAAAGCAGACATACAAGCACCGAAACATAATCAAACATAGCAGACATCGCATCCACTCAACATAAGAATAGCATGCAATCAAATCAGGAAATCAGAATACATATAAGCCAAACGGAAAACTAAAAGCAAACGGAAGCAATCAACTAGGAAGTGAGCATGGCAATCACATAAGTCAAATAACCCATATTTAATAACATGACAGTATCATAACAGATATATAAGCATGGCAGGTCAACAATTAGCAATAAGAAACACTAACAGATAATCATAGCCCATGAACATAATTTAACGAAGGTATCCATGATAAACAGATAGATCAACTAATAACATTCAAACATGATCACCAGACCAAACAAAGAGTCACATAGCAGTAAGAAAACAATAGTTGAATCTTATAACCGCATATTAATCATATCATAGCAGGATAAACGGTAGCCACATAAAACATGAATAGCATAATCAAATTAAATAATCATATAACAACCCGGTACGTTAATGGAATGATAGTCTAAAGTAACAGAAAAATAGTATGGCAGATCAATGCAATGGAATATAGCATGGTAGTAGAGTGAGTCACATAAGGGTACTGATTAATAGACAATTAATACAGAATATGGTTCGTTGGGGAATACAGAAGGTACAATATAGATATATCAACAGTGTAAGGGTTGTCATAAATCTATTCCGAGCCAACTGTACAATACAGTAATATCAGTAGTGGCAATAGAAGCCCAATAACCAATAGTATCCATTGTATTCAGAGGGGTGACCTCGGAATACCAGACCAATAGGAGGGGAGACCTTTGTAATAATTGGAGTAGCTAGCTCCCAGACTGTGAGGGGGTGTATTGCACACACGCACCACGTCACAAGAACAGATCAATCAATATCAATAATAGTACAGTAAAAATCTAGGATGCATCCATACGCCCCTGCAGACAATAGTGGCCATAACATTAACAATGAAGCGCGCATAATCAATACATATTAGGGACGGTGTGGAACATCACTCAACCACACTAGAGTCATGCCGTTGGCGCGTCAATGACACGGCCATGTTACCTTCATGGCTAGGATAACAATATTTGGCTCGGGTATCAATCTGAAGGGTCAGACAAAGGTCCACAGTGTGGCAATATATCAATCATAATAATCAGAGGTTCAATATCAGTAGCTCACAATTCAGAGGTTCATAGCAATGGTTCAATATCAAAGTTCAGTAGCAACAGTCCAATATCAAAGGTTCAGTAACAGAGGTTTAATAACAAAGGTTCAATATCAGAGGGCTCACTAGCAAAGGTTTAATATCAATAGGTCAATAGCAAAGCAAAGGTCCAGTATCAAATGGCAAGAGATCAAATATTCAAATAGATAATGAGAAACCCTATAAGAAAGGTCAGAATATCTGTACCTCAAATGTGTGTGCGTAAGAGTAAGGTAGACAAGCAAGTTTGACATTTCTTCTTCACTAAATCTACATTAGGACATATCATAAATCACATATGTGTTCTATTTATAAATCATGTTTAACTTATCTCCCATTTATACTTAGTTTCAAGTTCATAAGTTTCTGTCTTTTAGTATTTCGAATCTGGACCAGAATTTAGCGATTTTTATAAAATACTTACTTAGCTCAACGAAAATCAAGGAAATTCCCAGGGGTTCCCATATGAGTTAAGAGACTCTCAAAATTTTGGGGATTATATTTGCTAGTCAAATGGCCTATGGAAAATCATAAGTGCAGACCTGTCCAGAACTCACCCAGATTTACACACACCAAAAGTATAGCCCATACAAACATACTCACCCTACTCCACACATCAAACCAAAAATTACAGGGGCCAGAAAATATATAAACATCATATCCACCAAAGGAAAAGTTCCAGAACCTCATGGATTTAATACAAAAAATCAAATACTACATTACAAATTTAAACTCAGAAAATCAGGTTAAAAGACTTTAACTCCAAAAATTTTAAAATCATACTTCCAGGTATGCAAATTCTACAAGGCTTATATTTCCAGAACGCTATTTCAAAGTACTACAATTTAGGCTCAAGAATCACTCAAAATCATGCAAGTATCATCAGATAACACCTAGATGAATCCAACCTAAATTTCAGACCCGTTTTCCCAGCTTTGAAACTTGATCTTGTAAAATTCAAAAATACGACTTAGACAACTGCAAATTCTACCAAACCACTTGGAAAACTTAACTAAGGCATAAAATAAGTTTTCCCAACAAAAACCCAGAATATTGTACTTATGAAATTTGACATATAACACACAAAAATTCATCATATTATGTTGTCCAGATTTTAGGGTTAATTACAGACCATATAATCACATTTTTCTTATCCATTTTCTCTAGCCGATTACAATTAATTATCAAACACCATTTTTTAGCCAATAATTACATGTTATATCATTTATATTATGATCATATGAGGCGTATGAATTAAAGGGAAAAAGATGTGTGTACCAAATCGACTAGGAAAGAATACTAACGAATCCAAGGACCACCAACGAGTTTGCAAGATATTCAATACTCATAACCTTCGTCCTTCTACTTGATTTGCAGCCACCAAACAATAGAAAAACATGTGTGTCGTCACTTTTGATGATTAGGGTTTGTAGTTTGTACATTATTTTTGGAGCGTATGAAGAAAAAAAAAGGAGGGGTATACGGTTTGAGCCAAGGGGAGAAAAAACATGGGCTTGGTTTACATTTGAATGGGCTTTAGTTAAGTTAATGTTATTTAGGTAGTATTCGGTCCAATTAAAACGTGTAATTAGTTTAGACGTAAATGTGTTTTTCTTTTATTTATCTCGTATAAGTTATATATTTATGAGTTAGGTTAAATTTTACATTTACTGAGCTTGATGGATTTTACGTATTTTATAAACACTAAATAGAGTGGCAAAATAGTCATTTAACACGTTTACGATTTTTAGGGTTTTACAGTCTTCATATCGGGAAATCCCAGACAAAAACATAACAAACAACCAAACACGAGAAATCAAAGAAGCTAACCCCTTCACGTCACTTATTAGAAGAACATAGAAAGAAGATAGAGGATAAGCATGGGGTGCCTCCCACGAAGCGCTACTGTTTTTGTTCACCGATTCGCTAACCTGACTCATCCCTGAATTCATTTGTCCTTGGGGAAGAAAATGGTAAAGATACCAGGATCAAAGATGGTATCCTCACTCCGGAGGGAAAGAGAATGGGTGGGTTGGGTGGGGAAAATTTCGGGCATAAGCACACAAGGGTTCACTCCCCCCAAACTAATCATGGATATATCATGAAAGAAGAATCCATCATCCGGAGGTTTAGCGGGAGGACGAGGAGATGATGGATAGAAATGAGACGACTTCATAAAGGACGGGATTCCATGGTACAGAGAAATGCTACTTGAAGGCTCAACAATGAAGGCATCCAACATAGGATCATTTATCCGAATAACTTTGGTAATATGAAGTTGTAGGATCGTATATATTATGTTGTTTGATGATTCGGGTGGTCTAGGGAGATGATTATACAAGTATGCCATGTTTAGAGAGTGAAAGAGTAGAGAGGGTGATTCTAGAGAGAGAAAGTAACAAAAAGAAAAGGTTAGATTATGAAGAAGCACCACCCCTTCCAAGGATGGAAGGGGTATTTATAGTTACAAACTAAACGCCCTCCTATCGGGCTTTGGATCAGGCATACAGTGGGTAAAGACCCGTCCTTCCTTCACGGTTTTACTCTAAGCTAAACTAAGCTAATAACTAACTAAAAAACATTTAAATAACGATATGTCTATGAGCTAACTTATGCTAGATAATAGTTGGGGTGATCGACACTTCACAATGGAATTTCCAATTCCTAACAATCTCCCCCTAAGGGAGGTCACCCCATGTTTTACATTTTGAATCCTAGCATTCTATTTTATCTTTAGTCTTGAGCTCGTAGACTTCAATTCTTCAGTTCCGCCATCGTTGTGCTTGAGTAGTGACTCTTCATTGTCCGATTATTTTGTACTTTCAGTGGGGTTCTTTGAACTGATCCACATCTTTGATGATCTTTGAGCTTTATTTGAGATCAAGAGCCACAGTAAATCTCTGGATCACCCTTTGTAGTGTTGCCTTCGTGTGATGTTGTGACTTTCGGACCAACATGCTCACACTTTCTGGATCATGACATCATGTCATCAGAGTAGCAGAAGCTTTTACTGGTTCAAGATTTTTGCAGCAGCGTAGCAGAAGCATAGTATAAAAATATCAAAGCCAGGTTATGTAGATAAGCACTTTTCATGATTTCTTTAATTAAGTGTGGATGCTGTGAGCATGCGGCTATGAATTGACTTCTCAATATCGATCAGCTGCAACCGTCCAAATGTACCTACAAACAACATTTAGCAATAAAACACACGAAAGTGTCTTTGATCACTTTCGTTGAATTGAGGTACACGGCCTACGGTTCCTCATTGATCGATTACAAATCTTGCACTGTGATCAGGTAGAGTTTCGAAGAACCTCCTTGACAGGGTTTCGCAGCTGTTCTAGCTGTTCTCAAACCGGAGCGTCCCAAAGTAGACAACACAGAGTGAGTGAACCAGCAAATTGAGATTTACTGATTGATAGAAAAATTGATTTGAAAACAATCGCGTATTGCTTAGAAGAAAGAGTTTTGCAATACGACGAAGGCTTTATGAGAAAGATCAATTTTCAATCAAAAATTCCTTTTGTATTTGAAAGAGAATACATATTCGATGTGCTAGAGAAAAGAAGAGATTTGCACATCGAACGGTTTTTCCAAAAGTATTTTTTCAATCAGAGATACTTTTTGTGTTTTGAAAACATAAATACACATTCGATGTGCTAGTGAAAAGAAGATTTTCACATTAAATGGTTTTTCCAAAAGTATTTGTCAATTCATTTCCTGGACCAACGTTGATTCAAGAATGAATCGCCGCATCGTTTCAATCCAGTTGTCACAAGCTTGATCTATCGGATAGATCTCACATGTCACCCACCAAGAGCTTGTTTGATGTTGGCTCTAGAAGGATTTCCATCTTCATCGTGAATATTTTACATATCACTCGGATGATATGGCAATACCACAAGGATAATGCGTAAGACTCTTAATATATTCTTACTTTTCACATTGTGTGAAACAACAAGTCTTTATTAATTTTGTGTCCTAATGAGATATTGTGGACGATCTCTTGGCTCTATACTCAATAGTGCATATTTGGTTTCCTATGCCGGAGAATAGGGAGAGGGTCTCCTTCTTCAATACCAACAATCTCTAAGAGAAAGTCGATAGATTATGTAGGTTCCCCGTGAGAATGAAACAAGCCCTTTTAAGAGTTACTTGAGTAGCTTGGGAAGTTTAGTGCAGTTCATCACTGGGTCCATGACGTCTTGTCTTCAATACCAGTGTTACCTTAGTAAACACCAGTAGCATATGTATTGAACCCGATTTCTGCCCTAAGGTTGAATTATTGGAGGGCTATTTATTTTCACCCTTTTCTCATTTCATTTCTTTTTCATTCTTCAACCCCTTCAGTGCTTACCGAGACTTCAAGAACCTTGTTAGGTTTGTTCCAGTACTAGCTCTGTCTCAGTCGGCACTCTTCCCATATTCTCATTTTTCTCCTTTTTTCATCATACCTAAGGACTCTACACTATCTAGTGGATTGTCCCTGGGTAGATCCCTCCGGATCTGGCGGGATCATGGGAACGAATACCTAGCCTAACCATCCTTATAACACCATGCATAAAGTAAATTAGTCAGTCTTTTTGGTATAGTTCTTTCCTTCATGAAACCACTTGAAACATCATTTGGAAAATCAATCAAGGTACTTGTGATATAATATCAAAGCATTTAGTACCTTAATTGTTTTGATCATTTAGAAATGCTCCCCCTTAACATGTGCATATGATTTTGAAATTGTTTAGCACATGGAGGCAAGAGTTCTTTGAAATAATTTCTTGATCACAATTTCCGTGGAAAAAGCCATTTGATTTTCTTGGTAAATTCTCCCCCTCAAAATGTGCGTTGGTTATTTGAAATCATTTAACACATAGAGGAAAGAGGTTTTAGAAGTACTTCCACGATTGCCAATAAAAACCATTAGAAAATCAATCAAGGTACTTATGTTGAAACATATAAATCTTTGTACCTTGAAACTTTGTTTTCTTTTGAAATGCTCCCCCTCAATATCTTCTTCGAGATTCGAAAGCATTTAGCACATATGGGAGAGCAGCCTGCACTTTTCAATCTTAACAATCATCATTTATCAGATTTCATATTTAAATCACATTTTCTCCCCCAATCAAAAATATCAAATCCTTTGATATTTTGGATCCCAAGTGATATAAATAGGTTTAGAAAACATGGGAGAAAATATGCCTGGTTTAATTCTCTTTTGGTTTTTGGTTAAATGATCCTCCTCAATCATGTGCATTATGTATTTGAAATTGTTTGGCACATGAAGGAAGGAGTGCTTTTGAAACAATCACCCTTTAAACCCGATTTGAGATTTAAATCACGATCTCTCCCCCGAACAAAAATTTCAAACCTTTTGAGATTTGTGATCTCAATTGATTTAAATCAATTAAACGATTTTGGGGAAAGACGTGGCATGATTTAATTTTGAAATAGACTGATAAGGATCAATTTTAGACAATAAAGATTGTTAGTGTCAGGTATGATAGTTTTTAAGAGATCTTTAAGTAAAATAAAACAATTTCACAATTAAACAAGAATAGAAAAAAATTCATTTTGAAAGATCTTTGAGTTTTAAAGAAAATCATACCATGACATAACATTAAATCTTTAGATCACCACTTATTTTGTACAAACGGACTCTTTTGATGATATATTGTTTGAAAATACCTAATTTGAAATCACTCTCCCCCTTAATCGATGACCTTAGTCATTGATTAAGTGACTTAAGTTTTGATAAAAATGAAGTCTGTTGATTTCCATTATTTAAGCCCAATTTATTTTCAAAACAATGTTTTTCCATTTTTTAAAACAATGATTTCAAAATTGTTTAAAAATGGTATCATCCACTACATTTGCTGCACAAAGATGCGTTAGGTGGAGTAGAACACAAGTTGCTTCTGTTGTTGAGAGGATGAAATAAAACCATCTGCTGATGCAATGAGACCTCTGACATTGCATTTATCATGCCAACTCTCCATAAAGATTCAATTAAGCTCCGTTTCTTCATTTGTCGCCCCAAGAAATTGTTGCCCTTTCCTTTTGGCATCCAATCATCATAATTTGTGAGATCCGGATCGGGAACATTCTTTTATACCATGATATCTGCATACATTAGTAAACATACATACAGATATATGGAGGTCGACAACACATAAACAGCAATTGACTAATGAAAGTCAATCCAACATATCAATCAGATCATACAAAGGCATGGGAATTATATGTTTAACAAACTCTAATCATCTAATCCTATTAATCACATCCTAGATTCCTAGTCCTTTAACATAGGTAAGTATCTTTTTCAGTTAAGCACATAGGATGATTAAGAAAGCCCGTTAGATGATGTAAATTTGAAAAACATTATCTCCCTCAATCAATGACTCATTTTATGAAGAGTTTTAACTATGCTGAAGTCATTGATTGGGTTTTGCAAATTTATAAAAATTCTGATTCTGATTGATTTTAAAGCAACTCATTTACCACCATTTTGTTAAAACAAATATTTTTCTGAAGAATTTTTAGAAGGAAAAATATTTGAGTAGGAACAGCAGTCCTTTGACATACTTTCCTCATTTAGTTTTAGGATAATTGCACGAAATATTTGAAAATTGGTTTAGCGCAACACTTTCCTTTCTTGAAGAACTGGTTACTATCTGAAATAATAGCAAACCATAGTTTTAGCACGGGTTACAGTCTGAAATAACTGTAAGCCATAGTTTGAGACATGTTTTGAAAAAAATATTTACACCTTCTGCTCGAACTTCATCTATGGTCCCGTGCCATTATTGAATGACATTTCTAAGACCGTAGATGTTATCGATACCAGAAGACATGTCTTGAGAAAACATATTTTTGGAATTTTTCAAATTTTCTGATTTTATGGGTTTTTGTTGGTTTTATATTTTTCTATTTTTCTTTTTGTTGGTTTTATATTTTTGTATTTGGTTTTTTTGATAAATATTTACAGATAGAGTAGATGATATAGTTTAAGAAGATGATAATATGAGTATCGAGATAAGGATATCGAGCAGCCCCGTTGTAGAAGATAGAAGTCATCATCTCTTAAACATTCACCACCAAAGCTTTCGAGGCTCCTGAATTGAGAGAAATTGAACCATCTGAAAGTGAGACTTTGGCAGCTTCCCCCCGAACCGAAATTCCTTTTGTTGAGCAGATTTGAAGCTCTATTTCAAGCTTTCCTTAGCCACGTACACAAAGAAGCACACCATTCTCATCGATCTTGCTGCTCTTTTTAAGAATAATCATCGTGATTCTTCGTTCGAAGTTATATCATCCAATAGAACAGCAACGTATCATCCCACACATAAAACAATCTTCTCATATTTCTTTTCTACTGACGTCTGAAGTGATCCATACCAAAAAGTAGTCCAGAGACCACTTCCCCCAAGTAGATTAATTGATGCATTCAGTCTCATAGTAGAGATCACGAACCCGAATACACATATACCCAAAGACAGAGAAGTTTATAACGTCGAAGTAGTAGATTAAGTCCGATAGCCAAAGAATAACCCCGATGTATACTTTTCTCTCCCCTGAAGAAAGTATATGAAGCTCAAGAACCCGAAGTACCCGAATGCTCAAAGAGAGAATAACCGATAACATTGAAGAAGCAGGCCGAATCACTGATTATCTCTGCAGATGTCAATTCCGGAATAAGTGATTATATCTCTAAAACACTGATTAAGCTCTCAAGTGAAACAGTTGAGCATCCCCAATGTACACAATCTCTCTCTCCCCTGATGATTGCGATGATGGAGATCGAAATTCATCACACACTTGTGTACCTCTTTTATCTTCAGAAACTAACTCTTCCATCTCTTCCCCCACATAGTTGGAATAAGGACACTAAACGCCATGAATTAAACCTTGAGTTTCTCTGCGGTAATGACATTCGTCTTCCCGGGGATATCTTCAATCACTTAGAATTATTAAGTTCATCAAGTTTACTCGCGTTTAGATGTGTGTCTCCTTCCCCCTTGCTGGTTTTGATACTTCAGAATCAGCAACATATTATAAGCTCAAATACTTGAAATCTATTAAGAAGATCGCTTGAAGTCTTTGTGAGAATCAACTTGCTGAATAATGTGAGCAAGTCTAATTGAGGATTAAATCTGACGTTTCACTCTCCCCCAATTAGTGCTCTCCCCTAAACTGACAATCTTTCTAATAAATGCCCAAAATTAGAAGAAGTCTTTAGATCATTAAATGCAACTCGTCTTTAGTCTTCTAACATGCTACAGAAAATGTAAAACAGACTGTAGACTCGACCTTCTTCTAGATTGTCTGTTTGGGGAATAGAAAGTTAACATCTTCTTCTCACCAAATGCATTCCAATAACTTATATATATCAAATCCCCTTAACTCAAATCCCTCCCAATCAAACAAGAACAGAAAGATGTTCATCAAGGAAATCAGCCCAGCAACTGGAAGCACTTTGTCGTTAAACTCAGTCCGTGAGAAGATGTCAACCAGCGGCTCTTAGAAGAAACTCCATGTACTTACATGAGTTAGGAGCCGTATGGCCATTTATACTTCGAAGTCAATCAACATGCTGTAGATTCACACTTCTTGTCCCCCTCAAGAATTGCATACGGAGTTGCCATTCTTGATTAAACAAGTGAAAATCTTTAAAATGTAGTCTCTTCACACTTCTCCCCCTCAAAGGTAGCATATGATGTCGCCATCGTCATTATAATTGAGCAAGTGGAATAAGAGAACTAGCAACGATAGTCCAGTTCACTTGATAATTGAAAGCGCATGGAAAAAGCATGAAGCATGTTGATGAGAATAGTCATAATAAGAAGATTTCTCTTCTTCAGAAGATAAAGCGCATTGAAGCGTACCCTTTTTTTTTCTTTAGAGAACGAGGCTTGAACTGTTGTGTTCAAACGTCATAAGAAGATTTCTCTTCTTTCGAAGATAAAGCGCACTGAAACGTACACTTTTCTTTTCTTTAGAGTACGAGGCTTGAACTGTTGTGTTCAAATGTCATAAGAAGATTTCTCTTCTTTCGAAGATAAAGCGCACTGAGATGTACACTTTTCTTTTTCTTTAGAGTATGAGGCTTGAACTGTTGTGTTCAAACGTCATAATCTCTCTCTTTTTATCATCTCGTGGCAAAACTTGTAATCAACCCCATTATCATTCAGTAGGCTCTTTGTCGTGACAGCTGATGGAGAAAACTCAATGTGATGAGGTTGAACTTGAAGTAAACTAACCCGAACTCGTGACATAAACTTGCACATATGTAACAAAGAGCGGTGCCGAGAATTCATGCCCTTTTGAATCTCTAAGTACTCTATACTCTTCAACCAACCAACCATCAAATATTAGACGTACATCACCTCTTGAAAATCCACAATTCAATGTGACACTGAGCACTACAACGTAACTCCTTAAAGTGATAGTTATTTTGTGGTGGTAAGAGCCCAATTCCCCCAAGTGGCAAAAGAAAAGGAAAAATCACCCAAAAATAACTAGATTTCCAAGTCTTCGTTTTTGAAAATATTAAAAGCTCGAACAAGGATCTTGAAGAATCTTCATCTAACCATCCTCGATACCTTTAGATACTAAGTACACTTGCCCGTGACATTTCACTTCAACCTCAAATAGATAATACTGAATTAACGTCGTTGTCACATCTTGTGGTTTAAAGCTCAAATCTAGCCTCCTTTGACGTTTTAAGTGAACTATGATAATTGTTTCATCCCGACCATGGTTAAAAGCACATAACCCCGTAAAACCATGTAATAACCAAACTATCATGAAGAAAATCCAAACACACATCCAATTCATGAAGTACACTCTTTATCCCTTCTTCGAGGTAGAAACCGTTGCACCAGCATCAGATAAGATTCAGAAAAACGCTTTCCTTTCTCCAGGATGGTTCCATCATCACGGGATTTTACAAATAACTTACTAACCCTAATCCCCCTAATATTACTCTCTTGATTCCTCCGCCCCCATCAGTCTCTCTCATCACAAATGCAGCTTTCAAACCCTAATCAAATACTCTAATCAAACCATGCCCCTCTCCTACCATATACTAAACATCATACAAACAAAATCAATCTAATTCCATACCGAAACATGTTGTCCTTGCCACAGGGATAGCTTAAGGTTTTAGTATCAAGGCACATTGATTTGCCACAGGTATGGCATTAGGGTTGTCACAACCACGAGATAAGACACGATTTATCAAGGTAGGTTTTAATAATTTTCTTTCATTTTCATAGTACCAATGAACGTGAGACAAGGGGATAACAGATGTTGTTTTTATCTTGTTTTTCAAAGTTCGAACATTAAATGAAGAGAAATCATTGATATACTTTCATTTATTTAATCGAACATAGAGGAGAGATGACAACATAATTGTTGTTGGTTCTTTTCTGATTTGTTTGAATAAAAAGAATGAAGGAAATCTTCAAAAAGTTTAATCGATGATGAGTCCCTTTTAATTTTTTCATTCGAATAAAAAAAACCTTATAGGTTTTGATATGAGCGAAAGTATAAGGGCTTCTGAGATTTGAATCACTTGTTTTTCTTTTTCAGTTATGAGTTGATCTATGACGATTATTGATTCGTGTGAATAGACCCATGATGGTCTTGACTTGTATATTTGACACACGAATAGATCTGAGATCGTTTTATGTTTTCCATTTAATCTTTGAGACTTGTTGAGGCTGTTGAATGAGATAGTTATAAAGTGATGATGGGTTTTTGGTAGAGTAGTGTTGATGTTGAATGCGATAGTTAACTGCATATGGACTAATGATGATTATGGATCTGAAGTCACTTTAATGTTTCTAGTTGCTTTGATTCTTGAGAAAGATTTGTAATAGATCTGTGATGAATTGTCTCTCGAATATAAACTTTAAGTTGTGCTGTTTCTTTGTAAACAAAGAGAGATCAAACTGAGATCAAGTAATGAATTTTGACCATTAGTATTTTATCAAAACGCAGTCACCATCTTTTCTGATTCAAATTGCTTCACCCCAAAATGACAAATCGCATACCTTACTTCAAAAAGCATTATAGACAAACCGCATCATTTATCACCATTTAACAAATCGCATCTTTCATGAATCAAATCGCACTTATCAATCATCAAAACGCATTGATATAACAAATCGTATTCCATATAGAGTCAAACCGCATTGACTTGTAAGTAACAAACCGCATCAGGTCTTGTTAGTAACAAATCGCATCAGGTCTTGTTAGTAACAAATCGCATCAGGTCTTGGTCAAAACGCATGCCGTTATCAGTGTCAAACCGCACTCTTTTTCAAACCTCTTTCGACAACAAACCGAATCAGATTTACGTCAAAACGCATGATTTATTGAACAAACCTCTTTCAGTTGACAAACCGCTTTTGACCATTGACAAAACGCATTTTTAATCAAGCCACAACTGTGTCAAAATGCATCAGATACAATAACAAACCGCTTTCAGTTCATAGAATCTGGATAATTTATACCTGACAAATCACACCATAGAATGAGACCTTAAACTGCATACCCCATATTATCAAACCGCACATAAGATCACAATACATTCAGTATCAGAAAGACAGCAGAACTATTCCATAGTTAACCACACAAACTTATGACCAAACTGATAAACCAATTAATGATCTTTCACGGTTGACATAAAAATGGTTTTTAAAAACATGTAATAGAGCTTTGTCAAAGAATCTGATTTGACCACAATCATAAAACCACCAAGCATATATAAAATCAGTTAACAACGTATTCAATAGCAGCATCAACCATCCTCAAATAACACATCAAAACGTCACCAAACCACATCAAACCGTATCAAACACAAACAAACCGCATACAAAGAAGCCACTCAAAAACCATAAAAATCATCAAAACAACAAAACCTAGGCTCTGATACCATTTGTAGGATCGTATATATTATGTTGTTTGATGATTCGGGTGGTCTTGGGAGATGATTATACAAGTATGCCATGTTGAGAGAGTGAAAGAGTAGAGAGGGTGATTCTAGAGACAGAAAGTAACAAAAAAAAGGTTAGATTATGAAGAAGCACCACCCCTTCCAAGGATGGAAGGGGTATTTATAGTTACAAACTAAATGCCCTCCTGTTGGGCTATGGATCAGGCATACAGTGGGTAAAGACCCGTCCTTCCTCCACGGTTTTACTCTAAGCTAAACTAAGCTAATAACTAACTAACAAACATTTAAATAACGATATGTCTACGAGCTAACTTATGCTAGATAATAGTTGGGGTGACCGACACTTCAGAATGGAATTTCCAATTCCCAACAGAAGTTCATCTATGACGAGTATCCCGGGGTTAAAAATCTTGTCCTCGGAAAGGAATGAAATCAAAGTATCATCTACGGGAAAATCCTCACGAGAAGAGGAGTCACTCTCGGATAAAAAATATTGTCGGACCTCCGGATCAATAAGCTCATCAATTGAAGTTTTCACATTCTTTTCTTTATTAGGATAAAATGGATCATCATATTCTAGTTCTTCCAAGAGATCATTTTCTAAATGAATCGATTCTGTGGGGGCGAGTTCATCGGCGAACTCTGCGAAAAAAAATTGACGGGTCTTGATTCAACAAATATTTAATTTCTCGTAAATCGGCTTTGAAATCAAAGACGTCGTTCTCTCTTCCCGGTGGAAGAGGATGTTCATCGGCGAACTCCTCGAGAAGTAAATCGATAGAAGAATCCTTGAGCTCGGGCTCCGGAGGATTAGTAGACGACTCGACTTCTTTAATAACTTTACTTTCTTTTTCTTCCGGAGGGAGTGACGAGTCCATATAAAGCATTTCTTCAATTAAACGAATATCTCCCTCGGGATCACAATCGGCAAAATCAATTTCTGGTGAAATTAAATCGCTTTTTAAATAAGCCTCAATCTCTTCCATGATGGAATCACTCCCCTTAAACGGAGTGAGGGAAGGGGAAGAATCAGAAATGATTTGTTTAGAAGAAGGTTCCATAATTTCAGAAGAAGGAGTGGGAGTGCCACTCAAAGAAAGCTCGACTTTCTTAGGAACAAGATCAATATGATAAACAGAAAGTGTAGGTCGGACAAATGGTATGCTCTGGGAGCTAGCATTTTCCACCTCTTCCGTCGTGGACTCCTTTTCTTGTTTCTTCTTTCGCTCAGCACGTATGGTCGACAAACTCTTAACCGTAAATCATGAAAGACTCGGATCAATTCTAGACGGTTTAGGCTCAACTTTTTGGACAACCGTAGGTTGAACGTTTTTGGTACTTTCGTTATTAGTAGGAATTACCGGGTCCTTTGTCACCTCGGCGTCACTAATTTTGGCCACATCACATTTGTTAAATAGAGATTTAGAAGTACGGTTAACATTTAATGTGACGGCTTCTTTACCCACTCTTAAAGTGATCTCTCCTTCATACACATCAATCAATGCATGGCCCGTCCTCAAGAAACACCTTTCGAGAATGAAGGGTACTTGAGGATCGGCATCGAAATCGACTACAACAAAATTAGCGGGGAAATCGAACTTCCCCACTTTAAGAAAGACATCCTTGGCTATAGCGATTGGGCGAGTCGTAGTACGATCGGCTAGCTCGAGAGTCATACATGTTGGGGAAATTTTGGGCAATGAAAGCTTTTTGTAGATCGATAACGGCATCAACTTAATACTCGTGCCAAGATCGGCTAAGGCGGAGCAATGAACGATTCCTTGAAAATTACAATGAATGAGAAACTTGCCAGGGTCACCTAACTTTTTAGGATGTTTCTTGAGGAGAACCGCCGAACAATTCTCATTCAAAGACGTTCTTGCCAAATCCAAGAGTTTCTCTTTGTTATTAACAATCCTTTTAGTGTCGAAACAAATTTAGGCATGAGAAGAAGAGCATCCGCAAAGCTAATTTCAAAGTTAAGATCTTGAAATATTTGAAAGAATTTTTCCATTTGAAGATTTGCTTGTTCACGTTGCTTCTGATCATTCATTCTTGACGGGTACGGTATTGTTGTTCTTGGGTTAGGCTTTGTAGCACTAACAGGAGCATCCTTGGGCTCAGAGGTAGGGACAACCGTGGGCTGGAAATTCTTGGTACTCCCCTTATTAGTAGGAAGCACTGGGTCCTTTGTCACCGCGGTCTCATGGTCTACCACACGAGGAGGAGAGGAAGAAGTAGTAGTAGGAACCGTGGGTCCATCGTAAGCTACACCACTTCGGGTGGTGATCGCTTTCATGTCACCTCTCGGGTTTGGAATGGTGTTACTCAGAAGAGTACCGGAACCCGAGGGTTGAGAAGAAGAGGTAGAAGGTTGATTTGACTGAAAGAAACTAGCCATCATGTTCCTCAATTCTTTTTTTTTTCTATAATTGGAAGAATCCATTTCCTTTTTAAATTCAACCCTCATGTTGTTGATCTGATTCTGCATCGTTTTAATGGTGTTATCGGTGTTCTTAATGTAATTTACTAAATCGGGATTTGGAGCAACTTGATGAGGTGGTTGATAAGGTTGTTGAAGTTGAGAAGTTTGTTGATAAACTTGAGGTGGAGGAGCTTGGTAGTTTTGATTACCATGATTGTAATTAGCTCCTCGGTTTAGGTTTTGGTTTGCATTAAAAACTTGGTTTTGATAACGGTTTTGATTCTGATTTGGAACAGGTGCAAAACCGGGTGGTCCCATTTGGTTGGCACGGAATCCTTGATTCTGATGTTGAATCGGATTAGCAGTGGCTACGGAAGCATTTCTGATATCGCCATCGGTGGCTTGACAATTATAGTAAGGATGAGGACCATCGCAAATAACACAAGTTTTGGTAACTGCTTTGACTGGCTCAAATTTTTGATTCTTAATTTCTTTCATCATACATCGAATAGCATCAGTGAGCTCAATCAACTCACTCTTCTGAACATAATTGTCGTTGGTATTGATCTTAGAAACAACCGGTTTGTTTCTAAACGAAAAAACTTTGGACTTGTTCTCGATAATCGTTCTAATATCTACGAGCAAACGACTCAAGATATTGCCACCGGAGGCCGCGTTAAGCGAATCTTGATCGGTCGGAGTTAAAGCATTGTAGAACGTATCAATTTGATGAAGACCGGAAAAACCGTGATTTGGGCATTTTCGTAAAAGTTCCTTGAATCTATCTCATGCTTCACCAAAACTTTCATCGAATTTTTGTTGGAAATTTGTTATTTGATTTCTTAACATTGTAATTCTTGACGGAGGGAAGAATTGGTTAACAAATTTCTTAGAAAGGTCTTCCCATGTTGTAATTGAATGAGGGGGTTCTTTCTCAAGGCAAGTTCGGGCTGCCCCCTCAATGGAAAACGGGAATAACATCAACTTAATTGACTCATGAGGAATGCCCCGAAAGTTTATAGTGGAAGCCAGTTGATTAAACCAACGGATATGTGCGTGGGTCTCCTCCCTCGCAAAACCACAAAAAGGTTTAGATGAAACCAATAGAATCAAATTAGTTTTAAGTTTGAAATTTTCGGAATCAATTGTTGGAACAACGATATCATCACCGTAGCCGTCTACGGGAGCTTGAAGTAAATCGGATATTGTTCGAGTATCCGCCATGGCAGGTTCTTCAACGATAGTACGTAACTCGGGTACGTCTATTCTTCGATTATGATTACGTCGTGACCAAGAACGAGTGCGCATACACTAAAAATCAAATCAAAAAGTAAAAAAGAAAAAATAAAGTTGAAAAAGGAAAATCTTTTTGGTTTTTATATTTAAGAAAACTTTTGAAAAACAATATTTTTGGTAACCGTCCCATCAATCGGTGCTCCGTAGCTCTCAAAAGTACTCACAGCGTGGCGGGAAAGAAGAGTGGATCTTTCCTTGGTCTGCAATTTAATGCCAAGACCTCCAAGAACCCCGTAGGTTGTACTTTCAAGGTGAGCCAACGTAACAATTGACGTTTCGATTTTTTTTGTTGGTTTTTCTAATTTTTTTTGTGTTATAAACATTTTAGCAAAAGTGTTTTGGTTTTTTACATTTTTTTTTTTGGTTTTTGAAAAAATATTCACAAAAAACAAAACAATAACTTCACTCAGGGAAGGATCTTCAAATACCCGCGAATCGAGACGGAATTGGAAACTCACTACAAGCCTTCCCCGGCAGCGGCGCAAAAATTGATTTTGGGAAACCAATTATGGTATTGGGTAACTCAAACGTGTTAGGTTTGAATCCCCGGATCGTTCCTAGCGAAGGATGAATGGGCTTTAAAACTCACGTCGCGTGATTCGAGATTTGAATGGTTAAAAGGGATTTTAGTGATTTCTAAACTACGGAGCAAGGAATAATAATGAAAGGCAATTAAAACTTCTAAATCTATAGTGCAAACAAGAAATTACAACTAAAAACGCAAATTTAACTAAAACGCAAATTACGATATTACTAAAACGTATACTAAAATGCAAACTAAACTAATTTAACTTCTAAAAGTGAACTAATATTTTTCTACAGCTGAAGATGTAATTTAAAAATTATCTAAAATTTAAAACTAATTTTTCTGGTTTTTCTTAATTTTATTTGAATTAAAAACTATTTTTTTTATTTTTAAAATTGATTTAAAAAGCTAAAAACTATGAAAATTTACAAGAAAATTACCAAAATATTTTTCAAAAATCTAAATAAACTAAAAATGATTTTTAGAATTGAAATTATATTTTTCTGACTTTTCTCTATTTATTATGAATTTAAAACTAATTAAAATTAATAAAATGCCTAGAAAATACTAAATTAATTAGGAAAAATGTGGAAAAATACTTTTTATGACTTTTTGATTTTTCTAAACCTAAGAAAATAAAATTTATATTTTTGTGACTTTTTTCTGATTTCTTTGAATTAAAAACTATTTAAAAATGGTTAAAAATGAGTTTAAATCTTGAAAAATAGCAAATAGTTTTGGAAACATATGAAAAATTGCAGAAAAGTCCTAAATATTACTGAGAATCTATGAAAATTATGAAAAGTAACTAGAGAAATCCTAATAAGAACTTTGATAAGCAACTGTTATGAAAAGCTAATGAGAGATAAGCTAAATGTACCAATAAGCTACCAAAAGTTACCAAAAGCTAAGATAAGCTAAAACTTACTAAAATCAACCTAATGAAATTTAGTTCAACCAAATAAGCTCAGGAAATAAGCAAAAAGCTCTGATCATTATCTAAAATCCAAACAGCACTATGGTTCAGAGAGGCTAACTTTGAATAATCCTACAAGCTTGTAAACAAGAGCTTTTTGGAAATTTCAAATTAGAGAATCAAGTTAACCTTGCTAAGAGCTCAAAAAACAAATATGAGTTTAAGAGGAGCTTTATTGAGCTTCTGAGAAACCTTTGAACATATGTAGATTGGTGAAAACTAACACAAGGGAGGTTTTGGAAAACAGCCCTACTTTAAGCTCTTTTTAAACTGATTTAGAAAAATCTCAAAAATAATCTAAAAATACCTTGATGAAAAACACCAACCAAATTCCCAATATCCAAAATTACAGCTTAAATGGACTTGAAATGAGAAATTTAAAAATGCAAAAGTGAACCTAATTTGAAACTGAAATGGATTTTTGACTTTTTAGAAAAACTTTGCAAATTGACTTTAGTGTGATTTGATTGATTCTATCTAATCCTAAATGATGTTTTAAGCTATGTTATAAACTAATTAAGCTATTCTTACTGAATCTAAACCTAAATGAGAACTTATGCAAGTTTGAAAACTAACTGATGCACAGTAATGTTACATTAAAACTGATTTTGACTTTTTAACAAATACAAGTGCTAAATTATGATATAAATGACCTAAATGAACCTATATGTGATTGTTTAAACTACTTAAGACCACTACACTATCTTCCAATCCAGTTAACTCAACTGATCCAAACACTATTATTGAAAATGTTTTGCAATATTTTCAAAGCAAACTACAAAATCAAGCTAGTCCAAACCTCAATTAAGATTCCTACAACCAAATGAGATCTATGTGATGAGATTATGACAGCAAAAACACACAAATACCACAAGCAACCAATTATGACATATCCAAGCAGATTATGATGCAGAAATTAGAGTTAAGCTAAATAGTGATAAAATCAAGCACAATAAGCTAAAAACATATTCTAATAAGCTAAATAGACCATATTAAGCTAATTCTAACAAATCTACACTAATGAAATAGTAATTTGCAATATTAAGCTAAAAATGAGGAAAACTCACTTTGGACCCTAGCTAAACAAGGGCTCCAACTTAATGGCAGCTACAAGCTCTAGCTTAATCAGGAATTAAGCTAGTATAAGTCCATCTGGCCAAACCCTTACGACCACTTCCATGCTTTCCACATAATTACAAAGGTATTTTTATTTTTATTTTTTGACTGATTATGGTGAAATTGTGTAAAATTGATTTGAAACTAAAACAAAGCTTGTAATAAGCTATATAGAGCTTAAACAAACCTAAGTAGACAGACTATAATCTTATTGAAGCTTAAATTCAAATTTGAGACCATTTTTTTATTTTTCAAGTATTTTCCTATTTTTTGTGATTTTTGGTTTTGACAACAAAAATAAGCTAAAATTGTGAATAATAAGCTGACTTAAACTTATTTAAAGCTTGATAACAACAAGAGGAAATTTAAGACAGAATTGAGAGATTAGAATTAAATTGCAAAATCAAACTAAACTTTCATTAAAATAAACCGAGTACAATATTGAAAACAGATTTACTAAACTATTTAGAAAACTTAGAAACATTGAGGGAAATGAAAACTACACACACTATTTCACCTACAATCTACATATCAACTGTGTGAGAATTGGGGTCCTTTTATAGCCAAGCTTGAGCATTGGGAAGCTTCAGGAAGATCCAATTTGTGCTTGTTTGATTCAATCTCAACCCTTGATCACAATCTCATCATCCTCCAATTAATTTCGTCCCTTAGATTCACCTGATTACATACGTTTAGCCAATCACAGCTCACCTTGGCACACGGATTGCCAAGGTGGCATTCCCATGTGTCAGTAATTGTACGAAAATACCCTTAATTGTGGTGAAATGTGGTGATTTTTGTACGGGGTAAATTAGGGTTCTTGGTTGATTTGGGGATAAAAAACGCGCGGGTAACTGTTTGGGGTAATATTTTATTTTTGTTTGACCTGAGGTTTGACCAGGGTAAAAATGGTGGAAGGATCATGGTTCTAAGGGTTCGTTTGGGAAGAAAAGGTTCAAAGGAGTCTGTTGGTGACTGGGGGTCAGTTTAGATGTGAAAGGGTTAAAAAGGTTTTTGAACCTTGGCTTTATTAAAGATAAAAAACGTGTATTATTTTTAAATGTAAAGGGGTATAAGATGTAATTTGGTAAAAGTTAAAGGGTAATTATGGGTAATTGGGTAAAAAGGGACACGAGGTTATATTTTGAAATTATGGGAAAGATGAGGGACCATTATTGACATTTTGATATTTCCAGGGTAGATTTTGCCAATTTGCCAAAGTTGAGGGATTAAATCTGTAATTTTTTCAAAATTAATCCAAGCTTCCAAAAATCATCCCTTGAGCATTCAAATCTTCAAATTCACTTGATTTGATTCCCCGGCTTCAGCTTTTACACTCTCTTTCTTCTCGCGCTCGGTTTTTGTCTGATTTGTCTTTCTTTTGTGTGTTTAAACCAACAAATATTAGGCATTAATGGCTCTTTTCTGGTTATTTTGGTCATGTTTTGATAAAGAAAAGGTATGTGTTTTTGCACATACCACACACCTTATCTTAAAGCGTTGTATTCCTAAGGTCGTAGGGTGTGCATATGCCCTAACTCTTTGAGGTTATCTTTGGGTTTAGCCTACGAAATCCGCAAGTCCTTAAACTATTTCATTCGTAAGCCTCACTTTCACAAAGAATATTCAAGCATTAAACACAATGAATGATGCCTAGTTGCACTCCTAAGCCAATTACAATCAAGATAAGAAACAACCTAACAATAATCAATAACTAGGTTTCATAGATCTAAGCAAACACAGAAGAAATTTAGCTAGATATGGTAAACAAGAAAGCATACACACAATCAATTGAAGACATAATGATACTTTGGATTAAAACACTTATCTCGATGTGTAAAATAGGGTTTGGGACCCTAAGATACTGTCCAAATTGGACTACAAACGTTTTAGGTTTTTTCTCCAAAAGTCTACCTCCTTAAATGCAGAAAAATCGAATTCTATATATAGATTTACACTAGCGACGGCGTCACCTTTTAGATGGGACGCCGTCAGCTCGCCGTCATTAGGGTTTCGTCTTGGCCAAGTCATCAATGGGACGGCGTCACCTTAGAGTTGTGACATCGTTAGTCTTCAGTTTGGATGTCGTCTTGGTTTTGGATCTGGGCCTTCTGAGATGAAAAGTCTAAGTGACGCCCTTCTTCTTCAAAGCCTGACGCCATCAGGTTATACGAAAAAAAAATTCCATTGAGCCGTCTAGTGCATGTTTTGATCAAGTCTCTATACAGGGATGGCGTCGCCCTTTGATTGGGACACCGTCAAGTTCTGTTTGAGCAGCTTGAGTGGCTTCGATCTTGACTTTGCCATTTTCTTCATGTATTCACTCGTTTTTGTCCAAATGTGCATCATTCCAGCATTTTGCTTCCAAGAGACCTAAAAAGTGAAAAGGGACGAAATTAAGTAGTAACAGATATAAAAGTGGTCGATTAAGGGCTTAAATGACCCCCTAAAAGCGTACGTTTTAAATCCTTATCAGCTCTCTTTAGTCGATGCGCATCCTAAAGGATCCATCCTTCTTCTTCACAAACAAAACCAGAACTCCCCAAAGTGAGGAACTTACTGTAATGAAGACTTTCTCCTATAGTTTAGACAACTGCTTTTGACATCTCTTCCAATTCCATAGGGGCTAATCAGTACGGTGCTCGCTTTACAGGTGCAGCTCCTGGTACCAAATCGATTCGGAATTTGACTTGTCTGACTGGGTGTATTCCTGGTAAGTCTTCAGAAAAGACTTCAAGAAATTCTAGAACAATCGACACATCTTCTATTTGTTTCCCTTCATTTTATTTATCCTTTTTCTCCATAACCTGGGCCAGAAAGAGAGTATTTCCTTTCTCTATATGTTTTTGAACTTTGGTACAGGAGATGATGTTCAATCTAGACTATGACAACAGTCGGGTCTTCCTAGAAATCCTTCCCTCCAACCACGCACACTCTTCCACGAGCTTCAATAGTATAACCCTGCTGATTCCCAGTACCTTGATTTCCCTAATTACTTCCAGTCCCACGGCTCCCTTAGTTTCCTCCATTCTCTTAGTTTCCACGATTTCACGGCTCTCGACACTCATTCTTGAAGTGTCCTTTCTTCCCACACCCAAAACAAGTAACATTTTCCTTCTAATCCACCCCAGGGGTTGCTTGAACCACAACCAGGATTTTAGGTCTACAGTATTGGGCTATGTGCCTAACTTTTGAACAATTGCGGCATACTACCGCACATCAACCATGATGATATTGCCTACAACGAGTGCATAATGGTCGATTACCAACATCAGTTTTCTTATCTCTAGTACCAATAGAATAAAACTTAGCAGTTTCTTGTTGCTTGTTATGGTTATTACCCCTCGCTTGATCTTCCCACTTCCTCTTGTTACTAACCTCTTTCTCTGCGTTATCACGAATCACCAAGTCCATTAAGCTATGAGCCAAAGTGATGGTCTCATGAAGACTAGTAGGTTTCAAGGAAATCACATCATTCCTAGTAGAAGGTGACAATCTATTAGTGTAATGCTCTATCTTGAGTGTCTCAGTGTGAACCATCTCAGGACATAACAGTGCCAATTCTCGGAAACGGAGGGTGTACGTCGGCATATTAATGGCATTCACCTTAGATTCCAAAATTCAAACTCCAATTTCTTAACTTCATTACGAGGGCAGTAATTCTTAAGCAACATTGCCTTAAACTCTTCCCAAGACATATCACAAGCCACATCAATACCAACAGATTTAAGGAAGTTGTTCCGCCAAGTCAATGCCTCATCCTTCAGAATAAATGAAGCAAACTTAACTTTCAATACCTCTTCACAGTTACAAACCTTAAACACAAATTCGATCCTTTCCAACCAATGCATCAACATAACAACTCCCTCAGTACCGCCAAATTTAGCGGGCATACAGGATCAGAACTCCTTATAAGTACAACCATGGTTACTTCTGTTAGGCCTAGAAGTTCCTGCTGAGGTGTTCGAGTTATTCAACTCAACCAGAATCTCAGCTACACGCTAAGCCACAAGTTGATCGATCAAAGCTTGATTAACAGTAGCGGTATTAGGTGGAGTTGGATGTTCGACATTCAGATTTTCACCATTCGGGTTGTTGTCATTTGGGTTGTTGGTGTTCAGATTGTTGGTGTTTCGAACTAGAGGTCGACTAAGACGACCTGCAGTTGTAGTAGCAGTTTTCGCTCGTGTGTACCTGGTTAACTTACATTTCGGTGCCATTGATCTAAATCGTAGAAACATAAGAATGATGAGATCACAATAGAGGAAATAACATCAGACGAGGACATGAACATCACAAAAAGAACATAAGAATAGACACCAACACCAACCACGATAATAAATGCACAATTCACACAACAACCATAATCTCAAACTTAACACATCATTAGAACCAAAACATGGTTTCTCAAAGTACAAGCCATACAATGGCGGATAACAATATTGATAACGATAAACAAAACGGTGGGAAAGTATAGATAGATGATAAAACAAGCATCTCTAACTAAGGACTCCTCAGTTTAGAGTGGTTGAAAAAGCACTAATCAAAATCCAACATACTCACGCCCATGGCACAACTCTCTCACAGTAGCCTCTAGATCATCCAAACGTCTCCTCATGGTGGCCATCTCAATAATGTCTTCATACCTCCTCCTCATCAAGTAGGTTTTTTGAGAGTCTAACTCAGCCAACCTACGCCACATCACTCAATCATAATCCCGAGAAATCATAATAGCTCTCTCTGCAGCTCTCAGTCTATCATCCATTTCTCGAAAGTCTCGTCTCATGGTATCAGATCTCTCACGCAATATGATAATGTCCCTCTCCACACGGCCAAAGCTCTTAGCCAAGACTCCTACTAGATGGTCAGCTATACGCTCAAGGGCATCCTCATGAAGATCTAGCTGAGTCCCCATCGCAACTAGCTCATCATAGCCTGGTGCAGCTGAGGCAGTCCTATGTGGTGAAGTTGGTGCCACATATAAGTCTAACCCCAAATCTAACTCAGGGGAGTCAGGCTACAACAGTGGCTGACCTGCAAAATTGGCATCATCAAAATCGTCCTCCTCTTCAAAGTCGTCCTCCTCTTCAAAGTCGTCCTCCTTTTCCTTAGGTTCTTCCTCAGGATCGTCCTTCTCCTCCTGAGGTTCTTTCTCAAGGTCTTCTTCCTCCTCCTACTAATCTACCATCTGTTCAGGAAGTGGCTCGAGGAGTCTGTGTCTCTGAGCGGATGGTGAATCGGGAGGTGATGGTGGTAGCAAGCCAACGGGTAATGAGGATGATGAACCAGGTGTATGAAATAAAGGTGTATAGGACATAAGGGACAAGGGAGAGTGAGCAGTAATACAAAATGGTATGAGGGTAGGTGAATGTATAGATATATGCGCTATATGGAAGTATGTCAAGGCCTGATACACGGTAGCCCATTGAGCAAAGCTAAGTGGAGATCGAGTTGGTGAGTGAGCAACATGTAAAGTAGGTGAACCATGAGCAGGAGATGAGGGACCCAAAGCAGTCTCGCAAATCCCTAATGGTGTATAACTCAACATCGCATAGGGATCGCTCGGATCAACCCTCGTCAAATGTGAAGTTAAACGAGATCCATCAAGAAGGATATCCTCAGTGACATTAAAGGTTAGAGTAGGCATAGTCTGTCACAACGACGTTTTAAAAGTATAAGTGTATATCCAAAAATCTAACATAAACCACAATTTCCCAAAGCAAATAATTTTCCCAATTAATATGTATACCACATCAAGTAAAATCCTAATCATAATCATAATCCCTCAGGCTTCAGCATGGTAGGTAGGCACGTGGCGGTCTTTGGATAAATTTTTCGAAAACAGTCATATTCCAGGTTTTAACGAGTACCCAGTTCCCTAAAACTTGAGCTCTGATACCAATCTATAATACCCCCAAAATTTGCTCAGCGGAAGACTTAACCAAATTTGGGGTGCTACAAATTGGTACACAACACAAGCATGAAAAAACAGAATAAGCTTATCCAAATCATAAAAACATAGTCAAATGATGGTATTTAGGTTTTACATTTATTAAAAGTGTGGAATAAGGCCCAAAATCATAGTTAAAGTGGTCACAAATAAAACATCATAGTAGTATTGATCCATAACCATGCCGTTGCTGCCAAGCGCCTCCCAACAAAATCTAAAAACTAGTCATATCAATTACATGAGAAAACATGCTAAAAATTGAGCAAAAAGCTAGTGAGTTCATAGGTTTAATCATAAAAGAATCACTTGGAGCATACCACAGTGTATATACACTACAATGCATATAGTGTCGCACACAAACTTAACTATTAGGCAGGCTAAGTCATGAAACCGACGCTTGACGCTATTCCAAACCAAACATTTCAAACATTCACACTAATCGACATACTAAATGTTTGTGCAAGTTGGGTGCAGCCAAAGACTGGGTATATGTTCCGGTCTGTTGGACAACCAAAGTCCAGAAATAAATTATGTGCAAGTGGGCACCCAAAGTCCAGACGGGGTGGTCAACTATGATAGATCTATCCATAACAGTCGCACTTCTCGCGGAACTAACGATTCATGAATGGGTAACAAGAGTACTAACCTTAGCCTAACTACATAATTATATCACAAAAACATTTCCAGGTCCAGTCAAAATGTTTTGCATGTTTCTCACCCCAAGATTTATAAAACTAGTAATGCGAGTAAAAGTGGGGCTATGAAACTCACCTCAGCCTAAGCAAGGCAAGTACACAACAGAATCAAGGGAATATCACGTCACAACACTACCAAATCAGGATCACAGCACAACATTGTAGCACTGCGCTTACGGGACGACCTAATACATAAAAGTGTATCTAAAAATATATTCCATAACATTTATTTAAATACGCAAGGTTTTTCTCAGAGTTAAAACATTTTCCTTTTCAAAATGTTCTCATACTTCAAAAGAGTTTGGTATCATCACTAGTGTAAACGAAACACTGACTCAAAGGTATGCACGCCAAAAGAAATAGAAAACAGAATAGTCGAGGGAAATGTCGGGTAGAACTCAAGTCGAGAAGAGTAGGTGAAGGTAGTTGAGACAAATTATAAATCAAACACGGTAAATTTGATAAGTCGATTGGTAGCGTCAGTATTTACCCAAAACACCAAATAAACCTTGTTTTAAAATAAATGTTGGACTTATGGTTTTTATTAAAAAGGATTTTGGAAATAATCTAAGTATAAAAAGCTTACAAAATTTGGGCATGACCCAATCGTTTATTGAACATTCCCAAGTCAAATGACTTATTTGAATTACAATTCCCAATTTAAATTCTTTAATAAATAAATGTAACGATTAATATTATTAATATTTAGACATTTTCTCTTATTGTTTGTCGCTACGCATCAAATACATCAAATTCATTACAAGTCTAAGGTACTATGTTCGTGTCTTGTCCAAAAGGTCCATGATGTCCAAAGTATAACAATACTCCAATAAGTCCAACCAGTAGTTTATAATCCAAATCTTGAAGAATGTTCCAATCCAAAGTTAAATCCGACTACCAATCCATATCATGATGACTCAAACACGAATAAAAGTCAATGGCCAAACGGGTTAAGCTAAAAGCTTAATAAGGTTCTAGGACGAATTATTGAATCCTTATTGTATTCGTCAACTTAATAAGTCCAATAATTCCTTCGTCTCGCTTATTAGTCCCAAGCCAAACCTACAACGCCAAGACAAATGGTAAGTCATTACGATGGGCCACGTGCTAATAAATTCCTTCCAACATGCTTGTTGGGCTCTTATTGGAGTAGTCAGCCCAATAACTTCAACAACCATATCAGTTGGGTCTATTAACGCTAAATCAATCCGAAACTTGTAACAATCCAATTATCTAAAAATACACCAACAACCCAAATTTCAATTGAATCTCAAAAGTCAAATTCCCTATTGTGTTTGGAAAAGTCCAACGAATCCTCGTGTGTCTCATTTGTATTCAAATGTCCATACATATTAAACTACTTATGTTATTAAAGTGAAATTAATAATAATTTAACTTTTGTTAATTAATCTTAAGGATATTATATTTTATTTTTATCCATTTCTCTTCAAAATGAAATGTCGAGTCACACGGATCGTTTTCTCTTTCGAGTCACGAGAGAACCCAAGGTCAACAGTTTCAAGTCTAAGCTAATAATTCAAATCCAACATTAGGCTATCGAGGTCACAACGAGACCATAGTGTAAAACCCCTAAAATAGGGTCCAGCGGAAGCATACGAACCTTGGGGTGCTACTATCTTGGTATCACAGCATAAGGTACAAAGAATGGTTTTTATTCCATTCATTTAGATTAAAATTCATTATTTGAAAACATTAAGTTTACATTAATGAAAGTAGTGCAGAAATAGGCCCAATAAGAAGTTTAAAGTGGTCCCGATTATTCATCAGAGTCGCCTATGACCATGCCCCTTGCCAAGCGTCTTCGATTAGTGAGCTATCGCCTTAAACCTGAGAACACATGCTAAAACAGGTCAGCTTACGCTGGTGAGTTCATAGAGTTTAGTTACAAAATTAGTAGTGGGCCTGATAAAGTTTAATTGCTATGTACGACTAAGGCAGATATATAATAAATGTTCCAACAAAAATCATTCCAACAATAATCCAACAACACAATTGAGATCTCAACAAGGCCCTGGGCAACTCTAGACAGGCATAGATGTAGCAAGGCCTAGAACACATGCTACCCTGGTCTAGGTCGGATACAGATGACTATTCTTAACTAGGCATAGCGTTATAGCAAAGGTTGAGTCTAAGTCAACATATGTCGCATGTCTAACCTTTCCTAGTAAACACATTAGCAATTAAAAATAGTGGTGGCAGGTCAAAGAAATAGTTTTTATTCACATTTACTTATAATAAACACATAAAGCATTCAATCACCAATTCAAACATTCCAATCAACAGACATTCTCAAATAACGTTCACATATCCAATTATGGTTAGTTGAAAGCAGCAAGTATTCTCCCCCATAATAGTTATGAAAACCTTTGAAAAGTGCGGCTATGAAACTCACCTTAGCCACAGAAATGCACTATTCACAACTAACACCACTGGCATCTAAAGAAATCACAACGACATCTAAAAGAAAGGTACGGCAAGTACGATAGAATAGAAATGGCGCAATCTAATGCATATACGATTATCTCAAAATACGGCTCATACAATAAAAAATTCGATAGAAGATAATGTGTCGTAGTTTTCGTGGATTTATTCGTGTCATTACTTTCAAAAGTACATTATCAATATCTCAAAAGTTTAGTTTTAACGTTTAGTGTGGTGGTAAGAAACATAGACGCGACGTACAACTCATGCGAAAGAGGAGAAGACGTCGACCTAGTCGAGACATACTAATTTTCAATTATAATTTGACTATGTTACATTTTTTGTATAAATTTTGCACGAAACACTTAATCAGAATATTGTAGGTAGAACCGTTTGCCGATAGAAAATAAGTGGTATGTGCAAAAACACATACCATTTCTTTACCAAAATAGACCCAAAATAACGAGAAAAGAGCCGTTTATGCCTAATATTTGTTGCTTTCTTGAGTTTATGCAAGTGCAGGTACGGATATGGCAAAACACACAAAAGAAAGACAAATCAGACAAAAACCGAGCACGAGAAGGAAGAGAGTACAAAAGCTGAAGCCGGGAAATTAGAATTGAGTGAATTTGAAGTTTTTGATGCTCAAAGGATGATTTTTGAAAGATTGGATCAACTTTGAAGAAATTACAAAATCAGTCCCTCATCTTTCCCACAAATGCAAAATACACCCTTGTGTCTACTTTGCCCAAATTCCCAAAATTCCCTTTAACTTTCACAAAATTACACAAAGTACCCTTTGAAATAATACCTTTTTACTTTTAAAAACCTTAAATAAAGCCAAAGGTTCATAAACCATTTTTTACCCCTTTCACAAATGCTGACCAGTCAAAGCTAATAACTCTCACTTGACCCTTTCCCTCATTTCAACTCCTTGTCAAAACCCTAAACGAACCCCCCATTTACCCACGGTCAATAAATTCAAACACAATAAAAAACTAAACAAATTCACCCCGCCAAAATTATCCCTCTTTTACCCGGATCGTATAAACCCTAATTTACCCATAGCCCAATCAAGCACAATTACCATCATTAAGGGTACAATTGGTACTTTCCCTGACACACTTGACACATGGGAATGCCACCTTGGCAATCTGTGTGCCAAGGTGCATTCTCATTGGCTGTTGATGCGTGGCATGTCAAATCAAGGGTTGAGATGATGTGATAGATTGATGGGATTTGATCAAGGGTGGAGAATCAAGCAGAAGAAACACAAATTCCATACTTCCTGAAGCTTCCAAGGCTTAATTCAGCTATAAATACCCACGACATTCACAAGGCTAGTGTGTAGATTTTCAGTAGTGAATTGTAGTTTTTAAATTCTATTTTTATCATAGCTTTTAGTGAAAAGTCAGTATTGTATCTCTGTTTCAATTTGTAATCAGTTTCCATTTTAATAAAAATTCATTTTAGTTGAGAAATTTTCATAAGCTCTTATTAATGTTTAAGTATTCATGATCTGCTCATAAGTTTCCATCTAAAGTTTGTTTGCTTTTATTTACTTTAATTTCAGTTTATTGTTGTTTTAAATCTAAAATCACAAAAAAATAAGGAAAATGATTGAAAAAAAAAAAAAAAAAAAAAGCATTGAAAATTAGTTTATAAGCTGCAATTAGCTTTGGATTTTGTTAGATTAAGTTTAAATAAGCTTATCATAAGCTTACCTCAGTTGTATAATCAGTTCACACTCAAACTCACCAAAATCAGTCCAAATCAATACAAATACCTTTGCATAATGGGAAAGCTAAGGAAGTGGTCGTAAGGGATTGGCCAAAGGGACTTTTACCAGCTTATTCTCTGAATAAGCTGGAGCTTGTAGCTGCCATTAAGTTGGTGCCCTTGTTTAGCTAGGGCCTCAAGTGAGTTATTCCAATTTTAGCTTAATATTGCATAATTACTTTTCAATTTTTGTAGTTCTGATAGATTTAGCTTAATTCTGTTAGTATAGCTTATTTGAATCTATAGTTAGCTTATTGAGATAATTTAGATCATATTTTGATTTAGATTTCATATTTGCATACTATTCCATTTGAATTTGTGATAATCAGTAGCCTTTGGTACTTACGGAATTTGTGTGAAATTATTGTCATAATCTCATTTAATAATCCTAAATTGATTGTTAGAATTTGTTTTGAATATTTGTTGGTTTAATTCTTGAGTTTGCAGTGTTAGAATTCAAAAAAGTTTAGTAAAGTAGTGTTTGGATCAGTTTGGTTATCTGAATTGGAGGTTAGAATAGAGGTTAGGATTAGTGCAGGCATTCATACTTAGGTAATTTTAGTTTAGTTTAATAATAAAATTGAACTTGCATTTGGTAGAAAGTCAATATGATATTACATCTTAATTCATTTGCTTAACTGTTAGAATCATATAGAAGCATTCAAAGTTCTTAAAAGTCAATTTACATAGTTTTGCAAAAAGTCAAAAAGTCCATTTCACATTCAAACTGCAGTTACTTTTGAATTTTTAAAAGCTTCATTCCAAGTCCAAATTAGTTAAAATTTTGGAATTCAGGACTCTGGATGGTGGTGTTCATCAGAATATTTTTTGAATAATTTTGTAATTTTTCTAGATCAGTTTAAAAAGTTCTCAAAGTTGGTCTGTTTTGGAAAAAATGCCCTGTTCACTTGAACTCAGTGATTGCAGCTTTTTCATTAGCTTTGCAAAAGCTCATAACAGCTTCTTATAGGCTCTAATTTGGCTCACAAGCTCTTTGCCAGGTTGGATTGAGTTTCCAACTTCTGGTTTTCTAGAAGCTCTTAGTTACTAGCTTATAGGACTGTTGTAAGTTGGTACATCAGGATGTTTTGCTGTTGAGATTCATAAATAAAATAGTGCATTAATTGCTTTTTATCTGTGCTTATTTGATCATAGTCAGTTGCCTTAGGCTTATTTCAGTTAGATTAGGCCCATTTTAGCTGCTGATTAGTTTCTGTTAGCTTATTGTGCACTTTAGCTTATTTTCTATAGCTTATTTCATATCAATTTTCATCCAAGTACTTTATCTTCATTCACAACTTTCTTTTGATAATTTTCGTAGCTTTTCAGTAGTATTTAGAACTTTTCTGAATTTTTTCATAAATTTCCATAGCCTTTTACTATTTTTCTGCATTTAAAAACATTTTTTAGTGCTTTTAAATAGCTTTTAATTGAAATAAATCAGAAAATTTTCAAAAAAATATAAAATCAATTTTTTTAGATTTAGAAAAATCAAAAAGTCATAAAAAATATTTTTTCAGATTTTTCCTAGTTAAAATAGTATTTTCTTGACATTTAATTAGATTTTATTAGTTTTTAAATTCATAATAATTAGAGAAAAAGTCAGAAAATTATAATTTCAGTTTTGAAAATTCGTTTTAGTTAATTTAGATTTTTTTTAAATAGTTTGGTAATTTTCTTGTAATTTTTCATAATTTTTAGCTCTTTAATTCAATTTTAAAAATACAAAAATAGTTTTTAATTCATTTAAAATCAAGAAAAACCAAAAAAAACTAGTTTTTAATTTTATTTAGTTTTTAAATCACATTCCTAGCTGTATAAAAATATTAGATCACTTCTAGGGGTTAAATTAGATTAGTTTACGTTTTAATATACGTTTTAGTAATTACATTATTTGCATTTTAGTTTAAATTTGCATAATTAGTTGTAATATCTTGCTTGCACCATAGATTTAGTGATTTTAATTGCTTCCCTTTACTTTTGCTTGCCCCGTAGTTTAGAAATCTCCAAAATCCTTTTTAAAACAATTCAAATCCCGAATAACGCGACGTTTGTTTAAAATTTTATTCATCCCTCACTAGAACGATCCGGGAATTCAAATCTAATGCATTTGAGTTTCCCAAATACTACAAATACTATAATTGGTCTCTTTCCTAAGAATCAATTTTACGCCGCTGGGGACGGCATGTAGTGAGTTTGATTGCCGTCTCGATTCGCGTGTATTTGAAGATCCTTCTCCGAGTGAAGTTATTGTTTTGTTTTGTGAATATTTCATTTTCAAAAACCCAAAAACATCTAAAAAAAAAAAACATTCTTCCTAGAGTGTTTACAAAACCATAAAAATTAAAAAGCCAACAAAAGAAATCGAAACGTCCATTGTTACGTCGGGTCACCTTGAAAGTACAACCTATACACGGGGTATAAGGAAGTCTTGACATTAAATTGCAGACTGAAGAAAGATCCACTCTTCTTTCCCACTTCGCTGCGCATACTTTTGAGATCTACCGAGCACCGGTTGACGGGACGGTTACTAAAAAGATTTTTTTTCAAAAAAAGTTTTCTTAAATATAAAAACCAAAAAGATTTTCCTTTTTCAAATTTAGTTTTCTTTTTACTTTTTGGATTTTGATTTTTAGTGCATGCACAATTGTTCTCAATCAAGACGACTTCATAATCGAAATGTAACCGAGTTACGTAATATGGCTGCCAATCAAGGACCACCCGTTCCCTGTCCCAACCCACCTCCCGTTAATTAAAATGTAGCTCCCGATCTCTGAACGATGGGGGAGTTATGCCAACCTACCATGTACGGGAGGGGAGGACCCATTGCTCCCATTAATATTCAAGCCACGGATTTTGGTTTGAAACATCATATGATTCAACAAGTGCAGAATAGTTGAAAATTTCACGGTTTACCGGATGACGATGCTAATAAGCATCTTGACAAATTTCTAACAGTCACCCAGAGTATGAAACAAAATGGGGTCTCCGATGACGCCCTTCGTCTATACCTTTTCCCATACTCATTGACTCATCACGCTACCTCTTGGTTTGATTGACTTCCGAAAAATTCGATTCATACTTTTGAGGAAATGGTTTCTAAGTTTTCGGCAAAGTATTTTCAACCGATATCAGTAATTTCCGACAATATCCTGACGAATCTTTGTTTGAAGCTTGGGAACGTTATAAGCTTGCAATTGATAGATGTCTGGATCATAACATATTGCTCGTCACTCAAATTGATACATTTTATAATGGTTTGACGTTGAGACACCGTGACACGATCAATGCTGCTGCCGGTGGAACTTTCATGAAAAGACGTCCCGAGGAATGTTACGATGTTATTAAGAACATGACCGCCCATCACAATTATTGGGACTCTTCTGCTGAAAGAGGCGATTCATCTTGATCAAATACGTCTTCTTCTCCCGAAATAGCTGCTCTTAACAAAAAGATTGATGATTTATTAAGGATAACTCAATTGAATAATCAGAATCAGCATGTGAAAGCGGTGAACCCGGCTTGTGAGACTTGTGGAGGTACTCATTCTTATTCCGAGTGCCCAGCCATCGGTGGCTACCCTCAACAGAATGTTTATGCTGCCACGGAAGACTACAATCAACCGCAAGGAGATCGAAATATTCTTAGCTACCATTCAAACAATTACCTCGGACCTCTCGGTTTCAATCAACCTCAACCGCAAAACCAAAATCAAAATCGTTTCAATGGTAAGCACAATGCTAATCAAAACCGAGGAGCTAATTTCAATCATGGTAATCAAAATTACTAAGATCCTCCACCTCAAGTTTACCAACAACCTTCTCATCCTCAACAACCTTATTAGCCACCTCATCCAGATCTTATGAACTACATCAAGAACACAGATGTCACAATTAAAGCGATGCAAAATCAGATCAACAAAGATGAGGGTTGAATTTAAAAAGGAAATTGATACGGCTCTGAGTAAGCAGACAAACGAATTGAAGAATATGATGAGCAGTTTCATGCAGATGAATGTGCCCTCGGGTTCCGGTACTCTTCCAAGTAACACGATTCCTAACCCGAGAGGTGACATGAAATCGATCACTACCCGAAGTGGTGTAGCTTACGATGGACCCAAGGTTCCTACCACTACTTCTTCTTCCTCTCGTGTGGTAGACCATGAGACCGGGGTGACAAAGGACCCGGTGCTTCCTACTAATAAGGGGAGTACCAAGAATGTCCAACCCACGGTTGTTCCGACTTCTAAGCCCGAAGATGCTCCCATTAATGTGAAGAAATCTAACCCGAAACCGTCTATTCCATATCCGTCACGTCTAAAGGATCAAACTCTTCGTGAAAACTCTAATCATCAAATGGAAACGTTCTTCCAAATTTGACTTGAATGTGGAGATCAGTTTTGTGGATGCCCTTCTCTTAATGCCTAAACTTGCTTCTACGATTAAGGGTTTGCTAACAAATAAAAAAAAACTTTATGAGCTTGTAAAACATCTCTGAATGAGAATTGTTCGGCGGTTACCCTCAAGAAACTTCCCGAAAAGTTAGGTGACCCCAGCAAGTTTCTCATTCCATGTGATTTTCAAGAAATTGTTTAGTGCTCCGCCTTGGCCGATCTTGGCGCGAGTATCAATCTAATGCCGTTATCGATATACAAGAATATTTCATTGCCCGAACTTTCCCCAACGTGTATGACCCTCGAACTAGCCGACCGTTCTACGACCCGCCCCATCGGTATAGCCGATGATGTTTCTGTAAAAGTGGGGAAGTTACATTTTCCCGCGGATTTTATTGTAGTGGATTTCGATGCCGACCCTCGAGTACCCTCATTCTCGGGAGGTGTTTCTTGAGGACCGATCGTGCCTAATTGATGTGTTCAAAGGAGAGATTACTTTGAGAGTGAACAAAGAAGCCGTAACGTTTAACATTAATCAAACGTCGGGGTACTCATCCAATTTCGACGATGCTTCCATCAACCGAATTGATGTTATTGATATTTCTTGTGAGGAGTACACTCAAGAGATTCTCGGTTTCGCTAACAATTCCAAAGTCGGCAACTCTACCCCTTCTGTTGAAACTTCTGATTCACCTTCTAATCTAATTTCTAAACCAACTTCTGAACAACCTTCTGAATCAATCATTGCTGACTCCCCCCCCTCTCTTACTCCATTTGAGGGAGGTGACTTCTTTTTGGAAAAGATCGATGAATTTCTTGCTATTGATGAATCGATTCCACCGGGAATTGATGATGGTGTTTATGATTCGGAGGGAGATATTCTTTATCTCGAACAATTGCTAAATGAAGATCCATCACCGTCACTCCCTCCGAAAGAGATCACGATTGAAGAAATCAAAGAAATACAAATGTCAAATGAAATTCCTCCGGAGCCTGAGCTCAAGGATTTACCTCCTCATCTTGAATATGTTTTTCTTGAAGAACCGAACAAGTTTCCCGTCATTATTGCTAAGAATTTGAAAGATGAGGAGAAAACCGAACTTTTGGCCGTCCTTAAAAAACATAAGAGTGCCATCGCTTGGCAGATTTCCGACATTAAGGGCATAAGCCCATGTTTTTGTACTCACAAGATCTTAATGGAAGATGATTATAAACCCGTCATACAACAACAACGAAGGGTTAACCCAAAAATTCATGATGTCATCAAAAAGGAAGTTCTAAAACTCCTTGACGCCGGAGTCATTTACCCGATCTCAGATAATTCATGGGTTAGCCCTATCCATTGTGTCCCGAAGAAAGGCGGAATGACCGTAGTGATGAATGAAGATAATGAGTTGATTTCCACACGCCTCGTCACCGGATGGAGGGTGTGTATTGATTACCAGAAATTAAATGATGCTACTAGGAAGGACCATTTCCCACTACCTTTTATGGCTCAAATGCTCGAACATCTCACGGGGAATGAGTTCTATTGTTTTCTCGATGGTTTCTCCGGTTACTTCCAAATTCTGATCGACCCACAAGATGAAAAGAAGACGACTTTCACTTGCCCTTATGGAACGTTTGCTTACCGACGAATGCCATTTCGCTTATGCAATGCTCTCGGCACGTTCCAAAGGTGCATGATTGCGATTTTCCATGATATGATCGAGAAGAATATGGAGGTGTTTATGGATGATTTCTCGGTTTATGGAGATTCTTTCACTTGTTGCATCTCTCATCTAGACCTCATGCTACAAAGGTGTGAAGACACCAATTTGGTCTTGAATTGGGAGAAGTGCCATTTCATGGTTCGAGAGGGCATTGTCCTCGGCCATAAGATATCCAAATCAGGGATTGAGGTCGACCGAGCCAAGGTCGATGTCATTGCTAAGTTACCTCATCCCACTACCGTCAAGATTCGGAGTTTTTTGGGTCATGCCAATTTCTATCGCCGTTTCAATCAAGACTTCTCTAAGATAGCCCGCCCTCTGACCCATCTCCTTGAAAAGGATGCTCCGTTTATCTTCACTAATGAATGCATTGAAGCCTTGTTGGGATATGAAAGTGTTGAAGAATGATAAAGTACTGGAAAAAGTCAAAGAGTCAAAGTACTGCTAAAGATAAAGTCAAAGTACTGCTGTTGAAGTCAAAGTACTGCAAGAACAAAGAACTGTTTTATTCGTTTATAGAAAGTCTTGTAATTCTAGAATATTCTTTATTAGATTACTTGTCGTACAAGGATACAAATTGTAAACCGACTAGGGATATCCTTGAGCCTACCCCTAGATTGGCATTAGAGGTACGAGTTCACAAGTTTAGAATACGCGACATTATTAGAGTTTTAGAGAGAAGTTTGATATTATTAGAGTTGTTAAAGAATCTGCATAATAAGCAGAGTTAGAGTTATTAATAAAATCGTTCAAAGTTAAAGTTATTCTTCTTAGCTTTGTTAAGTAAATTCCGCATACTTAATAGAGTTTGCTCAGTGTTTCTTTGTTAATAACTTAAGATTTATCGTGGTTATTAAACCTTAACAAGCTATTTAAGTTAGTTTGGTTAGAGTACATCGATCAAACAAGTGGTATCAGAGCTTATGTGGAAACTCTGACTAAGAAGAAACCCTTAAACCCTACTACAACAAATCCTTAAGATGTCGACTGAAGCTGTTCCACCACCATCAATCACCTCACTCAGAATTCCAATCATCAAGAAGGGAGAATATGACCTATGGTGCATGAAGATGAGGCAGTACATTGCCATTACAGACCATGCACTATGGAATGTAATTGTCAATGGTAATGAAGTTGTTCAAGAACCTGTGGAGATTGCTGGACAACCTAAACCACCCAAACCAGTCTTACCAGTAGCTACCACAAGGAATCAATAGAAGGCTCTTAACATACTCTTATCGGCTATACCTGATGGACATCTTTTGAAGTTTCATGATGCTAAAGATGCTAAGCAGCTCTTGGCTGCTCTCAAGACCAGATTTGGAGGGAATGAAGCTTCTAAGAAGATGCACAAAAATCTGCTGAAACAACAGTTTGAAACTTTCACTGTTGGTGAAAGAGAGAGTCTTGATGCTGCATATGATAGATTTCAAAATCTCCTCAATATGTTGGAGTTATACAAGGCAGAAGTATCTGTTGAAGATGCTAATCTGAAGTTCTTAAGGAGTTTGCCATCCACATGGCATGTGATTGCTACTATGATCGAGAGGACAACCGTGTTTGGATGTCATGGACTTTGATGATCTCTACAATCATCTGAAGGTGTATGAGCATGAGATAAATGGCCAAACCAGTTCCAAATCACACAATATTGCTTTTCTCATCATCTGAAAAGAAGGCGCATACTTCCACCAAAAGTATCTTGCTTCTCCTCAAAGTACTTGTTGCTCAAAGTAATGCTGTTTACACACCTCCTCAGCAAGTCCCACAGACTACTACCATGCACTCAGATGAAGTTGTATTCTCTTTCTTTGCACAGCAAGCTTCTTTACCTGTAACCTATGAAGAAGATCTCTCACAGATTGAAGAGGATGCTTTAGAAGAAATTGATATCAGGTGGCAAGTTGCAATGATCACCGCAAGGATCAAGAAGTACATGAAGAAAACAGGAAAAAGCATTGACTTCAAACCAAAACAGGGTATCACTTTGACAAATCCAAAATTGAATGCTTCAATTGTCAAAAGACTGGACATTTTGCTAGGGAGTGCAGGTTTGCTAAGTATCAAGCAAACAAGTTGACTGAAAAACCAAAGCTGGAGCTCAAAGAAATTCCAATTACTGAAACAAAGGCTTTGGTTGCTCAAGAGAAGTTATCAGAGGTTGACTGGAGTGAAGAGTTTGATGATAAACCAGTGACTTACTGTATGGTAGCAGTGGAAGAAGCAAGAAGATTCAGTGGTAGAATTGGACCGAGCACCTTTTGATGAGGAACCTGAACATGTTGCTTTGGAATCTGGAGATGGTTTTGGAGGATTTGATTGGAGCATGGAGAGTGAAGATGATTCTGTTCTACTTGCAATGGTGGCTACTTCACCAAGTTCACCTCCTATCTCTGAGGTATGCTCAAATTGTCATGATTTTTCTCAAAAATTACTTGGCGCTTATGTAATTGAAAGAGATAATTGTGTTAGGCCTAGGTCTGAGGTAGCCGGTTATCAAATAACCTTAGAATCTATGGAAGCCAAAATCTTAACACATGAAAATAATGAAGTAGCTTGGGTTGAAAAGTATGCACACAGACTATCAGTTAAAACTAAGTGAATGGAAATTAAACTGTAAAATTTCAAATAGAGAAACCTGACTAAAGAAAGAGATGATTTGTTGGCTAAGTTTGCTGCTTGGGGTGAATCTGGACTTTCACATGTTACTTATGTTCAAAAACAGAGAAGAGCTTACATTAAAACTGGCTTAGGTTTTGGTATGGACTTTGATAACATAGAAGAGAATCAATCTAATGATGACCTAGAGGATATAACCACTAGTGATGATGAACTCATTAATTATGTAGACACATCTAGTAATGAGGATTCAATTAGTGAACCACCTCCTGAGTATTAGAAAGACAATGGTTATCATGCAGTTCCCCATCCCACTGGAAGTCATCAACCCCCTAGGCCCGATGTTTCTCGTTTTGGAGTAGACAGTCTAGAATTTAGGAAAAAGCTAGTTGGTCAGTCTAGGTCTGAAACCCCCAAAGAAACTGTTGAAAATAATGTTCAAAGTCAAGCAGTACCTTCAACTCAAAGTACTGCTTCACAAGCAGTACCTTCGGGAAAATATTTTCAAAACGGTACTGCTAAACCTTTTTGGGATAACTTTGGTCAAAACAAGTTTAAACATTCACCTAGAAGGAAAAATAGTTTTGGTCATAGACATAGAAGAAGTCACTTTGGGAGTATGGGTCAAAAACTGTGTTTTGTGTGTTTTAGTCCTACTCATTTAATCAAGGATTGTGAACATCACTCAGAATACCTTAGAAAATTCCCAAAGAACAGGTTTGTCACCCAGAAACCTAGAGAGACCAAACCAGTTTGGAATAATTCAAATAGGGTCAATCAAAGCAATTTCTCACCAGATCATAGGTACACTCACCAGAGAAGACCTTTTTCTAGATCACCAGTACCTTCATTCACAACTTTCTTTTGATAATTTTCGTAGCTTTTCAGTAGTATTTAGAACTTTTCTGAATTTTTTCATAAATTTCCATAGCCTTTTACTATTTTTCTGCATTTAAAAACATTTTTTAGTGCTTTTAAATAGCTTTTAATTGAAATAAATCAGAAAATTTTCAAAAAAATATAAAATCAATTTTTTTAGATTTAGAAAAATCAAAAAGTCATAAAAAATATTTTTTCAGATTTTTCCTAGTTAAAATAGTATTTTCTTGACATTTAATTAGATTTTATTAGTTTTTAAATTCATAATAATTAGAGAAAAAGTCAGAAAATTATAATTTCAGTTTTGAAAATTCGTTTTAGTTAATTTAGATTTTTTTTAAATAGTTTGGTAATTTTCTTGTAATTTTTCATAATTTTTAGCTCTTTAATTCAATTTTAAAAATACAAAAATAGTTTTTAATTCATTTAAAATCAAGAAAAACCAAAAAAACTAGTTTTTAATTTTATTTAGTTTTTAAATCACATTCCTAGCTGTATAAAAATATTAGATCACTTCTAGGGGTTAAATTAGATTAGTTTACGTTTTAATATACGTTTTAGTAATTACATTATTTGCATTTTAGTTTAAATTTGCATAATTAGTTGTAATATCTTGCTTGCACCATAGATTTAGTGATTTTAATTGCTTCCCTTTACTTTTGCTTGCCCCGTAGTTTAGAAATCTCCAAAATCCTTTTTAAAACAATTCAAATCCCGAATAACGCGACGTTTGTTTAAAATTTTATTCATCCCTCACTAGGAACGATCCTGGGATTCAAATCTAATACATTTGAGTTTCCCAAATACTACAAATACTATAATTGGTTTCTTTCCAAAGAATCAATTTTTGGCGCCGCTGCCGGGGACGGCATGTAGTGAGTTTCTGATTCCGTCTCGATTCGCGTGTATTTGAAGATCCTTCTCCGAGTGAAGTTATTGTTTTGTTTTGTGAATATTTCATTTTCAAAAACCCAAAAACATCTAAAAAACAAAAAACATTCTTCCTAGAGTGTTTACAAAACCATAAAAATTAAAAAGCCAACAAAAGAAATCGAAACGTCCATTGTTACGTCGGGTCACCTTGAAAGTACAACCTATACACGGGGTATAAGGAAGTCTTGACATTAAATTGCAGACTGAAGAAAGATCCACTCTTCTTTCCCACTTCGCTGCGCATACTTTTGAGATCTACCGAGCACCGGTTGACGGGACGGTTACTAAAAAGATTTTTTTTCAAAAAAAGTTTTCTTAAATATAAAAACCAAAAAGATTTTCCTTTTTCAAATTTAGTTTTCTTTTTACTTTTTGATTTTGATTTTTAGAGCATGCGCACTCGTTCTCAATCAAGACGACTTCGTAATCGAAACGTAACCGAAGTTACGTAATATGGCTGCCAATCAAGGACCACCCGTTCCTCGTCCCAACCCACCTCCGTTAATTAAAATGTAGCTCCCGATCTCGAACGATGGGGAGTTATGCCAACCTACCATGTACGGGAGGGGAGGACCCATTGCTCCCATTAATATTCAAGCCACGGATTTTGGTTTGAAACATCATATGATTCAACAAGTGCAGAATAGTTGAAAATTTCACGGTTTACCGGATGACGATGCTAATAAGCATCTTGACAAATTTCTAACAGTCACCCAGAGTATGAAACAAAATGGGGTCTCCGATGACGCCCTTCGTCTATACCTTTTCCCATACTCATTGACTCATCACGCTACCTCTTGGTTTGATTGACTTCCGAAAAATTCGATTCATACTTTTGAGGAAATGGTTTCTAAGTTTTCGGCAAAGTATTTTCAACCGATATCAGTAATTTCCGACAATATCCTGACGAATCTTTGTTTGAAGCTTGGGAACGTTATAAGCTTGCAATTGATAGATGTCTGGATCATAACATATTGCTCGTCACTCAAATTGATACATTTTATAATGGTTTGACGTTGAGACACCGTGACACGATCAATGCTGCTGCCGGTGGAACTTTCATGAAAAGACGTCCCGAGGAATGTTATGATGTTATTAAGAACATGACCGCCCATCACAATTATTGGGACTCTTCTGCTGAAAGAGGCGATTCATCTTGATCAAATACGTCTTCTTCTCCCGAAATAGCTGCTCTTAACAAAAAGATTGATGATTTATTAAGGATAACTCAATTGAATAATCAGAATCAGCATGTGAAAGCGGTGAACCCGGCTTGTGAGACTTGTGGAGGTACTCATTCTTATTCCGAGTGCCCAGCCATCGGTGGCTACCCTCAACAGAATGTTTATGCTGCCACGGAAGACTACAATCAACCGCAAGGAGATCGAAATCTTCTTAGCTACCATTCAAACAATTACCTCGGACCTCTCGGTTTCAATCAACCTCAACCGCAAAACCAAAATCAAAATCGTTTCAATGGTAAGCACAATGCTAATCAAAACCGAGGAGCTAATTTCAATCATGGTAATCAAAATTACTAAGATCCTCCACCTCAAGTTTACCAACAACCTTCTCATCCTCAACAACCTTATTAGCCACCTCATCCAGATCTTATGAACTACATCAAGAACACAGATGTCACAATTAAAGCGATGCAAAAATCGGATCAACAAGATGAGGGTTGAATTTAAAAGGAAATTGATACGGCTCGAGTAAGGCGGACAAACGAATTGAAGAATATGATGAGCAGTTTCATGCAGATGAATGTGCCCTCGGGTTCCGGTACTCTTCCAAGTAACACGATTCCTAACCCGAGAGGTGACATGAAATCGATCACTACCCGAAGTGGTGTAGCTTACGATGGACCCAAGGTTCCTACCACTACTTCTTCTTCCTCTCGTGTGGTAGACCATGAGACCGGGGTGACAAAGGACCCGGTGCTTCCTACTAATAAGGGGAGTACCAAGAATGTCCAACCCACGGTTGTTCCGACTTCTAAGCCCGAAGATGCTCCCATTAATGTGAAGAAATCTAACCCGAAACCGTCTATTCCATATCCGTCACGTCTAAAGGATCAAACTCTTCGTGAAAACTCTAATCATCAAATGGAAACGTTCTTCCAAATTTGACTTGAATGTGGAGATCAGTTTTGTGGATGCCCTTCTCTTAATGCCTAAACTTGCTTCTACGATTAAGGGTTTGCTAACAAATAAAAAAAAACTTTATGAGCTTGTAAAACATCTCTGAATGAGAATTGTTCGGCGGTTACCCTCAAGAAACTTCCCGAAAAGTTAGGTGACCCCAGCAAGTTTCTCATTCCATGTGATTTTCAAGAAATTGTTTAGTGCTCCGCCTTGGCCGATCTTGGCGCGAGTATCAATCTAATGCCGTTATCGATATACAAGAATATTTCATTGTTCAACTTTCCCCAACGTATGACCTCGAACTAGCTCGATCGCTTCTACGACCCTACCCCATCCGGTATAGCCGATGATGTTTCTGTAAAAGTGGGGAAGTTCCATTTTCCCGCGGATTTTGTTGTAGTGGATTTCGATGCCGACCCTCGAGTACCCTCATTCTCGGGAGGTGTTTCTTGAGGACCGATCGTGCCTAATTGATGTGTTCAAAGGAGAGATTACTTTGAGAGTGAACAAAGAAGCCGTAACGTTTAACATTAATCAAACGTCGGGGTACTCATCCGATTTCGACGATGCTTCCATCAACCGAATTGATGTTATTGATATTTCTTGTGAGGAGTACACTCAAGAGATTCTCGGTTTCGCTAACAATTCCAAAGTCGGCAACTCTACCCCTTCTGTTGAAACTTCTGATTCACCTTCTAATCTAATTTCTAAACCAACTTCTGAACAACCTTCTGAATCAATCATTGCTGACTCCCCCCCCTCTCTTACTCCATTTGAGGGAGGTGACTTCTTTTTGGAAAAGATCGATGAATTTCTTGCTATTGATGAATCGATTCCACCGGGAATTGATGATGGTGTTTATGATTCGGAGGGAGATATTCTTTATCTCGAACAATTGCTAAATGAAGATCCATCACCGTCACTCCCTCCGAAAGAGATCACGATTGAAGAAATCAAAGAAATACAAATGTCAAATGAAATTCCTCCGAGCCCTGAGCTCAAGGATTTACCTCCTCATCTTGAATATGTTTTTCTTGAAGAACCGAACAAGTTTCCCGTCATTATTGCTAAGAATTTGAAATATGGGGAGAAAACCGAACTTTTGGCCGTCCTTAAAAAGCATAAATGTGCCATCGCTTTTGTACTCACAAGATCTTAATGGAAGATGATTTCAAACCCGTCATACAACAACAACGAAGGGTTAACCCAAAAATTCATGATGTCATCAAAAAGGAAGTTCTAAAACTCCTTGACGCCGGAGTCATTTACCCGATCCGATAATTCATGGGTTAGCCCTATCCATTGTGTCCCGAAGAAAGGCGGAATGACCGTAGTGATGAATGAAGATAATGAGTTGATTTCCACACGCCTCGTCACCGGATGGAGGGTGTGTATTGATTACCAGAAATTAAATGATGCTACTAGGAAGGACCATTTCCCACTACCTTTTATGGCTCAAATGCTCGAACATCTCACGGGGAATGAGTTCTATTGTTTTCTCGATGGTTTCTCCGGTTACTTCCAAATTCTGATCGACCCACAAGATGAAAAGAAGACGACTTTCACTTGCCCTTATGGAACGTTTGCTTACCGACGAATGCCATTTCGCTTATGCAATGCTCTCGGCACGTTCCAAAGGTGCATGATTGCGATTTTCCATGATATGATCGAGAAGAATATGGAGGTGTTTATGGATGATTTCTCGGTTTATGGAGATTCTTTCACTTGTTGCATCTCTCATCTAGACCTCATGCTACAAAGGTGTGAAGACACCAATTTGGTCTTGAATTGGGAGAAGTGCCATTTCATGGTTCGAGAGGGCATTGTCCTCGGCCATAAGATATCCAAATCGTGGATTGAGGTCGACCGGAGCCAAGGTCGATGTCATTGCTAAGTTACCTCATCCCACTACCGTCAAGATTCGGAGTTTTTTGGGTCATGCCAATTTCTATCGCCGTTTCAATCAAGACTTCTCTAAGATAGCCCGCCCTCTGACCCATCTCCTTGAAAAGGATGCTCCGTTTATCTTCACTAATGAATGCATTGAAGCCTTGTTGGGATATGAAAGTGCTGAAGAATGATAAAGTACTGGAAAAAGTCAAAGAGTCAAAGTACTGTTAAAGATAAAGTCAAAGTATGAAGTCAAAGTACTGCAAGAACAAAGAACTGTTTTATTCGTTTATAGAAAGTCTTGTAATTCTAGAATATTCTTTATTAGATTACTTGTCGTACAAGGATACAAATTGTAAACCGACTAGGGATATCCTTGAGCCTACCCCTAGATTGGCATTAGAGGTACGAGTTCACAAGTTTAGAATACGCGACATTATTAGAGTTTTAGAGAGAAGTTTGATATTATTAGAGTTGTTAAAGAATCTGCATAATAAGCAGAGTTAGAGTTATTAATAAAATCGTTCAAAGTTAAAGTTATTCTTCTTAGCTTTGTTAAGTAAATTCCGCATACTTAATAGAGTTTGCTCAGTGTTTCTTTGTTAATAACTTAAGATTTATCTGTGGTTATTAAACCTTAACAAGCTATTTAAGTTAGTTTGGTTAGAGTACATCGATCAAACAAGTGGTATCAGAGCTTATGTGGAAACTCTGACTAAGAAGAAACCCTTAAACCCTACTACAACAAATCCTTAAGATGTCGACTGAAGCTGTTCCACCACCATCAATCACCTCACTCAGAATTCCAATCATCAAGAAGGGAGAATATGACCTATGGTGCATGAAGATGAGGCAGTACATTGCCATTACAGACCATGCACTATGGAATGTAATTGTCAATGGTAATGAAGTTGTTCAAGAACCAGAGATTGCGACAACCTAAACCACCCAAACCAGTCTTACCAAGAGCTACCACAAGGAATCAATAGAAGGCTCTTAACATACTCTTATCGGCTATACCTGATGGACATCTCTTGAAGTTTCATGATGCTAAAGATGCAAAGCAGCTCTGGGCTGCTCTCAAGACCGTGATTTGAGGGAATGAAGCTTCTAAGAAGATGCACAAAATCTGCTGAAACAACAGTTTGAAACTTTCAATGTTGGTGAAAGAGAGAGTCTTGATGCTGCATATGATAGATTTCAAAATCTCCTCAAAATGTTGGAGTTATACAAGGTAAGTATCTCATTGAAGATGCTAATCAAGTTCTTAAGGAGTTTGCCATCCACATGGCATGTGATTGCTACTATGATCAGAGGACAACCAGGTTTGGATGTCATGGACTTTGATGATCTCTACAATCATCTGAAGGTGTATGAGCATGAGATAAATGGCCAAACCAGTTCCAAATCACACAATATTGCTTTTGTCAATCGAAAGAAGGGCGATACTTCCACCAAAAGTATCGCTTCCTCAAAGTATCTGTTGCTCAAAGTACCATTGCTGTTTACACACCTCCTCAGCAAGTCCCACGGACTACTACCATGCACTCGATGAAGTTGTATTCTTTCTTTGCACAGCAGCTTCTTTACCTGAACCTATGAAGAAGATCTCTCACAGATTGAAGAGGATGCTTTAGAAGAAATTGATATCATGTGGCAAGTTGCAATGATCACTGCAAGGATCAAGAAGTACATGAAGAAAATAGGAAAAAGCATTGACTTCAAACCAAAATAGGGTATCACTTTTGACAAATCCAAAATTGAATGCTTCAATTGTCAAAAGACTGGACATTTTGCTAGGGAGTGTAGGTTTGCTAAGTATCAAGCAAACAAGTTGACTGAAAAACCAAAGCTGGAGCTCAAAGAAATTCCAATTACTGAAACAAAGGCTTTGGTTTCTCAAGAGAAGTTATGAGGTTGACGGAGTGAAGAGTTTGATGATGAACCGTGACTTATCAGATGATAGCAAAGGGAAGAAGCAAGTGAAGATTCAGTAGAATTGGACCGAGCACGCTTTTGATGAGGAACCTGAACATGTTGCTTTGGAATCGGAGATGGTTTTGGAGGATTTGATTGGAGCATGGAGAGTGAAGATGATCCTGTTCTACTTGCAATGGTGGCTACTTCACCAAGTTCACCTCCTATCTCTGAGGTATGCTCAAATTGTCATGATTTTTATCAAAAATTACTTGGCAGTTATGTAATTGAAAGAGATAATTGTGTTAGGCCTAGGTCTGAGGTAGCCGGTTATCAAATAACCTTAGAATCTATGGAAGCCAAAATCTTAACACATGAAAATAATGAAGTAGCTTGGGCTGAAAAGTATGCACAACAGGACTATCAGTTAAAACTAAGTGAATGGAAATTAAACTGTAAAATTTCTGAAATAGAGAAACTGACTAAAGAAAGAGATGATTTGTTAGCTAAGTTTGCTGCTTGGGGTGAATCTGGACTTTCACATGTTACTTATGTTCAAAAACAGAGAAGAGCTTACATTAAAACTGGCTTAGGTTTTGGTATGGACTTTGATAACATAGAAGAGAATCAATCTAATGATGACCTAGAGGATATAACCACTAGTGATGATGAACTCATTAATTATGTAGACACATCTAGTAATGAGGATTCAATTAGTGAACCACCTCCTGAGTATTAGAAAGACAATGGTTATCATGCGGTTCCCCATCCCACTGGAAGTCATCAACCCCCTAGGCCTGATGTTTCTCGTTTTGGAGTAGACAGTCTAGAGTTTAGGAAAAAGCTAGTTGGTCAATCTAGGTCTGAAACCCCCAAAGAAACTGTTGAAAATAATGTTCAAAGTCAAGCAGTACCTTCAACTCAAAGTACTGCTCCACAAGCAGTACCTTCGGGAAAATCTTTTCAAAACAGTACTGCTAAACCTTTTTGGGATAACTTTGGTCAAAACAAGTTTAATCATTCACCTAGAAGGCAAAATAGTTTTGGTCATAGACATAGAAGAAGTCACTTTGGGAGTATGGGTCAAAAACTGTGTTTTGTGTGTTTTAGTCCTACTCATTTAATCAAGGATTGTGAACATCACTCAGAATACCTTAGAAAATTCCCAAAGAACAGGTTTGTCACCCAGAAACCTAGAGAGACCAAACCAGTTTGGAATAATTCAAATAGGGTCAATCAAAGCAATTTCTCACCAGATCATAGGTACACTCACCAGAGAAGACCTTTTTCTAGATCACCAGTACCTTCATAAACAGTACTTTCTCAAAGTACTGCTCTCTCAAAACAAGGTACTGCTAACACTTCTTGGAATAGGTATCCTAGGAGATCTCATTATTATCAACCTAGAAGGTATTATAATTCACAAAGGGGATCTAGATCACAGGAACCAAGTGTTAAAACAGAATGGGTTAAGAGAGAAAGTACTGCTGAGGGACACACAGTACTTTCAATAAAAAGTGAATCAGATGTTTTTGTGATACAAGAAAAAGAGAATGAACGTGTAAAAGAGAATTGTGTTGAAAATCTAGAAAGTTTTGAAAATCCACATGCTAAAAATCAAAAGATAATTATGGATCATGTTTTGAAAAACAGTAGAAATTACATACTCAAAGAATTTGAGTTTGTAACTCCACAAGGGGAACACAAGTCAGTAATGTCTTGGGTTCCTAAAAGTCACTAACTCTTTTATCTTTGTGCAGGGCAACCCAGAAGAGGAGCTTAAAGATCATTTAATTATAGATAGTGGTTGCTCGAAGTATGACAGAGACAAAGAGATTCTGTATGATTTTAGATCTATTAGTGGAGGAAGAGTTGCATTTGGGAATGATCCCAATGGAGGAAGGATTACTGGAAAAGGAACTATCAAAGCAGGGCGTATAGATTTTGAGAATGTTAGATATGTGAAGGAGCTCAAGTTCAACTTATTGTCAGTCTCTCAGATCTGTGATAAACAGCATCCTGTGTTATTCATTGACATAGAATGTCTCATCCTTTCCTCTGAATTCAAGCCTGTTGATGATAACTTGGTAGTTCTTAGAGTACCAAGAACAAATGATGTGTATAGTTTAGACATGAAGAGTCTACATTCTTATGGAAGAGCCACATGTTTGGTGGCAAAAGCAACATCTGAAGAAGCACATCAGTGGCATAGAAGATTAGGCCATGTAAGTTTCAAGAATATCAACAAACTGGTCCAAGGGAATTTAGTTAGAGGTTTACCTTCAAAGACTTACAAGAATGATCACTCATGTTTGGCATGCAAGAAGGGTAAACAACACAAAGCTTCATGCAAGAAGCTTGAAGAGAGGACTATTAGAGAACCTTTGGAACTGTTACATGTGGATTTTTCTGGACCTGTTTCTGTGGCAAGTTTAAACAAGAAAAAGTACTGCTTAGTTGTAACAGATGATTACAGTAGATTCAGTTGGGTATTTTTCTTGGGATTTAAAGATGATACTTTTGATGCTATTCAGACACTCATAATAGCACTTGAAAACCAATTGAGACTCAAGGTTAGAGGTATTAGATGTGACAATGGAACTGAATTCAAGAACAAGCTTATGGATGAATTTTGTGCAAACAAAGGAATCAAGAGGGAGTTCATTATTGCAAGAACACCACAGCAGAATGGTGTTGCGAAAGGAAGAAAAGGACTTTGATTGAAGCAACGAGAACAATGCTAGCAGATTCACAACTACCTATTCAATTGGTGAAGCTGTAAGTACTGCTTGCTATGTACTTAATAGAGTATCAGTTACTAAGCCACAGTTGAAGACACCTTATGAGTTGCTGATGGGCAACAAACCCAACATTAGTTTTATGAAGCCTTTTGGATGCCCTCTTACTATTTTGAATACAATTGATAATCTGGGTAAGTTTGATGGCAAGTCAAAAGAAGGATATTTATTGGGTTATTGTACCAACAGTAAGGGCTTTAGAGTGTACAACAGAGTCACTAAGAAGGTTGAAGATCAAGACAATCAGAAAGGTAAAGGTCCTGATTGGATGTTTGATCTTGATGTTTTAACTCCTTCTATGAACTATGTACCTGTTAGAGAAGAAAATCAACCTGTGCATGCTGGAGAAGACTTACAGTATGTTGTTCATGGAGTTCATCTTAGACCTGATGCGGTACCTGATGAAGATCATGTTAGTCCAAAGCAAAGTACGGATGCTCCAAAGCAAAGTACTGATGCTCCAAAACAAAGTACTGATGAACCAAAATCCTCATTGTCTGCTGAGGATCAATATATTCAAGAAGAACTTAATCAGATGCTTCTTCAAGATGTTTTAGCACATTCTTATACTGATGACCAAAGAAGAGCTTATGAAGAGGCAAAGAAAAAGAACAAAACTGCAGAGTACTCTCACAGTACTTTGGACAGTACTTTTGAACAAAGTATTGTTGCACCAGTTACCAGTACTTTGGATGATTTGGATGATCCTGCCATGCTTGGATTAGAGGAAACTGATGATGAGTTTGAAGATGAAGGTATTTTCTCATATTCCAATGAAGATGCTGATTTTACTAATTTGGAAGATACTTATGGAGTTCCACAGTCTCCAAACTTAAGAATTCATAAGCATCATCCTACTGATCAAATCATTGGTCCTTCTACTTCTAGAGTGATGACTAGACACGAGCTAAGACTTTACTAAACCACATACTGCTTTACTTAGCTTTGTCTATAAACAAAACAGACAGAATCATAAGGACCATCAAACATGTCTCTTTACTTGTTTTATCTCTCAAGAGGAACCCAAGAATATTGCTCAAGCATTGACTAAAGAGAGTTGGGTTGAAGCTATGCAGGAAGAACTTCTTCAATTTAAACTTCAAGAAGTTTGGGTATTATGTGATCTTCCAGATGGGAAGAGAGTTATTGGAACCAGATGGGTTTTCAGAGTCAAGAGAGATGAAAGAGGTAATGTCATCAAAAATAAGGCAAGGTTAGTTGCACAAGGCTACACACAAGAAGAAGGAGTTGATTATGATGAAGTGTTTGCTCCTGTAGCAAGAATAGAAGCAATTAGAATCTTTCTTGCTTTTGCTTCTTATATGGGATTTCAGGTTTATCAAATGGATGTCAAGAGTGCCTTTTTATATGGCAAGATCATAGAAGAAGTATATGTCAAGCAACCTCCTGGTTTTGAAGATCCTAAACATCCTAACAAAGTCTACAAAGTTGTCAAAGCTCTTTACGGCTTACATCAAGCACCAAGAGCCTGGTATGAAAGGCTCTCTACATTTTTATTGCAACATGGTTATAGGAGAGGTTCTATAGACAAGACTTTGTTTATCAAGAGAGATAAGAAGGGTATCATGCTTGTTCAAGTGTATGTAGATGATATTATCTTTGGAGCTACCAAACAATCTATGGTCAAGGAGTTTGAAAAGCTGATGCAGAATGAATTTCAAATGAGTTCAATGGGTGAGTTAACTTTCTTTTTGGGACTTCAAGTTAAGCAGTCAAAGGAAGGAATTTTCATAAGTCAAGACAAGTATGTTACTGACATACTTAAGAAGTTCAATTTTGATGACATGAAGCCTGTTACTACACCTATTAAATCAATTAACTCATTGGGAAAGGATGAAGATGGACAACCAGTTGAAGTCAAGTTATACAGATCAATGATTGGCTGTCTTATGTATCTTACTGCATCAAGGCCTGATATCATGTTTGTAGTTTGTTTATGTGCAAGATATCAAGTCTCACCAAAGATTTCTCATATGAATGCCGTGAAGAGAATTTTCTGTTATTTGAAACAACAACCTAAGTTGGGGTTATGGTATCCAAGGGATTCACCTTTTCACTTGGAAGCTTTCTCAGATAGTGATTATCCAGGTGACAACTATGACGAAGATCAACCCACAGGTGGATGCCAATATCTTGGAAGAAGATTAGTTTCATGGCAGTGTAAAAAGCAAACAATTGTAGCAACATCATCAACTGAAGCAGAATATGTGGCTGCTGCAAGTTGTTGTGGACAGGTGCTGTGGATACAGAATCAACTCTTGGATTATGGGTTTAATTTCAAAAATACTCCCATCAATATTGATAATGAGAGTACTATTTGTATTGTGAAGAATCCAGTTTATCATTCCAAGACCAAGCATATTCAGATTAGGCACCACTTCATCAGAGATTGTTATGAGCATAGGCTCATCAATGTTGTCAAGGTCCATACAGATGATAATGTAGCTAATTTACTCACCAAAGGATTTGATGTTTCACGATTTACTCACTTGGTGGTGAGTATTGGTATGATCAATTACTGAGCTACATTTAAGGGGAGGACTATTTAGTGTTAATATAGTCCTATGCATTACTTGAGGGGAGGATATTCATGTTTGTTTGCTATTGTAAAGAAGAGAATGGAAAAGTACTGCTTTTTGCTTTTTTGGAAAGTACTGCTTGGGAAAGTACTGCATACGAGGAAGTACTGTTTGTCTTATTAAAAGTACTGTTCCAACGGTAATATTGAGGGGTAATTATTACTAACGGTAACTTTGGTATTTATGGCTGTGATTTTTTAAATCTCACCTATAAATAACTACTCTCCGATTTTCCCTCTCATATTGATACTTTAGAATCTTTTCCATATTTCTCTCACTTTCACCCATATTATTTTTCATATCTCTTACTGTGATAACATAATCATCAATGGCGAATCGTAATACAGTTTCAAAGCACAATATGGTGGCTAATTTAGACAAGACTGAAGCAAATGCAATCTTTCATGACATTATTGATTTTCTTACTGGATCGCCCATTAGTTATGCGTTATTAGTAGAACCAGATGTTATAGAACCCTGGATTCAACAATTTTGGGAAACAGCAAGGGTTCATATGGAGAATGATGAAGAATATATTCATGCTAGGGTTGCTGGGAAAAATATCAAGGTTACTGAAGCCTCTATTCGAGAAGACTTATTGTTTAATGACGAAGATGGGGTTATTCGTTTTGATAAGCAACTAATTTGGGATACTTTTGGGCACATTGGTTATGAAGGGTCTTTAACAGAACAAACATTCAGGAAACAACTATTTTGTCCTCAATGGAAGTTTTTAGTGCATGTGTTGCTTCATTGTATTAGTGCTAAAAGTACTTCGTGGGAGCAATTTGGATCTAACATAGCATCTGCTATTGTGGGCTTGGCTACAGATCGTGTTTTCAATTTTTCAAGGCTAATTCTAGATGGAATGCTTTCCCACATCACTCATGGTTCAAAATGGCTGATGTATCCAAGGTTTGTTCAAGTATTCCTCAATAAACAACTTTCAGATGTTCCGAAGCCAACAAATCTTTTATTGTTTATTTGTGGTTCAACAAGCCAAGATTTTCACCTTTATGGCTAGGAAGAGTGATTTATTCACTGGAAGGGACACTCCCTTAACTACTTCTATGATGGAAGTCGTTCAAGCTGTCAGAGCTGATGCTGCAGAAGATGAAGATAGTGAAGGTACTGTACCTGCAAGTACTGCATCTGCAAGTACTGCTTCTCAAAGTGCTTCATCTCAAGAAGGTACTACAACCCAAGGTACTGTTTCCCCAAGTACTGAAGTTCAAGAAGATGTTGCCGTTTCACCTTCTCCATCTCCACAAAGATTTGTTCCTGATTCTCAACCAGAGGAACATTCACCAATTCAAGGAGATGATTCACATACTTTATCCCCTGAAGGTTTAACATTGGATAATTATGTTTTGACAAGGGAGTTAGTCAAGTTGAAAAAGACTACTGAGGCTCAAGCTAAACAGATTAAGAAATTGAAGCTCAAGTTTAGAAGGCTCAAGAATTTTGTCTGGCCATTGGTTCAACATCATCGTCTATGGGTCAAATCTAAAAAGAAGGAGCAAAGGCAGTCTAGGAAGACCAAACGCCAAAAGGTTCACAAGCAATCTTCTGTCTAATTGGGGAGGAATTTAGAAGAAAGGAATTTGAAAGAAGATATTGTTAAGGAAAATGAACCTGAAGGTACTGAAGAACATGAAAAGACTGAAGAACAGGTCATACAAGAAACTGAGGAGCAAGTTATTGATGTTCAAGTTCAAAGTACTAATGATCAAGGTACTGAAGATCAAAGTACTGCTTTTCAACAACAAGGATCCTACAGGCAAGAATTGATTACTCCAAGGTTGTTAGACTTTGAAGAGGTAGCTGGTCCTTCAAAAACTGTACATGAAGAAGTTGTTGGTCCTTCAACTATCATACAAGAAGAAGAAGCTACATTTAAACCTATTCAAACTGCAAGTGATGACGAAACTATTGCTATAATTTTGCAAGGTTTATCACATCCAAGGGGTGTTAATATTCCAGGAGTGCAAGAAGAGGAACAACAAAGAGTTTCTCAACCTGCAATAGATCCTAAAGATAAAGGAAAAGGAATTCTGGTAGAAACTAAGAAGAAAAAGCTGACTTTGGCAGATCTTAGAGCAATTGAAGTTGCTAGGAATGAGGCTGCAGCTAGAAAAGTACAAGATGAACTTAATGTTGAAGTAGAAGCTGAAGTCACTAATGAAGAGTCTATTAATGAAGAAGCAGCTAGGAAATTACAAGAAGAATTGAATGTTGAAGCTGCTGAACCATTAGAGTCACCTATTCCTGTTAGATTTCTACCAAGAAGACCTAATCGAGCTAAAGACATAAATGCAATGATGGCTTATCTAAAAAGTCAAGGGTATAAAGGATTGCAGAGGTTGAATTATGTTGAAATGAAACAATTGTATGATGCAGCTAGAGAAGCTTATAAGAAAATTGTTGAAAGCATCAAAGATTTTAGAGATGAAGCTACATGGAAAGAAGAAGAGAGAAAGAAAAGTTTAAAAAGAAAAAGAAAAATTGAAGTTAAAGATGTACAGTTCTCAAAGAAAGAAAAAGTTGAGCTAAGATCTGAGACTAGGGATGAACTAAGAAATTATCTAAGGATAGTGGATTTTGAGTATTCTAAGGAAGATGCTGACATGAAGATGAATAAATCTCAAATTATTGCTTTTGAAGTTATGGAATCCAAAGATGGAAGTTATCTGATGTTTCATAGAGAAGATGAAAGCTTCAGAGTGTTCAACAGGTTATGGGATTTATTGTACATCATAGATAGAGTGGATCTATTTTATTTATATCATGTGGTACGAGATTACTTTGAACATAATCCATTAGAAGGAATTGGTTTAGTTCTGCTTGGAGATCTCACAACTGTTTGGGAAACTGAAGAGCAAAGCACTGATGACATTTGGAAGAATCAAGAGAATTGGGAAATTGTTTGCTGGAGATTCTTTGAAGAATCTGGAGTTCATGTTCTAGAGCTGGAAAATGGTACAATGATTCACATGTTTGCAGATAGAAGATATCCTCTTACAGTAGATCTTATGAGGAGGATGCTAGAGCATGGAATGGAAGTTGAAGAAGATAATGAAATTGCTTGTATGGTCATCAATTTGTTTATCAACTGGACTACAATTGCTGATGATGATGAATAACTGGTATGAATTTTAATTGAATAAATTATTTTTGAAAGATCAGTACTTTATTCAAAGTACTGCTGATCAAACAGTACTTTCATCAAAGTACGCTTGCACTTTTAACCAGTTAAGTGATTTTTGAAAGAAACCTTTTGTTAAGTAACAAATATTTTGAGACAAAGGTTGAATAAAATAAATGGTTTTTGAGATGGTAACATAAATAGGTTATCAATCTACCATGGATACAAAAGGATTGGCTAATCCATGAGCAAACGGCTCTGGTAAAGATATCTCAAATCCGTTTTTAGTTGACAACTTGCTAATAAGTTGTATGGTAATCAACTCACCATATCAATTAATGTGAAGAGTTGGCTAGCCCACAAGAAAATGGCTTGTGGTAAAGGCTGTGGAAAAACCATTATATGGTAATTATTTCACCATGATGAAAGAACTAACTAGTCCAGAAGGGTACAGCTTTTGGTAAAGACAACTCAAATCTGTTGATAGCTGATGATTTGCTAAAAATCATATGGTTATCAATGTACCATGGTCTTACACATCAAAACATTTGGCTACTCCAGAGTTAATGGCTTTGGTAAAGAGAACTTAAATCCATTAAATTTTCAATGATTCACCTCTCACAGGAGTTAACACACCTGGAAGTGATGAGAATAGACTGCAACTTAAACTGAATTAATGTACAAATTGTCATATGTTGCTGTGTTGCTGAAAAGATGGAGCTTGCTGGATGATGCTGTAAAAGAATAATTCTAAAGACACTTTAATAATACTGATACAAGCACATAAACTACAGAGATACAATCCAAAGACTAAGACCTAATCTTTCCTTAAAGATGGAGTAAAGATAAATTCACAAAGGAACTTGAAGTCAAGCTAGTAGAATTCAAGTTAGGAGAGGATTGTTGGGATATGAAAGTGCTGAAGAATGATAAAGTACTGGAAAAAGTTAAAGAGTCAAAGTACTGCTAAAGATAAAGTCAAAGTACTGCTGTTGAAGTCAAAGTATTGCAAGAACAAAGAACTGTTTTATTCGTTTATAGAAAGTCTTGTAATTCTAGAATATTCTTTATTAGATTACTTGTCGTACAAGGATACAAATTGTAAACCAACTAGGGATATCCTTGAGCCTATAAAAGGACCCCTAGATTGGCATTAGAGGTACGAGTTCACAAGTTTAGAATACGCGACATTATTAGAGTTTTAGAGAGAAGTTCGATATTATTAGAGTTGTTAAAGAATCTGCATAATAAGCAGAGTTAGATTTATTAATAAAATCGTTCAAAGTTAAAGTTATTCTTCTTTGCTTTGTTAAGTAAATTCCGCATACTTAATAGAGTTTGCTCAGTGTTTCTTTGTTAATAACTTAGGATTTATCCGAGGTTATTAAACCTTAACAAGCTATTTAAGTTAGTTTGGTTAGAGTACATCGATCCAACAAGCCTTTAACATACTTAAGAAGAAATTAACCGAGGCTCCGATCTTAGTTGCCCCCGACTGGGATTTGCCCTTTGAACTTATGTGTGATGCAAGTGATTACGCAATTGGGGCAGTCTTGGGGCAACGAAAGTCAAAACATTTTCAACCCATACACTATGCGACTAAGACATTGTATGAGGCCCAACATAATTACACAACTACAGAAAAAAACTATTGACCGTAGTTTCTGCTTTCGAGAAATTTAGACCCTACCTTGTCTTATCGAAGACCATAGTGTATACTGACCATTCTACCCTTAAGTACCTTTTAGCAAAGCAAGATTCTAAGCCCCGATTACTTCGGTGGGTTCTCCTCCTTCAAGAATTTGATGTCACCATTCTTGACAAAAAAGGAGCGGAGAACCTTGTTGCCGACCACTTATCTAGACTTGAGAATCCCCATCAAAGTGTGATCGAGAAAAAGGAGATCACGGAAACATTTCCTCTCGAGACACTTGGGATGATTGGTAAGAAAGACCCTAATGCCCCATGGTTTGCCGACTTTGAAAATTACCATGCGGGGAATTTCATTGTGAAAGGGTGTTGTCCCAACAAAAGAAAAAGTTTTTTAAGGATGTTAAGCATTATTTCCAGGATGACCCCTACTTTTTTAAGATTTGTGCGGATCAAGTAATCCAGTGGTGTGTTCATGGCCAAGAAGCCATTGATATTCTTAATGTTTGCCACAATGGACCCACCGAAGGCCATCATGGTGCAAGCTACACCGCCAAAAAGGTTTTTGATTCTGGGTTTTATTGGCCGACCATTTATCTAGACGCCCATGGTTTGGTTAAGTCATGTGACTCATGCCAACGTCAAGGAAAGATTTCGTAAAAAGACGAAATGCCGCAAAATGCAGTTCAAGTCTGCGAGATTTTTGACGTTTGGGGCATCGATTTTATGGGACCATTTCCATCGTCTAAGGATAATAAGTATATCCTCGTGGCCGTCGACTACTTGTCCAAATGGGTTGAAGCGAAGGCGCTACCCACCAATGACGCCCAAGTGGTTGTTAAGTTTTTGAAGAACTTGTTTTCCCGATTTGGAGCACCTCGTGCTATAATCAGTGATCGCGGTACCCATTTTTGTAATTAACAATTCGCAAAGGTTATGTCCAAATATGGAGTTACCCACCGTCTTTCTACCGCGTATCACCCGCAAACGAGCGAACAATTTGAGGTCTCCAATCGTGGATTGAAAAGGATTTTAGAAAGGACCGTAGGAGAGAACCGAGCTTCATGGGCCGATAAGTTGGATGATGCATTATGGGCTTTCCGTACCTCATACAAGACACCCATTGGGTGCACCCCCATTTAAGTTGGTGTATGGAAAGGCTTGCCACTTGCCAATCGAGCTCGAGCATAAGGCCTATTAGGCCTTGAAACAAGTTAACTTTGACCTTAAGATCGCGGGTGATCACCGTAAATTTCAATTGAATGAAATAAATGAACTTAGGGATCAGGCTTATGAGAAATATTTGATTTACAAAGAGAATACTAAGAGGATTCATGATTCTAAAATCAAAAACTGCGTCTTCAACGTTGGTGATCAAGTCCTCCTCTTTAATTCTCGATTAAAGATATTCTCGGGCAAACTCAAAACCCGTTGGTCTGGACCATTCAACGTAGCTCAAGTTTTCCCGTATGGAACTATAGAGTTATCTCAGCCTGATGGCCCAAATTTTAAGGTGAATGGTCATCGTGTTAAGCATTACTTTGGAGGGGACATCGCGTCTATGGTTGTCTCGGATCTCCAAACTTTCCCCATGGACAAATGAATTCAGGGACCGAGTCAAGCTAGCGACTCGGTGATCAAAAACGGTAGCGCTTCGTGGGAGGCACCCCATGCTTATCTCTATCTTCTTTCTATTTTCTCTAATAAGTGATGTGAAGGGGTTAGCCTCTTCGATTTCTCGTGTTTTGAGTAGTGAATTATAGTTTTTAAATTGTGTTTTTATCATAGCTTTTAGTTAAAAGTCAGTATTGTATCTCAGTTTCAATTTGTAATTAGTTTCCATTTTAATGAAAATTCATTTTACTTGAAAAATTCTCATAAGCTCTTATTAATGTTTGAAGTATTCATGATCTGCTCATAAGTTTCCATCTAAAGTTTCTTTGCTTTTATCTACTTTAATTTAAGTTTATTGTTGTTTTAAATCAAAAATCACAAAAAAATAAGGAAATTGATTGAAAAAAAAATCATAGCAAATTAGTTTATAAGCTGCAATCAGCTTTGGATTTTGTTAGATTAATTTTAGATAAGCTTATCATAGCTTATCATAAGCTTACCTCAGTTGCATAATCAGTTCACACTCAAACTCACCAAAATCAGTCGAAATCAATACAAATACCTTTGCATAATGGGAAAGCTAAGGAAGTGGTTGTAAGGGATTGGCCAAAGGGACTTTTACCAGCTTATTCTCTAAATAAGCTGGAGCTTGTAGCTGCCATTAAGTTGGTGCCCTTGTTTAGCTAGAGTCCCAAGTGAGTTATTCTAATTTTAGCTTAATATTGCATACTTACTTTTCAATTGTTGTAGTTCTGATAGATTTAGCTTAATTCTGTTAGTATAGATTATTTGAATCTATATTTAGCTTATTGAGATAGTTTATATCATATTTTGATTTAGATTTCATATTTTCATACTATTCCATTTGAATCTGTGATAATCAGTAGCATTTGGTACTTGTGGAATTTGTGTGAAATTATTGTCATAATCTCATTTAATAATCCTAAATTGATTTTTAGAATTTTTTTTGAAAGTTTGTAGGTTTGATTCATGAGTTTGCAGTGTTAGAATTCAAAACAGTTTAGTAAAGTAGTGTTTGGATCGGTTTGGTTATCTGAATTGGAGGTTAGAATAGAGGTTAGGATTAGTGCAGGCATTCATACTTAGGTAATTTTAGTTTAGTTTGATAATAAAATTCAACTTGCATTTGGTAGAAAGTCAATATGATTTTAGATCTTAATTCATTTGCGTAACCGTTAGAGTAGGATAGCATAAGCTTGCATATAGGTTCAGAATTAGTTGAAATAGTATTATTAGGTCTTAGTTCATCATAAAACATCATTTAGAATCATATAGAAGCATTCAAAATTCTTAAAAGTCAATTTACATAGTTTTGCAAAAAGTCAAAAAGTCCATTTAACATTCAAACTGTAGTTACTTTTGAATTTTTAAAAGCTTCATTCTAAGTCCAAATTGGTTAAAATTTTGGATTTCAGGACTCTGGTTAGTGGTGTTCATCAGAATATTTTTAGAATAATTTTGTAATTTTTCTAGATCAGTTGAAAAAGTTCTCAAAGTTGGTCTGTTTTGGAAAAAATGCCCTTTTCAGTTGAACTCAGTGATTACAGCTTTTTCATTAGCTTCCCATAAGCTCATAACAGCTTCTTATAGGCTCTAATTTGGCTCACAAGCTCTTTGCCAGGTTGGATGGAGTTTCCAACTTCTGGTTTTCTAAAAGCTTTTAGTTACTAGCTTATAGGACTGTTGTAAGTTGGTACATCAGGATGTTTTGCTGTTGAGATTCAGAAATATAATAGTGCATTAATTGCTTTTAATCTATGCTTATTTGATCATAGTCAGTTGCATTAGGCTTATTTCAGTTAGATTAGGCCTATTTTAGCTGTTGATTAGTTTCTGTTAGCTTATTGTGCACTTTAGCTTATTTTTTATAGCTTATTTCATATCAGTTTTCATCCAAGTACTTTATCTTCATTCACAACTTGCTTTTGATAATTTTCATAGCTTCTCAGTAGTATTTAGAACTTTTATGCACTTTTCATAATTTTCCATAGCCTTTTACTATTTTTCTGCATTTAAAAACAATTTTTAGAGCTTTTAAATGGCTTTTAATTGAAATAAATCATAAAATGTTCAAAAAAATATAAAATCAATTTTTTTTAGGTTTAGAAAAATCAAAAAGTCATAAAAAATATTTTTTCAGATTTTTTCTAGTTAAAATAGTATTTTCTAGACATTTAATTAGATTTTATTTGTTTTAAAATTCATAATAATTATAGAAAAAGTCAGAAAATTACAATTTTAGTTTTGAAAATTCTTTTTAGTTAACTTAGATTTTTAAAAAATAGTTTGGTAATTTTATTGTAATTTTTCATAATTTTTAGCTCTTTAATTCAATTTTAAAAATACAAAAATAGTTTTTAATTCATTTAAAATCAAGAAAAACAAAAAAAACTAGTTTTTAATTTTTTTTAGTTTTTAAATCACATTCCTAGCTGTAGAAAATATTAGATCACTTCTAGAGGTTAAATTAGATTAGTTTACATTTTAATATACGTTTTAGTAATTACGTTATTTGCATTTTAGTTTAAATTTGCATAATTAGTTGTAGTATCTTGCTTGCACCGTAGATTTAGAGATTTTTGATTGCTTCCCTTTACTTTTGTTTTCCCCGTAGTTTAGAAATCTCCAAAATCCCTTTTAAAACAATTCAAATCCCGAATAACGCGACGTGTGTTTAAAATTTCATTCATCCCTTGCAAGGAACACTCCGGGGATTCAAATCTAATACAATTGAGTTTCCCAAATGCTACAAATACTCTAATTCGTTTCTTTCATAAGAATCAATCATGTTGTTATGTACGAGTAGTCGCCTTGTTGATACAAAAGTTGGGCGTTTCTTGTTTGGGCTCCGGCTCTCGTATCAATTGAGGATTGTTGCTTGAGACCTGCGCACTAAAGACAGAAAACACCGTTAGGCTTACCGTGGGATTGTCTCCCACGTTTATCCTCCGGCGTGAGAGTAAGTAATCGATTTAGGGTTAAAGGTGAATTAGGGTTTTGAGATCGTACCTTTAACGAGGGATGTGATTCCCTTTATATACACACGGAATCCTTGTTGGTTCCGTGTTCCTTAACCTTCGGCGTATCCCGCCTAAGTCGGTTAGGGAATGATTATCCCCATCCTTGGGAGATATCCGATATCATATTATGTAAATAACGTTTGGTTTGGACTGCGCTGGCCTCAAACACTTATCGGTGTAGCCTACCGCCATTGATCGGGCTTATTAGTATTGGGCTTTAGTTGGGTTCGTGACCCGAATATAGACTATACGTCATCATGTCCCCAGCCTAGTATGCGCAATGTAAGGATCGCGGATGCTAGACTTATAACTACAGAAAATGAAAAACTACGGCGTAGCTAAGAAGCCAAAAAATACCCGATATACATTGTATCTAGACATATTATTTTAAAATGGGCCAGAACGGGGAAAGTCAAGCGCAGCAAATGGCCACATCGCTTATCCGAACCACATGTTGAGGATAGTGGGATCCACGTGTCACTCATCGCGTGGATGATGACACTTATATAACAAGTCAGCCTCATTTTAATGTGTGTTTCACGTTGAAAAACTCAATCCGCCATTTTAAGAAATCTTTCATTTGCAAAACAAAACGCCTATTCTCTAACCGCTGCATTGAAAGAAAACAATACCATGGTAAAACAGTTATCCGATTTTACCTCCAATATAACTGAGGATGAACTTGTAGAGTTCACCTCGGATTATTTTATACCCCTTGACTTGCATCCGGTTGTTCCGCGCTGGCATCTATTGCGATTTCCCGAAGGGAAAGTAGGGTGTACACACGGTTTTTCGAAGTTTTGCAATCAACGTGTTCCCATATCCCTATTTCGCACGACGTATTGAATTATTATCATCTACATCTATCCCACCCATCTGCATCGGTGTAGCAAAGATCACCAACTTCGAGGTTAATTGTCGATTACTGGCGATTAACCCAACTATCTACTTATTTCGTGCGTTCTACCACACAACGTGGTCGCACGGGTGGGTCTCATTTGCTAAACGCTACCGGGCGCTACCAGTGTTATACAGAGAGTCGCCGGGTAGACGACGGTGCTTCCCGCTGCTATGAATTTTATACCCATGGGACATTGCCGAAGGATGAGCCCCGCAAGGGATCATATGTCGTAGAGATGCGGAATGATAAACTCCAACCGCATCCCTATCAGTTCCTATCCTGAGGAATTTCTGGTGCATATGGGCATTAGCCGTAATTACTTTGGAATGCCAGATGAGATGCCTATCTTCCTAGGCGCTAATGGCCAGGGTGGGTGCTCATCCTTTCGCATCCCCTTTCTTAATTAACGTAAGAGTTTTCTTTTCCATTTTGCACATTATGTAACCTATGTACTTGTTGTCTTCTATTTCGCAGAGATGGATCTGTTTATGGTTGTGCAACTAGCTAAGCGGTTCAGTTAATGTAGGGATACGACCACCGGCGAGGAGAAGATCCCATACCTTGGAGGCCTCTACCTGCGCATGCACTGAAATGCATATAGGGAGACAGGGACTAGCTCGCGGTCGCAGTGGAAGCGACGCCGCCGCGCGTGCCAAACCTTAGTGCCATCCCCATTGCGCAGCCACCACCAAGTAAGTGGCGCAGCCTATGGAGGAAGAAGAAGAAGAACAAGAATCCGGGCTTAAGCGCAAAAGATCGCTCGGAGAGGTGACGCTTAGCTCATCGAGGAAAACGCCTTGTGGTCTTCACCGTTGAATCATCCCAGCGATGCTGCGCCATCTCACCCCCTCGCTAGTGTCGCCGGTCCACAAGTAAGTAATATCATTAATGTTTTTTTTTTTTTTTTTTTTATGTTTTACTTTTGCGCGCCAACCGCTTTATATGGAAAGGCTGATGATTCTTTGTCCGTATGTAGGTTTGAGCAAGTGTCGCTGGAATCGCCTCCCCAAGATATTCCGCAGGCAATCTTTGAATCTTCTGCGCCGAAAAGCAAAGTATCTGAGCCGTTGGTCTCGGGGATGTGCCAATGGACAAGCTGGTTGAAGATTTGGAGTCGCTGTCACGGCGCATCATCAAGCGAAGTTGGTTGCGCAGATAAGGGCTAAATATTCAGGAGAGAGTAGCCAAAGCGCGGAAAAGGACCAACATATTGCGGCGTTGGAGGCTCGTTTAGCTAGTGCCCCTGATCGAGATAGAGGCGGTAAATGCTTATTCGGAGAAGCTTGCAAGGGAGAAAATGGCATTACTATCCCAAATAAAACCGTGAGCGTCTGGCGCGAACGCACAAGGCATCGTAACCGGCCCTTAAATATCCGAACAGTAAGGAAGATTTGCTTACGCGGTTGGAGATCTCGGCACTACTGTGGAAAGTGCCTTGGAGGTGCAAGAGGCCAAATTGCGCAAACTTAGTATCGAATACGACGAGAAGTTGTATCCCCAACTCTTGTCGACTATAGCCGAAATAAGCAGTGGCTTATAGCCCATGGTCTTCGCCTTGCACGCCTTAGTACGCTGGAATCACCGAAGTGATTAATGCCTTCTTGGTAGTTCATGCTTTCACGGGCCTCGAGCGCAGTAAAGCGTAAGTGTGGAGAAGATGCATGAGGCAGATTTGCTAAAGGTGCCTGTTGAAAAGGTACCGGGATACAATGCTAATGCCTATGATGATCTGGTTGCAGCTGATGAGTGTGTAAATACTCATCATTTTTGGTCAAATCTGAACTGCAAAACGCTTTAAAATGCTCACAAATGCATCAAAATACTGAAAATATTCCAAAATTGCATTTTATATGTTTCAGATGCAAAATGTTTAAAATCAGATGAAAAATGAGCTAAGTTTGCATAATTGGCAGTTTCAGTCCCCCAAGTTTCAAAAGATGTCAGAAACAGTCCCTGAGCACATAATTTCAAAAGAAAAGTCACCAAAGGTCCTTTTAAAATCATAGGTTGTCAAATTTAGCCCTTTGGTGAAAAATGTCAAAAGTTTGAGAAAATTACAAAATTAGTCCTTCAAGTTTGAAATTTGGCAAGAATGGCCCCTGTAAAATTGCAAAATGGCAAGTTTGGTCCTTATACTTTGTGAGATTGTCACTTTTAGTCCTTGGAGCAACTTTTCAAAATGGCAGCATTGGTCCTTGCAATTTTCGTGATTTTACACTAATGGTCCTTGATAATTAAAGCCCTTAAACCCATTTTGGACCCTGCCATAGTTTTGGACCCCTGTCATTTATCCATTTTGACCCCCCTTTATTATTAGCCCAATCAATCCCATGGTCAAAAGCAAGAACACGCCAAAAGTCTTCATCTCCAACTGCTAACCTGCAACAATCCAACTCCCATCCCCCCTCCTCACCCCCACTCAACCATGTTCCCCCCACCTCAACTAACTTCCAAGGATCATTTATTGCCCTCCCCCTCATCTCACTCAACCTCAACTGTTAAAAACCTTTTTTGGCGCCAAAAACGGATTCAAGGGCCAAGATCTTTTTCAGACATCCAATGGTCAAGAAAGGTGATGGGATTAGCTCAGAGTAGTGAGAGAAAAGACTTGGGTTATATAAAGAAAGCAAGAGGAGCAAGAGGAGAGTCTAGTAGTTTTATTTTTATCTTAAAATGTCGTTTTTAATTTAAAGTCTTTAAATTAGTATAAAACCTGTAATATCTTATTTCTTTGTATCAAACTAAGGTATTTGTATCATTATAACTTGTTTCCAAGTATCAATTCAGTTTATGATTAAAATTCCTTGTTTAAAGCTTACTGTTGAATTTTTCATTTTCAATTCTCACACAAAAGCTTCCAATAGCTTGTTTCTCAGTTCCATTAAGCTTATATGGGCTTAGCATAGCTTTTTATAAGCTTAAGTTTAAGTTTCAATCAATATTGAGTTTGGTCAAAGAAAATCAAAATGGGCCAAATTTGTATTCAGAAATGGACATGGGTTGGTGCAGCATGGAAATGGGTTGATTTGGAATGATTTGGGTGGAAATACTTAGGATAGAGGTTCTGTGATTGTTTGTTGCATGCCATTGTGGCAAAGGACAATTTGTAAGTTATTTCAAGGTTTCTTTGTATAATCTTCATTTTTAGCTATAACTGGTTTAAATCTGTTCCTTAAGTTGTATTTAGGATATAAGAATGTAGTTTGATCATTGATGCAAGTTTGAAAAGTGTTTGTCTCTTTTAATCTTCATAACAGTAAGATAAGGTGTGTTTGGATTTGCTGATAAATCTGTCCCATAGGCTTGTTCAGTGATCTAGGTTTGTTTGTTCATGCTTGTTCAGTTCATATATACTTATATCTGTCAAAGTTTTGAGCCTGCACAGGCTCAAAGTCAAAATCCATTGAAATCTATCCTATTCAGTTAACTGTTGAGATTTTGAAATGATAAAAAGTTGATTTGTGTTTAGAATTGAGAAACATAGCTTGTGTTAGTTTCATTTCATCCATTAACATCATATTCAGTCCTTGAAGTTAGCTTAAATCTCACCAAAGTCAAGGTCCATATTTCTTCAAAAGTCAAAAAACAGTAAAATCATGTTTTGAGCCAACTGAGAAGGATTTTTCATTGGTTCATTTCTAAGCCAATTTCAGTGCAATTTGTTGTTTTAAAAAGTTCAACTGGTTCCCTTTCTTGTCATCATTTTATCAGATTTTTGCAAATTTCTTAAAAGCTCCAAACTAGCTTATCAACTTGGGCCTAGTTGCCCTGCTCCACTCATCCCGTTGACACCGAGATTTTCTCAGTTCTTGTAGCTTGTGCACAGGGCTCATAAGGGCTTCCCATGGTCTGATTTTTGGTGCATTTGGTCTCACCCAGGTCTAGTCTAGATTCCAAGTTATAGTTTTCATTTTGAGCTTATTTTTAAGCTTGTGCTTGTGTCTAAAGATAGTACTCAGAATCTGTTTTTAAGCAAAAAGCTCAAACATCAAATCTGTTATAACTTGCATATCAGTGGTATTAGCTTGTTGATTCTCATTGAATTTTGGTTATTGTAGCATAGTTTGGCTTCTGTTAACAGCTGGTGCTTGTTGGTCTTCATTTAGCTTATTCAAGTGCTTATTTATAAGCACTTGACACATCAGTTTCAAATTCCCCCACATAAGTACCTGTTTTTCCATTTTTCCTAGCTTCCTAATATAATTTTAGAGTTTCCCTGAAATTTTCAGATTTTTCTAAGTTGATTTGCTATTTTTCTTAATTTAAAGTAGTTTTTAAGCATTTTTAATTAGCTTTTAATACAAAAAATTCAGAAAAGGTTCAAAAAAATAAGTTTTCATTTTTCTTAGGTTTAGATAAATATAAAAAGTAAAAAAGTAATTTTCCAGATTTTTCATAGTAATTTAATTAGTTTTTAATAGTTTAAAATTCCTAGAAAATCCAAAAATAATCAGAAAAATACAAAAATAGTTTTGAAAAATCTTTTTTGTCATTTTAGATTTTTCCAAGTTAAAATTTTATTTTTCTAGCTTTGTTTCCTATTTTCTTGTAATTTAGGTTATTATTTTATAGTTAAAATAGTTTTTAATTAATAATAATTAGATAAATAGTTATAAAAATAATTTTCTTTTTCTAAATATTTTCTTTTATTATTAGTTTTGTAAAAATGTCATTTTCATATTTTTAGGACTTTTATTTCTTATATCTCACTTTTTATTTCATACGTTTACGTAATTTTATTCAAACGTAAGTTTTAAGTTTTAAGTTCTAAACGTCATCAATTTTAAAAATAGTGATAGCGTTTATTTAATAGTTTTTATCTTTTTAACTTTCTTTAATTTGCATTTAAGCCGTTGTAATTTGTTGGCTTTTTCCGTAGTTATAATCATATACCAAATCCCTTTTTCGTTCAAATTTCTCGATCACTTCACGTTTGATAATCCATTGCATAGCTCGCTGGGACATAACGACCCGGGGAAACACTATACTCCCCAGATCTTCATTGCCTTCGTGCTTAGGCAGCTTTTAAGTTTGGTTACGGTCCGCCATTCACAAGTGACGACTTGAGTGATTTAGCTTGACTGTTTGGCACGCATCAAATTTTTGCGCCCATGCCGGGAGTGTCTTTGATTATCTATCGTTTAGCAGATTAGTAGTTTGAATACTCACTCATTTGTTCATATCATCCATCTCTATCTATATATATATATATATCCATATTTTCTTATAAAAAATCCAAAAACCAAAAAACAGCTGAAAACGTATAAAACACAAAAATATTTTCCTTTTGTTTCTATATATGTATCAAATATAAAAAATACAAAAAGATTTGTCGTTTTCTTAATAATAACAACATAAAATCTTACCACCCAAACCAAGGCAGTGCACTACCTAACCTGGGGTGCGACCATAATAAGTTCCGAACCAAAGATTAAAACTTGCCTTTGTGTCCTTGTGATTGGTGTACCTTTTTCAAAGAAGCCATTCATATTGTGATTATTGGTTAAGTTCACTGTTGTTTTGCCTCGATTTTGTGTTAATTGATTTTGTTGTGATATCTACTTGTCAGAACCAGAAAACCCATAAAGATTCTTCTCACCCCATTTTTATAATTCATCTTCATAATTCCCATTTCTTTCCTTAACTCTGAGTCTCTTAGAGTTAACTCTAGTGCATGCGCATTCGTTCTTCTAGATCATTGAGTCCTTTGCGTGATCTAGCAGAAATTCCTAGACGACGTTCTCGTAGACGTGCTGCCCAAATAGTCGAACCCGAGATTCGTACTATTTCAAACAATATGGCAGACGAACGCACTATGGCGGAAATGCTCCAGCCACCCACCGAGGGTTATGGAGATGCCATCGTTTTACCAAAGTAATCAATTCGATCACTTTGAATTGAAGACACATTTGATCCAACTTGTGTCTACAAATCAATTCGCGTGGTCTGATCGTGAAGACCCGTATGCACACATCCGTTGGTTTAACAAGTTGACTTCAACAATCAATTTCAAGGATGTACCACAAAAAGTAATCAAGTTGATGCTTTTCCCATTCTCACTTGAGGGGACAGCCCGGATTTGGCTGGAAAAAGAACCCCCTCGATCCATCGAAACTTGGGAGGATCTTGTTCAAAAGTTTGTCAATTATTTCTTTCCTCCATCAAAGACGACCAACCTTAAAAATGAAATTTCTGGATTTCGTCAAAATTTCGATGAAAACTTTGGAGAGGCATGGGAGAGATTCAAAGATCTCCTCAGGAAATGCCCCCATCATGAATTCACGGAGCTTCAACAAGTCAATATCTTTTATAATGGGTTGAACTGTAACGATCAAGATTCTTTGAACGCATCCGCGGGTGGCAATATCTTGAATCGTAGACCTAAAGATGTGCTTGAAATTTGCAAGAGTAAATCAAAAGTTCCTATTTCTCGAAACAAAATCAATGTTCCGAACACTCCTGCTTCTACATCCAGTAACTCTTCTGAGTTAGCAGCTTCGATAGCCGCTCTAACGGACATGATCCATTGTATGATAAAAGAGGTAAAGGAAATCAAAAGCGAAATTCATAAGCCGGAACCAATCAAAGCCATAAACAAGGTGTGTGAAATTTGTAGTGGTCCACACGCGTATTATGATTGTCAAGCAACCGATGCTTCTTTTTACCAAGCTCCCGTAGCTGCTGTAAACCACAATCAATACCGACCACAAGCTGATCCTCACTACCGTGCACCTATCGGTATGACACCACCGGTTTTCCTCTCTGTGCAAAACCATGGCAATCAAAACCATGGCAATCAAAATCGCTTTGTTCCGAATCAAGGACAAAATTTCAATAACTCTCAAAATTTCAATCAAAACCGGAACAATTTCAACCAACATTATCAAGCTCCAAATCATCAAAGTTATCAACAACCTCCTCAAGCTCCCTTACCCAGTGACTTCATGAAAAGTACTGAGACAAGCATACGTTCAATGCAAACTCAGATCAATAACATGAGAGGTGAGCTAAAAAGGGAAATTGATACCACATTATCTCGGCAGACAAATGAGTTGAAGAATATGATGAGCAGTTTCATGAACATGAATATGAACAAAGCCTCATCATCTTCTGGAGGACTCCCAAGCAATACTATTCCCAATCCAAATGCCGAGTTGAAAGCCGTCACCACTCGTAGTGGTAAGACGCACAATGGACCTTCGACTCCTATGCCCCTCCTCCTGTAGCATGGAGTCAAGTTACCAAGGAGACAACGGACAAGGTGCATTATTCAAGCCCACAGTACCGCACGCCCCACCTTCGTAGTCCAAGCCATAAGTCCGGAACCCGAAGTTCCGAAGAAAAATCCTCGAGCGAGAAAACACTCCCATCCCGGCTCAAAAGTCTAGTCAGCTTCCCTACCCATCAAGAATGAATGATGAGAAGCTCAAAGACAAAAACAAAGAGCAGATGGAAAAATTTTTCCAAATCTTCAATGAGCTTCACTTTGATATAAGCTTCGTTGATGCTCTCGTTCTAATGCCTAAATTTGCATCCACGCTTAAAGGCTTACTCACCAACAAAGATAGGCTATCAGAGATGGCTAAAACTCCTCTCAATGAGCAATGCTCAGCGGTCCTTCTCAAGAAGCTTCCCAAAAAGCTTGAAGACCCTGGCAGATTTCTAATCCCGTGTGATTTCTCGGGGATGGTTCAATGCTCTGCCTTGGCCGATCTTGGCGCTAGCATTAACCTCATGCCACTCTTAGTATGGAAGAAGCTGTCTCTTCCTCAACTTTCATCCACTTGTATGACACTCGAGCTAGCGGACCGTTCCGTAACCCGTCCACGTGGGATAGCCGAGGATGTCGTGATGAAAGTGGGAAAGTTTCACTTTCATACTGATTTTGTTGTAGTAGACTTCGATGCAGATCCTAGAGTTCCCTTCATCTTAGGGAGAGCTTTCTTGAGAACGAGTCGTGCTCTGATTGATGTGTTTGTGAAGAGTTGACCATACGGGTTGACAACGAAGAGCTCACGTTAAATATCAACCAAGACTCCAAACCTCTATACAAACGAGTGTTGCCACAATTGATCAAAAATCTGAAAGAATCAATGCAACACTCTCAAATTTCATGGTTAAGAGTGTTCACCAAAAACGTCTGAGCTAAAAGCTTTGAAAATCAACCCTGGTTCAAACAAATGGTTTGAAAGCTGTACCAGGGATGTTAAGAGTGTTCTTGATGATGATGATCTTGAATCGGAGACTTTATCGGAAGTGGTGGAAATTGCTAGCTCTAAGAGCACACCACTTGTCCCATCTCTGGAATCAGTTTATCGTATCGAGTTTGTTAACTCTGTGGATCAAACTACACTCTCTTGGTTTCATCCGGATTGGATGATGATGTTTGTGATCCAATGGGAGACATTCTTCCCATTGAAGAATTTCTCGAAAATGATCCATCATCTCCTATTCTTATTATTTCGACTCTTCCACCCTCTCTACTCCGTTTGAGGAAAGTGACTTCATCTTGGAAGAGATTGAAGCATACTTGTCTAGTGATTCGGTTCCATGGGAAATTGATCACGCTCCAATTGACATCGAGGAAGATATTCTTCTCATTGAGAAGTTGCTTAATAATGATCCATCATCACTCCCTCCCATCGAGCTTCATAACAAGGAAGTCAAGTCGGTTGAGAAAATGAAGAATTTCCTGAGGTTGAACTTAAGGACTTACCACCTCATCTCGAGTATGCATTTCTTGAGGGTAATGATAAATTACCCGTCATTATTGCTCGAGATTTGAGTAAGGATGAAAAGACTGCTCTCATAAAGGTCTTGAAGTCACACAAGCAAGCAATTGCTTGGAAACTCTCCGACATTAAGGGTATCAACCCTGAGTTTTGTACTCACAAAATCTTAATGGAGGATGACTTTAAACCAGCAGTTCAACATCAGAGACGAGTGAATCCAAAAATCCATGATGTTATCAAACAAGAGGTTCTCAAACTTCTTGATGCAGGATTGATTTACCCTATCTCGGATAGTCCTTGGGTGAGCCCCGTTCATTGTGTACCCAAAAAGGGTGGTATAACCGTTGTTGAAAATGATGAAAACGAGTTGATTCCTACTCGATTGGTTACGGGATGGCGTGTTTGCATTGACTATCGAAAATTAAATGAAGCCACCCGTAAAGACCACTTCCCATTACCCTTCATGGACCGGATGCTTGAGAGATTAGCGGGAAACGAATACTATTGCTTTCTCGATGGTTTCTCGGGTTACTTCCAAATTCCCATTGATCCACAAGATCAAGAAAAGACCACATTCACATGTCCTTATGGAACATTTGCTTACCGACGCATGCCTTTTGGCTTATGCAATGCTCCCGGTACATTCCAAAGGTGTATGATGGCCATTTTCCATGACATGATCGAAAAGACTATGGAAGTCTTCATGGATGATTTTTCGGTCTTTGGGGATTCTTTCCAAACATGTCTCTCCCATTTGGACAAGATGCTTGAACGTTGTGAAAACACGAACCTTTGTCTAAATTGGGAGAAATGTCACTTTATGGTCAAAGAAGGAATTGTCCTCGGCCATAAAATCTCTAAGAAAGGGATTGAGGTGGACAAAGCCAAAGTTGATGTTATTTCAAAGCTACCTCCTCCCACTACTGTCAAAGGAGTTAGAAGTTTCCTTGGTCATGAGGGTTTCTATCGTCGTTTCATTCAAGATTTCTCGAAAATATCCCGGCCTATGACCGACTTCTTGAAAAAGACACTCCTTTCGTCTTCTCTAGTGAGTGCATTGAAGCGTTCCAAACTCTTAAAAAGAAACTCACTGAATCACCAATTCTTGTTGCCCCCGATTGGGATTTACCATTCGAGCTTATGTGCGACGCAAGTGATTTCGCCATAGGTGCAGTCTTGGGGCAACGCAAAGCTAAACATTTCCAGCCTATACGCTATGCTAGCAAAACCTTGAACGAAGCTCAAGAACATTACACCACGACGGAAAAAGAATTACTAGCCGTGGTGTATGCTTTCGCGAAGTTTCGGCCATACTTGATCTTGTCCAAAAGCATAGTGTATACGGATCACTCGGCTCTCAAATATCTTTTTGCTAAGCAAGATGCTAAGCCGAGATTGCTACGATGGATTCTCCTCCTACAAGAATTTGATATCACCATTCGTGATAAAAAAAGGAGCAGAGAACCTAGCGGCTGATCATCTTTCCCGTCTTGAAAATCCTCATCAAGGTGTGCTCGATAAAAAGGAGATAAACGAAACGTTTCCTCTCGAGACACTTAAGGTGGTATCTCATCGTGGAGATTCTAGTACCCCATGGTTTGCCGACTTTGCAAACTATCATGCGGGTAACTTTGTTGTGAAAGGGATGTCGTCCCAACAGAAAAACAAATTCTTTAAAGATGTTAAGCATTACTTCTGGGACGAACCCTACTTGTTTAAGGTTTGTGCGGATCAAGTCATCCGACGGTGTGTTCACGACCAAGAAGCCGATGAAATTCTCAAGGCTTGTCATCATGGACCCACGGGGGGACATAATGGCCCGAACTACACCGCCAAGAAGGTGTTTGATTTCGGTTTCTATTGGCCCACAATTTACAAAGATGCCCATGACCTCGTCAAATCTTGCAACTCTTGCCAACGTCATGGTAACATCTCTAAAAGAGATGAAATGCCTCAAAATGCCATTCAAGTGTGCGAGATATTTGACGTATGGGGCATTGACTTTATGGGGCCATTCCCGTCTTCTCGAGGGAACAAGTATATACTCGTGGCGGTCGATTACTTGTCTAAATGGGTGGAGGCGAAAGCGCTACCTACCAACGACGCCCGAGTAGTTGTGAAGTTTTTAAAGTCTCTCTTTGCCCGTTTTGGAACTCCTCGTGCTATCATTAGTGATCGCGGCACACACTTTTGCAATGACCAATTCGCAAAAGTGATGCTTAAGTATGGTGTCACCCACCGTCTCTCTACCGCGTATCACCCACAAACTAGTGGGCAAGTGGAAGTTTCGAACCGTGGTTTGAAAAGAATCTTGGAGAGGACCGTAGGTGAAAATCGTGCCTCTTGGTCGGACAAACTTGAAGATGCACTTTGGGCCTTCCGTACCGCTTACAAAACACCCATCGAGTGTACTCCTTACAAGCTCGTGTATGGAAAGGCATGTCATCTTCCGATCGAGCTTGAGCACAAAGCCTATTGGGCCTTGAAGCAGGCAAATTTCGACCTCAAGTCTTCGGGTGATCATCGGAAAGTTCAACTCAACGAATTAAATGAACTCCGTGATCAAGCCTACGAGAACTCTTTGATCTACAAAGAAAAGACAAAGAAGATCCATGACTCAAAGATTAAGAACCGCGTTTTCAACGTTGGTGACCGAGTCCTTCTTTTTAATTCTAGATTGAAGATCTTCTCGGGGAAACTTAAGACCCGTTGGACTGGTCCATTCACCATTACCAAAGTGTTTCCATATGGCACCGTCGAATTATCTCAAATAGACGGGCCAAACTTCAAAGTGAATGGACATAGGTTGAAGCATTATTTTGGAGAGGACATTCCTCATGTGGTTGTCCCGGATCTACAAACTTTCCCCATGAACCAATAAATGCGGGGATCGAGTCAAGCTAATGACTCGGGAATCAAAACAGAGCACACTATATGGGTTTTCACCCGTATTTCTGACTTCTTTCTATTTTCTACCACCCTAGTGTGGGGGGGGGGGGTGCCCCACATGTTGTGTATATATGCAAGCAAAAAAAAAAATCTTTCCAAATAATGGCCGTAGTATTTCCCTTTTACGCTCTTTGTTTCGGCATAACCGCCGGTACTTTGAATATTGAGGGCAATATTCATCTCTAGTGTGGGGGAGATTCTCACGAATTTTATCATATTTATCCATCCAATTCCCCGCTTTTGGCCAAATTTTTTTGGAGTAAGTGTTTTTCACTTACTCATTTGGTTATCAGTCCGCCAGGTCTGTAAGACAAAAGGATTGGCTAATCCAGGAGCAAACGGCTCTTGGTAAAGATTTCTCAAATCCGTTTATATGGCTTGCAATTTGCCCAAAATTGTATGGTTCTCAACTCACCATATCCTAAAAAGTGAAGAGTTGGCTAGCCCGCAAGTTTATGGCTTGTGGTAAAGGCAGTGGAAAAACCATAATTGGTAATCAGCTCACCAAAGATAATATTGATAATTTATCTAAGAGTTGGCTAGTCCATTGCAAACGGCTTCTGGTAAAGACAAACCAAATCCGTTGGAAGCTGGTGGTTTGCTCAAAATCACATGGTTATCGGTGTACCATGGTTCTTACTTGAACTGAAACATTTGGCTACTCCAGAAGTAATGGCTTTTGGTAAAGATATGAAATCCATTAAATTTTCTCAAACGATTGCTAGGGACTAGCAATAGTTTAGTGTGGGGGATTGATGAGTGTGTAAATACTCATCATTTTTGGTCAAATCTGAACTGCAAAACGCTTTAAAATGCTCAGAAATGCATCAAAATCTGAAAATATTCCAAAATTGCATTTTATATGTTTCAGATGCAAAATGTTTAAAATCAGATGAAAAATGAGCTAAGTTTGCATAATTGGCAGTTTCAGTCCCCCAAGTTTCAAAAGATGTCAGAAACAGTCCCTGAGCACATAATTTCAAAAGAAAAGTCACCAAAGGTCCTTTTAAAATCATAGGTTGTCAAATTTAGCCCTTTGGTGAAAAATGTCAAAAGTTTGAGAAAATTACAAAATTAGTCCTTCAAGTTTGAAATTTGGCAAGAATGGCCCCTGTAAAATTGCAAAATGGCAAGTTTGGTCCTTATACTTTGTGAGATTGTCACTTTTAGTCCTTGGAGCAACTTTTCAAAATGGCAGCATTGGTCCTTGCAATTTTCAGATTTTACACTAATGGTCCTTGATAATTAAAGCCCTTAAACCCATTTTGGACCCTGCCATAGTTTTGGACCCCTGTCATTTATCCATTTTGACCCCCCTTTATTATTAGCCCCAGTCAATCCCATGGTCAAAAGCGAAACACGCCAAAAGTCTTCATCTCCAACTGCTAACCTGCAACAATCCAACTCCCATCCCCCCTCCTCACCCCCACTCAACCATGTTCCCCCCACCTCAACTAACTTCCAAGGATCATTTATTGCCCTCCCCCTCATCTCACTCAACCTCAATCTGTTAAAACCTTTTTGGCCAAAACGGATTCAAGGGCCAAGATCTTTTTCAGACATCCAATGGTCAATAAAGGTGATGGGATTAGCTTCGAGTAGTGAGAGAAAAGACTTGGGTTATATAAAGAAAGCAAGAGGAGCAAGAGGAGAGTCTAGTAGTTTTATTTTTATCTTAAAATGTCGTTTTTAATTTAAAGTCTTTAAATTAGTATAAAACCTGTAATATCTTATTTCTTTGTATCAAACTAAGGTATTTGTATCATTATAACTTGTTTCCAAGTATCAATTCATTTTATGATTAAAATTCCTTGTTTAAAGCTTCTTGTTGAATTTTTCATTTTCAATTCTCACACAAAAGCTTCCAATAGCTTGTTTCTCAGTTCCATTAAGCTTATATGGGCTTAGCATAGCTTTTTATAAGCTTAAGTTTAAGTTTCAATCAATATTGAGTTTGGTCAAAGAAAATCAAAATGGGCCAAATTTGTATTCAGAAATGGACATGGGTTGGTGCAGCATGGAAATGGGTTGATTTGGAATGATTTGGGTGGAAATACTTAGGATAGAGGTTCTGTGATTGTTTGTTGCATGCCATTGTGGCAAAGGACAATTTGTAAGTTATTTCAAGGTTTCTTTGTATAATCTTCATTTTTAGCTATAACTGGTTTAAATCTGTTCCTTAAGTTGTATTTAGGATATAAGAATGTAGTTTGATCATTGATGCAAGTTTGAAAAGTGTTTGTCTCTTTTAATCTTCATAACAGTAAGATAAGGTGTGTTTGGATTTGCTGATAAATCTGTCCCATAGGCTTGTTCAGTGGTCTAGGTTTGTTTGTTCATGCTTGTTCAGTTCATATATACTTATATATGTCAAAGTTTTGAGCCTGCACAGGCTCAAAGTCAAAATCCATTGAAATCTATCCTATTCAGTTAACTGTTGAGATTTTGCAATGATAAAAAGTTGATTTGTGTTTAGAATTGAGAAACATAGCTTGTGTTAGTTTCATTTCATCCATTAACATCATATTCAGTCCTTGAAGTTAGCTTAAATCTCACCAAAGTCAACTGTCCATATTTCTTCAAAAGTCAAAAAAAACAGAAAATCATGTTTTGAGCCAACTGAGAAGGATTTTTCATTGGTTCATTTCTAAGCCAATTTCAGTGCAATTTGTTGTTTTAAAAAGTTCAACTGGTTCCCTTTCTTGTCATCATTTTATCAGATTTTTGCAAATTTCTTAAAAGCTCCAAACAAGCTTATCAACTTGGGCCTAGTTGCCCTGCTCACTGAACTCAGTTGACACTGAGATTTTCTCAGTTCTTGTAGCTTGTGCACAGGGCTCATAAGGGCTTCCCATGGTCTGATTTTTGGTTCATTTGGTCTCACCCAGGTCTAGTCTAGATTCCAAGTTGTAGTTTTCATTTTGAGCTTAATTTTAAGCTTGTGCTTGTGTCTAAAGATAGTACTCAGAATCTGTTTTTAAGCAAAAAGCTCAAACATCAAATCTGTTATAACTTGCATATCAGTGGTATTAGCTTGTTGATTCTCATTTCATTTTGGTTATTGTAGCATAGTTTGGCTTCTGTTAACAGTTGGTGCTTGTTGGTCTTCATTTAGCTTATTCAAGTGCTTATTTATAAGCACTTGACACATTAGTTTCAAATTCCCCCACATAAGTACCTGTTTTTCCATTTTTCCTAGCTTCCTAATATAATTTTAGAGTTTCCCTGAAATTTTCAGATTTTTCTAAGTTGATTTGCTATTTTTCTTAATTTAAAGTAGTTTTTAAGCATTTTTAATTAGCTTTTAATACAAAAAATTCAGAAAAGGTTCAAAAAAATAAGTTTTCATTTTTCTTAGGTTTAGATAAATATAAAAAGTAAAAAAAGTAATTTTCCAGATTTTTCATAGTTTATTTTGTAATTTTTAGTAATTTAATTAGTTTTTAATAGTTTAAAATTCCTAGAAAATCCAAAAATAATCAGAAAAATACAAAAATAGTTTTGAAAATTCTTTTTTGTCATTTTAGATTTTTCCAAGTTAAAATTTTATTTTTCTAGCTTTGTTTCCTATTTTCTTGTAATTTAGGTTATTATTTTATAGTTAAAATAGTTTTTAATTAATAATAATTAGATAAATAGTTATAAAAATAATTTTCTTTTTCTAAATATTTTCTTTTATTATTAGTTTTGTAAAAATGTCATTTTCATATTTTTAGGACTTTTATTTCTTAGATCTCACTTTTTATTTCATACGTTTACGTAATTTTATTCAAACGTAAGTTTTAAGTTTTAAGTTCTAAACGTCATCAATTTTAAAAATAGTGATAGCGTTTATTTAATAGTTTTTATCTTTTTAACTTTCTTTAATTTGCATTTAAGCCGTTGTAATTTGTTGGCTTTTTCCGTAGTTATAATCATATACCAAATCCCTTTTTCGTTCAAATTTCTCGATCACTTCACGTTTGATAATCCATTGCATAGCTCATTTGGGACATAACGACCCGGGGAAACACTATACTCCCCAGATCTTCATTGCATTCGTGCTTAGGCAGTTTTAAGCTGGTTACGGTCTGCCATTCACAAGTGGCAGACTTGAGTGATTTAGCTTGACTGTTTGGCACGCATCAAATTTTTGGCGCCGCTGCCGGGGAGCTGTGCTGATTATCTATCGTTTAGCAGATTAGTAGTTTGAATACTCACTCATTTGTTCATATCATCCATCTCTATCTATATATATATATATATCCATATTTTCTTATAAAAAATCCAAAAACCAAAAAACAGCTAAAAACGTATAAAACACAAAAATATTTTCCTTTTGTTTCTATATATGTATCAAATATAAAAAAAATACAAAAAGATTTGTCGTTTTCTTAATAATAACAACATAAAATCTTACCACCGCAAACCAAGGCAGTGCACTACCTAACTGGGGGTGCGACCATAATAAGTTCCCGAACCAAAGATTAAAACTTGCCTTTGTGTCCTTGTGATTGGTGTACCTTTTTCAAAGAAGCCATTCATATTGTGATTATTGGTTAAGTTCACTGTTGTTTTGCCTCGATTTTGTGTTAATTGATTTTGTTGTGATATCTACTTGTCAGAACCAGAAAACCCATAAAGATTCTTCTCACCCCATTTTTATAATTCATCTTCATAATTCCCATTTCTTTCCTTAACTCTGAGTCTCTTAGAGTTAACTCTAGTGCATGCGCACTCGTTCTTCTAGATCATTGAGTCCTTTGCGTGATCTAGCAGAAATTCCTAAACGACGTTCTCGTAGCGTCTTTGCCCAAATAGTCGAACCGAGATTCGTACTATTTCAAACAATATGGCGACGAACGCACTATGGCGAAATGCTCCAGCACCCACCGAGGGTTATGGAGATGCCATCGTTTTACCGTAATCAATTCGATCACTTTGAATTGAAGACACATTTGATCCAACTTGTGTCTACAAATCAATTCCGCGGGTCGATCGTGAAGACCGTATGCACACATCCGTTGGTTTAACAAGTTGACTTCAACAATCAATTTCAAGGATGTACCACAAAAGGTAATCAAGTTGATGCTTTTCCCATTCTCACAGGGGCGACCGGATTTGGCTGGAAAAGAACCCCTCGATCCATCGAAACTTGGGAGGATCTTGTTCAAAAGTTTGTCAATTATTTCTTTCCTCCATCAAAGACGACCAACCTTAAAATGAAATTTCTGGATTTCGTCAAAATTTCGATGAAAACTTTGGAGAGGCATGGAAGAGATTCAAAGATCTCCTCAGGAAATGCCCCATCATGAATTCACGGAGCTTCAACAAGTCAATATCTTTTATAATGGGTTGAACTGTAACGATCAAGATTCTTTGAACGCATTCGCGGGTGGCAATATCTTGAATCGTAAACCTAAAGATGTGCTTGAAATTTGCGAGAGTAAATCAAAAGTTCCTATTTCTCGAAACAAAATCAATCATCCGAACACTCCTGCTTCTACATCCAGTAACTCTTCTGAGTTAGCAGCTCCGATCGCTCTAACGGACATGATCCATTGTATGATAAAAGAGGTAAAGGAAATCAAAAGCGAAATTCATAAGCCGGAACCAATCAAAGCCATAAACAAGGTGTGTGAAATTTGTAGTGGTCCACACGCGTATTATGATTGTCAAGCAACCGATGCTTCTTTTTACCAAGCTCCCGTAGCTGCTGTAAACCACAATCAATACCGACCACAAGCTGATCCTCACTACCGTGCACCTAGCGGTATGACACCACCTGGTTTTCCTCCTGTGCAAAACCATGGCAATCAAAATCGCTTTGTTCCGAATCAAGGACAAAATTTCAATAACTCTCAAAATTTCAATCAAAACCGGAACAATTTCAACCAACATTATCAAGCTCCAAATCATCAAAGTTATCAACAACCTCCTCAAGCTCCCTTACCCAATGACTTCATGAAAAGTACTGAGACAAGCATACGTTCAATGCAAACTCAGATCAATAACATGAGAGGTGAGCTAAAAAAGGAAATTGATACCACATTATCTCGGCAGACAAATGAGTTGAAGAATATGATGAGCAGTTTCATGAACATGAATATGAACAAAGCCTCATCATCTTCTGGAGGACTCCCAGGCAATACTATTCCCAAATCAAATGCCGAGTTGAAAGCCGTCACCACTCGTAGTGGTAAGACGCACAATGGACCTTCGACTCCTATGCCCCCTCCTCCTGTAGCATGGAGTCAAGTTACCAAGGAGACAACGGACAAAGTGCATTATTCAAGCCCACGAAGTACCGCACACGTCCCACCTTCGGTAGTCCAAGCCTTAAGTCCGGAACCCGAAGTTCCGAAGAAAAATCCTGAGCCAGAAAACACTCCCATCCCGGCTCAAAAGTCTAGTCAGCTTCCCTACCCATCAAGAATGAATGATGAGAAGCTCAAAGACAAAAACAAAGAGCAAATGGAAAATTTTTCCAAATCTTCAATGAGCTTCACTTTGATATAAGCTTCGTTGATGCTCTCGTTCTAATGCCTAAATTTGCATCCACGCTTAAAGGCTTACTCACCAACAAATATAGGCTATCAGAGATGGCTAAAACTCCTCTCAATGAGCAATGCTCAGCGGTCCTTCTCAAGAAGCTTCCCACAAAGCTTGAAGACCCCTGGCGATTTCTAATCCCGTGTGATTTCTCGGGGATGGTTCAATGCTCCGCCTTGGCCGATCTTGGCGCTAGCATTAACCTCATGCCACTCTTAGTATGGAAGAAGCTGTCTCTTCCTCAACTTTCATCCACTTGTATGACACTCGAGCTAGCGGACCGTTCCGTAACCCGTCCACGTGGGATAGCCGAGGATGTCGTGATGAAAGTGGGAAAGTTTCACTTTCATACTGATTTTGTTGTAGTAGACTTCGATGCAGATCCTAGAGTTCCCTTCATCTTAGGGAGAGCTTTCTTAAGAACGAGTCGTGCTCGATTGATGTGTTTTTGAAGAGTTGACCATACGGGTTGACAACGAAGAGCTCACGTTAAATATCAACCAAGACTCCAAACCTCTATACAAACGAGTGTTGCCACAATTGATCAAAAATCTGAAAGAATCAATGCAACACTCTCAAATTTCATGGTTAAGAGTGTTCACAAAACGTGCTGAGCTAAAAGCTTTGAAAATCAACCCTGGTTCAAACAAATGGTTTGAAAGCTGTACCAGGGATGTTAAGAGTGTTCTTGATGATGATGATCTTGAATCGAGACTTTATCGGAAGTGGTGGAAATTGCTAGCTCTAAGAGCACACCACTTGTCCCATCTCCGGAATCAGTTTATCGTATCGAGTTTGTTAACTCTGTGGATGAAACTACACTCTCTTCAGTTTCATCCGGATTGGATGATGATGTTTGTGATCCAATGGGAGACATTCTTCCCATTGAAGAATTTCTCGAAAATGATCCATCATCTCCTATTCTTATTATTCACTCTTCCACCCCTTCTCTTACTCCGTTTGAGGAAAGTGACTTCATCTTGGAAGAGATTGAAGCATACTTGTCTAGTGATTCGGTTCCATGGGAAATTGATCACGCTCCAATTGACATCGAGGAAGATATTCTTCTCATTGAGAAGTTGCTTAATAATGATCCATCATCACTCCCTCCCATCGAGCTTCATAACAAGGAAGTCAAGTCAGTTGAGAAAACTGAAGAATTTCCTGAGGTTGAACTTAAGGACTTACCACCTCATCTCGAGTATGCATTTCTTGAGGGTAATGATAAATTACCCGTCATTATTGCTCGAGATTTGAGTAAGGATGAAAAGACTGCTCTCATAAAGGTCTTGAAGTCACACAAGCAAGCAATTGCTTGGAAACTCTCCGACATTAAGGGTATCAACCCTGAGTTTTGTACTCACAAAATCTTAATGGAGGATGACTTTAAACCAGCAGTTCAACATCAGAGACGAGTGAATCCAAAAATCCATGATGTTATCAAACAAGAGGTTCTCAAACTTCTTGATGCAGGATTGATTTACCCTATCTCGGATAGTCCTTGGGTGAGCCCCGTTCATTGTGTACCCAAAAAGGGTGGTATAACCGTTGTTGAAAATGATGAAAACGAGTTGATTCCTACTCGATTGGTTACGGGATGGCGTGTTTGCATTGACTATCGAAAATTAAATGAAGCCACCCGTAAAGACCACTTTCCATTACCCTTCATGGACCAGATGCTTGAGAGATTAGCGGGAAACGAATACTATTGTTTTCTCGATGGTTTCTCGGGTTACTTTCAAATTCCCATTGATCCACAAGATCAAGAAAAGACCACATTCACATGTCCTTATGGAACATTTGCTTACCGACGCATGCCTTTTGGCTTATGCAATGCTCCCGGTACATTCCAAAGGTGTATGATGGCCATTTTCCATGACATGATCGAAAAGACTATGGAAGTCTTCATGGATGATTTTTCGGTATTTGGGGATTCTTTCAAACATGTCTCTCCCATTTGGACAAGATGCTTGAACGTTGTGAAAACACGAACCTTTGTCTAAATTGGGAGAAATGTCACTTTATGGTCAAAGAAGGAATTGTCCTCGGCCATAAAATCTCTAAGAAAGGGATTGAGGTGGACAAAGCCAAAGTTGATGTTATTTCAAAGCTACCTCCTCCCACTACTGTCAAAGGAGTTAGAAGTTTCCTTGGTCATGAGGGTTTCTATCGTCGTTTCATTCAAGATTTCTCGAAAATATCCCGGCCTATGACCCGACTTCTTGAAAAAGACACTCCTTTCGTCTTCTCTAGTGAGTGCATTGAAGCGTTCCAAACTCTTAAAAAGAAACTCACTGAATCACCAATTCTTGTTGCCCCCGATTGGGATTTACCATTCGAGCTTATGTGCGACGCAAGTGATTTCGCCATAGGTGCGATCTTGGGGCAACGCATAAAGCTAAACATTTCCAGCCTATACACTATGCTAGCAAAACCTTGAACGAAGCTCAAGCACATTACACCACGACGAAAAAAGAATTACTAGCCGTGGTGTATGCTTTCGCGAAGTTTCGGCCATACTTGATCTTGTCCAAAAGCATAGTGTATACGGATCACTCGGCTCTCAAATATCTTTTTGCTAAGCAAGATGCTAAGCCGAGATTGCTCCGATGGATTCTCCTCCTACAAGAATTTGATATCACCATTCGTGATAAAAAAAGGAGCAGAGAACCTAGCGGCTGATCATCTTTCCCGTCTTGAAAATCCTCATCAAGGTGTGCTCGATAAAAAGGAGATAAACGAAACGTTTCCTCTCGAGACACTTAAGGTGGTATCTCATCGTGGAGATTCTAGTACCCCATGGTTTGCCGACTTTGCAAACTATCATGCGGGTAACTTTGTTGTGAAAGGGATGTCGTCCCAACAGAAAAACAAATTCTTTAAAGATGTTAAGCATTACTTCTGGGACGAACCCTACTTGTTTAAGGTTTGTGCGGATCAAGTCATCCGACGGTGTGTTCACGGCCAAGAAGCCGATGAAATTCTCAAGGCTTGTCATCATGGACCCACGGGGGGACATAATGGCCCGAACTACACCGCCAAGAAGGTGTTTGATTCTGGTTTCTATTGGCCCACAATTTACAAAGATGCCCATGACCTCGTCAAATCTTGCGACTCTTGCCAACGTCATGGTAACATCTCTAAAAGAGATGAAATGCCTCAAAATGCCATTCAAGTGTGCGAGATCTTTGACGTATGGGGCCGTTCCCGTCGTCTCGAGGGAACAAGTATATACTCGTGGCGGTCGATTACTTGTCTAAATGGGTGGAGGCGAAAGCGCTACCTACCAACGACGCCCGAGTAGTTGTGAAGTTTTTAAAGTCTCTCTTTGCCCGTTTTGGAACTCCTCGTGCTATCATTAGTGATCGCGGCACACACTTTTGCAATGACCAATTCGCAAAAGTGATGCTTAAGTACGGTGTCACCCACCGTCTCTCTACCGCGTATCACCCACAAACTAGTGGGCAAGTGGAAGTTTCGAACCGTGGTTTGAAAAGAATCTTGGAGAGGACCGTAGGTGAAAATCGTGCCTCTTGGTCGGACAAACTTGAAGATGCACTTTGGGCCTTCCGTACCGCTTACAAAACACCCATCGAGTGTACTCCTTACAAGCTCGTGTATGGAAAGGCATGTCATCTTCCGATCGAGCTTGAGCACAAAGCCTATTGGGCCTTGAAGCAGGCAAATTTCGACCTCAAGTCTTCTGGTGATCATCGGAAAGTTCAACTCAACGAATTAAATGAACTCCGTGATCAAGCCTACGAGAACTCTTTGATCTACAAAGAAAAGACAAAGAAGATCCATGACTCAAAGATTAAGAACCGCGTTTTCAACGTTGGTGACCGAGTCCTTCTTTTTAATTCTAGATTGAAGATCTTCTCGGGGAAACTTAAGACCCGTTGGACTGGTCCATTCACCATTACCAAAGTGTTTCCATATGGCACCGTCGAATTATCTCAAATAGACGGGCCAAACTTCAAAGTGAATGGACATAGGTTGAAGCATTATTTTGGAGAGGACATTCCTCATGTGGTTGTCCCAGATCTACAAACTTTCCCCACGAACCAATAAATGCGGGGATCGAGTCAAGCTAGCGACTCGGGAATCAAAAACAATAGCACACTATATGGGTTTTCACCCGTATTTCTGACTTCTTTCTATTTTCTACCACCCTAGTGTGGGGGGGTTGCCCCACATGTTGTGTATATATGCAAGTTTAAAAAAAAAAAAAAAAAAAAAAAAAATCTTTCCAAATAATGGCCGTAGTATTTCCCTTTTACGTTCTTTGTTTCGGCATAACCGCCGGTACTTTGAATATTGAGGGCAATATTCATTTCTAAGTGTGGGGGGGGAATTCTCGCGAATTTTATCATATTTATCCATCCAATTCCCCCGTTTTTGGCCAAAATTTTTTTTGGAGTAAGTGTTTTTCACTTACTCATTTGGTTATCAGTCCGCCAGGTCTGTAAGACAAAAGGATTGGCTAATCCAGGAGCAAACGGCTCTTGGTAAAGATTTCTCAAATCCGTTTATATGGCTTGCAATTTGCCCAAAATTGTATGGTTCTCAACTCACCATATCCTAAAAAGTGAAGAGTTGGCTAGCCCGCAAGTTTATGGCTTGTGGTAAAGGCAGTGGAAAAACCATAATTGGTAATCAGCTCACCAAAGATAATATTGATAATTTATCTAATAGTTGGCTAGTCCAGAGCAAACCGGCTTACGGTAAAGACAAACCAAATCCGTTGGAAGTCTGGTGGTTTGCTCAAAATCACATGGTTATCGGTGTACCATGGTTCTTACTTGAACTGAAACATTTGGCTACTCCAGAAGTAATGGCTTTTGGTAAAGAGATGAAATCCATTAAATTTTCTCAAAAGATTGCTAGGGACTAGCAATAGTTTAGTGTGGGGGATTGATGAGTGTGTAAATACTCATCATTTTTGGTCAAATCTGAACTGCAAAACGCTTTAAAATGCTCACAAATGCATCAAAATACTGAAAATATTCCAAAATTGCATTTTATATGTTTCAGATGCAAAATGTTTAAAATCAGATGAAAAATGAGCTAAGTTTGCATAATTGGCAGTTTCAGTCCCCCAAGTTTCAAAAGATGTCAAAAACAGTCCCTGAGCACATAATTTCAAAAGGAAAGTCACCAAAGGTCCTTTTAAAATCATAGGTTGTCAAATTTAGCCCTTTGGTGAAAAATGTCAAAAGTTTGAGAAAATTACAAAATTAGTCCTTCAAGTTTGAAATTTGGCAAGAATGGCCCCTGTAAAATTGCAAAATGGCAAGTTTGGTCCTTATACTTTGTGAGATTGTCACTTTTAGTCCTTGGAGCAACTTTTCAAAATGGCAGCATTGGTCCTTGCAATTTTCAGATTTTACACTAATGGTCCTTGATAATTAAAGCCCTTAAACCCATTTTGGACCCTGCCATAGTTTTGGACCCCTGTCATTTATCCATTTTGACCCCCCTTTATTATTAGCCCCAGTCAATCCCATGGTCAAAAGCAGAACACGCGCCAAAAAGTCTTCATCTCCAACTGCTAACCTGCAACAATCCAACTCCCATCCCCCCTCCTCACCCCCACTCAACCATGTTCCCCCCACCTCAACTAACTTCCAAGGATCATTTATTGCCCTCCCCCTCATCTCACTCAACCTCAACTGTTAAAAACCTTTTTTTGGCGCCAAAAACGGATTCAAGGGCCAAGATCTTTTTCAGACATCCAATGGTCAAGAAAGGTGATGGGATTAGCTCAGAGTAGTGAGAGAAAAGACTTGGGTTATATAAAGAAAGCAAGAGGAGCAAGAGGAGAGTCTAGTAGTTTTATTTTTATCTTAAAATGTCGTTTTTAATTTAAAGTCTTTAAATTAGTATAAAACCTGTAATATCTTATTTCTTTGTATCAAACTAAGGTATTTGTATCATTATAACTTGTTTCCAAGTATCAATTCAGTTTATGATTAAAATTCCTTGTTTAAAGCTTACTGTTGAATTTTTCATTTTCAATTCTCACACAAAAGCTTCCAATAGCTTGTTTCTCAGTTCCATTAAGCTTATATGGGCTTAGCATAGCTTTTTATAAGCTTAAGTTTAAGTTTCAATCAATATTGAGTTTGGTCAAAGAAAATCAAAATGGGCCAAATTTGTATTCAGAAATGGACATGGGTTGGTGCAGCATGGAAATGGGTTGATTTGGAATGATTTGGGTGGAAATACTTAGGATAGAGGTTCTGTGATTGTTTGTTGCATGCCATTGTGGCAAAGGACAATTTGTAAGTTATTTCAAGGTTTCTTTGTATAATCTTCATTTTTAGCTATAACTGGTTTAAATCTGTTCCTTAAGTTGTATTTAGGATATAAGAATGTAGTTTGATCATTGATGCAAGTTTGAAAAGTGTTTGTCTCTTTTAATCTTCATAACAGTAAGATAAGGTGTGTTTGGATTTGCTGATAAATCTGTCCCATAGGCTTGTTCAGTGGTCTAGGTTTGTTTGTTCATGCTTGTTCAGTTCATATATACTTATATATGTCAAAGTTTTGAGCCTGCACAGGCTCAAAGTCAAAATCCATTGAAATCTATCCTATTCAGTTAATCGTTGAGATTTTGCAATGATAAAAAGTTGATTTGTGTTTAGAATTGAGAAACATAGCTTGTGTTAGTTTCATTTCATCCATTAACATCATATTCAGTCCTTGAAGTTAGCTTAAATCTCACCAAAGTCAACTGTCCATATTTCTTCAAAAGTCAAAAAACAGAAAATCATGTTTTGAGCCAACTGAGAAGGATTTTTCATTGGTTCATTTCTAAGCCAATTTCAGTGCAATTTGTTGTTTTAAAAAGTTCAACTGGTTCCCTTTCTTGTCATCATTTTATCAGATTTTTGCAAATTTCTTAAAAGCTCCAAACAAGCTTATCAACTTGGGCCTAGTTGCCCTGCTCACTGAACTCAGTTGACACTGAGATTTTCTCAGTTCTTGTAGCTTGTGCACAGGGCTCATAAGGGCTTCCCATGGTCTGATTTTTGGTTCATTTGGTCTCACCCAGGTCTAGTCTAGATTCCAAGTTGTAGTTTTCATTTTGAGCTTAATTTTAAGCTTGTGCTTGTGTCTAAAGATAGTACTCAGAATCTGTTTTTAAGCAAAAAGCTCAAACATCAAATCTGTTATAACTTGCATATCAGTGGTATTAGCTTGTTGATTCTCATTGCATTTTGGTTATTGTAGCATAGTTTGGCTTCTGTTAACAGTTGGTGCTTGTTGCTCTTCATTTAGCTTATTCAAGTGCTTATTTATAAGCACTTGACACATTAGTTTCAAATTCCCCCACATAAGTACCTGTTTTTCCATTTTTCCTAGCTTCCTAATATAATTTTAGAGTTTCCCTGAAATTTTCAGATTTTTCTAAGTTGATTTGCTATTTTTCTTAATTTAAAGTAGTTTTTAAGCATTTTTTATTAGCTTTTAATACAAAAAATTCAGAAAAGGTTCAAAAAAATAAGTTTTCATTTTTCTTAGGTTTAGATAAATATAAAAAGTAAAAAAGTAATTTTCCAGATTTTTCATAGTTTATTTTGTAATTTTTAGTAATTTAATTAGTTTTTAATAGTTTAAAATTCCTAGAAAATCCAAAAATAATCAGAAAAATACAAAAATAGTTTTGAAAATTCTTTTTTGTCATTTTAGATTTTTCCAAGTTAAAATTTTATTTTTCTAGCTTTGTTTCCTATTTTCTTGTAATTTAGGTTATTATTTTATAGTTAAAATAGTTTTTAATTAATAATAATTAGATAAATAGTTATAAAAATAATTTTCTTTTTCTAAATATTTTCTTTTATTATTAGTTTTGTAAAAATGTCATTTTCATATTTTTAGGACTTTTATTTCTTAGATCTCACTTTTTATTTCATACGTTTACGTAATTTTATTCAAACGTAAGTTTTAAGTTTTAAGTTCTAAACGTCATCAATTTTAAAAATAGTGATAGCGTTTATTTAATAGTTTTTATCTTTTTAACTTTCTTTAATTTGCATTTAAGCCGTTGTAATTTGTTGGCTTTTTCCGTAGTTATAATCATATACCAAATCCCTTTTTCGTTCAAATTTCTCGATCACTTCACGTTTGATAATCCATTGCATAGCTCGCTGGGACATAACGACCCGGGGAAACACTATACTCCCCAGATCTTCATTGCATTCGTGCTTAGGCAGTTTTAAGCTGGTTACGGTCTGCCATTCACAAGTGGCAGACTTGAGTGATTTAGCTTGACTGTTTGGCACGCATCAGCAGCCATGGAGAAAATGAAGGTATTAGAGCTGCCTATGATTTCTGAATTAGAGCGCGACCAAGATTACCCTATATGGGTAATAATGGAGGGGCTAACATTGGCTAGGCATTGATCCGAAGACGCGGAGGCACAACAGGATTATTTTTTGAAACCCCATGAGTCACAGCTGCAGGTACCTGTATTTGTTCAACCTCGGGATATATTGAATCTGTTTGATCTGGAGAAGGAAATTCCACTGAAACAGGTCCTGGAAGCTCACGCCACAAGGCTTGCCAAGAAAAAGGGTATCAAGGGCAAGGCCATTTTGTGTTGCGTTGGTGCGGCTCACCTTCCCCGGTCGGACGGGGTACCTGTTAGTGTCGCGACCGTATCTCAACAAGATTCCGACTTGTTGAAAAAACTAAGCAAGGCTAAGAATGCCGTAAGTCACGTGGGTAGCTCATCTCTTGAGCGTTGTAATAGTTGGTAATGTGTACTTCGTAAAGTAAACATCCTTTTGTAATAACTTGTGGTTATTAATGAAAATCTCCTTTTGCTAAGTGCGCATTGATGTTATTGCAACTTGTAAGGTGTGTACTTATCCATGCTCTTTGCGTACAAGACATGTTATAAAGGTCAAAGTTGTACATAAGCGCGAATAGTAAAAAATCCATAGTCATGTATGAAGATCATAGTATACTGAAAATAATTTCTAAGTACCTCTTTGTTGTTTTTTTTTTCTTTTATATCATAATCGTGTATGTTGTGATATGCAGCGTATTGTATCATATCAAGGAATCAAATGTCTCGGTTCCTAAGTTGTTAAACGTGCAACATATGCGCTGTTGCGCACCCATCGTGAGATGCGCACAAACTTATTCCAACGTCTTGTGAACAAGGTGTTTAACAAGGATACATGATCCAATGTTGATGGGTTTGCAACCCTCTTACTCAACAAGTTGTTTAGTAGGTGAACTTATCCTTTTACCGTCGTAGGTTTATTTTAGTGCATGCGCGCCGTGTGGGCAAGAAATAAAAAGTGTTAAGACATAAAGTATATGGGAATAACAAATTAAAATATGTCGCGGAGTTAGCTAGAAACCGCGACGTTTTATTGATACTTGCAAGTTTTTATGAGAGATAAATAAAACATTATACTAAGGGAGACAAAAAGTAAATACATAGATGTGTATTGGGCACTTTAATAAAGTGCGAGGAGCATCGTGCGTTAGGCCGTAGCCATTCCTATAGGTAGCACCGCTTAAGGTTGCAGATGTTCCATGTGCGTGGCAGTTCACGACAATCTAAGCCTCGTAGCTTTGTAGCGCCTGTTCCTAATGCTTCAGTAACCTCATAGGGTCCCTCCCACTTTGGTCCAAGCTTACCTGTGTCTTCTGCGTGGCTTGCATGATTGGCGCGATAAACAAAATCGCCACTGAATGAAACACGTCGTACTTTAACGTCATAGTATCCTTTCATCTTTGACTTTGATTTTGCTTCTCAGTATAGGCTGCGTTCGCGCCTTTCCTCTAACAGGTCTAAGTCGACGTGTCGCTCGTTGTCATTGGTTGCCACATTGATTTCAGCAGTGCGAATAGTTGGCATTCCAATTTCAGCTGGTATGACAGCTTATGTCCCATAGACTAGAGAGAAGGGGGTGTCCCCTGTGCTGGTTTTTATCGAAGTGCGGTGCGCCCATAGAACATGCGAAAGTTCTTCCACCCACCTTCCTTTGTGCTTGTCCAGGCGTGCCTTAATTCCTTCACCTAGGCTTCGATTCGCACGTTCTACTAAGCTGTTGGTTTGTGGGTGTTTAAGCGGCGAAGTCTTTGTGTGATTTGCACTTCTCGCACCAATCCTTGAAAGGGTTGTCGCAGAATTGTTTCCCGTTGTCTGAGATGATTTCCCGGGTAGCGGCGGCATACAATATTTTCCCAACAAAGCATTTTACTGGTAGCCGTGATGGTCACTACGCCTTTGCTTCGATCCACATGGTAAAATAGTCTATAGCAACTATGAGGAACTTTAACCCTCCCACAGCAAGGGAAAGGGCCGCAATGTCGATACCCCACTTGTAGAATGGCCATGGTGCCGTAATTCGTGTTAGCTCGTGTTGTGGTTGGCGCGGAACGGGTCTATGAATTTGGCAATCGTTACACTTCCTTATTAAGTCTCGCGCATCGCGGTGCATGGTTGGCCAAGATAGTATCCGACCTTAAGGCGCGTGCCACCACGACCGTGGTCACGAGTGCATGCTGCATGAACCTTCGTGGATTTCTCGCAGTACGTAATTTGCTTGTAGGGGCCAACGCAGCGTAGCCATGGTTGCGGAAAGAGCGTCGATACAGTATGTTGTCTCGAGTTGAACCTCTGTGTTGTACGCCGTATCCTACGAGCTTCCTTCTGATCTTGGGGTAAGTTCCTTTGTTTAGGAATTCCGTTATTGGTGTCATCCACGTAGGGCCGTCTTCCTCTATTTCCGTGGATACTTCCATCTCTGAGATGGATTTGCTTTTAAGCGTTTCCACCAACACTGTTTGGACAGTGTGCAAAGCTTGTGGATGCAATTTTGCTTAGTGCATCTGCCTTACGGTTTTCCCCTCTAGGAACCTGTTTGATGGTAAAATTGTCAAAGCTTTGGATTAGCGCCTTGGTTTTGTTGAGGTACTGAATCATGTTGTCCTCCTTGGCACGTATTCGCTTCAACACGTGATTGGCTACTAGCCGGAATCTACATTTGCTTCGGTTACGTACACCCATTCGAGCCGCAATGCGTAGACCTGCTATTGGGGCTTCATACTCGCCTCATTATTTGTTCTTTGTGAATTCGAAATGCAGTGCGTAAGTGAATTCCATTCCTTCGGGTTTGTGAGAATGAGGCCCGCTCCGACCGTCTACGCATGAAGATCCATCTGTGAACAAGATCCATGGATCCTGTAGTTCCTTCTTGTTTGGTACGGGTGCATCATCAATTAATGCGGTTTTTCGATGATGAAATCTGCTAGTACCTGTCCTTTTATTGCAGTACGTGGTCTGTAGGAGATGTTGTGTTCACCGAGCAATACACTCTATTTTTGCAGTCGTCCTGATGCATCAGGCTTGGAGATGATTTGCTTGATTGGTAGGTCTGTAATTACTGCTATTGGGTGCGCTTGGAAGTACCTGCATAGCCGCTTAGCAGCAAACACCAATGCCAAAACTAATTTTTCCATGGCGCTATAGTTCATCTCCGTCTTCTTGAGCGCCTTGCTTACAAAATAGACAGGGGTTTGTACGGAATCCCTATCTGTTAAGCAACATCGCTGACCGCTCCATCAGCCTTGCGGATAAATACATAATCAACTCTTCCCCGGGGTGCGACAAGTGTGGGGAGCGTTGCCGGTGTTTTAAGCTGTGTGAAGGCCTCTTCGCCTCCGTAGTCCACGGAAATCACCCTTTTTATACACTTCTTGAGTGTTTTGAAAAGGGGTAATGACTTGTTTTGACTTGGATAGGAATGCTTAGGACCGCCGCTTTCCATTAAGAGATTGGACTTCCTTCAACGTGCACGGTGAAGCAAGTTCAATGACAGCCTTAGTCTTTTCTGGACACGGTTTTATACCGTCCGGTTCTATCAGGTATCCAAGGAACATGCCTTCACGCGAAGGTACATTTTTGGATTCAACTTCATGTTGATCTCTCAGAGAGTTTTGAATGTTTCCACAATATCGTGAACTAACTCATCCTCAGTATGGCTCTTTATGACCAAGTCATCAACATAAACCTCTAAGTTGCGGCCCACGCTCGAAAGCATTATCTACTAAAGCTGATAGGTGGCGCTGCATTCTTCAAGCCAAAGGGCATTTTTGTGCAACATGAGCGCCTTGGCTTGTGTGAAAGGCCGTTTTTCCTCGTCCTCCTTAGCCATCTGGATTTGATGATATCCTTTGTATGCATCGAGGAAACACTTTAATGGATACCCGCACAAAGACTCTATCTTCCAGTCCATCTCTGGTAATGGGTAGCGATCTTGTGGATATGCTTTGTTAAGGTCGGTGAAGTCCACGCACATCCGCCACCGCCATCGCTCTTCTTGACCATGACTGGGTTGGAAAGCCAGTCATGATAGTAGACTTCTCGCATAATTCCTGCCTCTACTAACTTGTGTACCTCTGCTAGGATTACCTGCGCGCTCTGAAGCACGGCGGGCTTCGCTCGTATGGGTGAGTATCCTTGTCGGATTCTCAGTTTATGCTCTGTTATTGAGCGTGGTACCCCAGTCATGTGTTTTGGCTCCCATGCAAAAATGTCCAGGTTCTTTTGCAAGAGTGCACACACAGCTGCTTTGCCGTTGTCCGACAGTGACCTTCCGATGGATATTTCCTGTTCTGGGTAGTCAGGGTGGATTGCAACCTTCAGATTCGGAACTTTGGTTGCGCGCTGCTCTGGGATAGGTGTCGTTTTGCATGTAATCGTGTTACATTCTCTATGCGGCACAGTGGCACTGTAAAGAGTAACAATACCACCTTCAACTGGGAATTTAAGCATCCCGTGCGCTGTAGATGGCACCGCGCGCATAGCGGATATCCCTGGTCTTCCGATAATGCCATTGTATGGCGAAGGAGATTTAATTACCATGAAATCTATCCGGTACATTGCGGAGTGTTCTTTATTGCCTATGCTGACTAGTAGGCGTATTTTCCCCATAGGCCATATCTTTTCTCCCGTAAAACCGGTCGGCGCCGTCTCCGACCGGGCTTAACTGCGTATTTCGCCGCAGCCGCTTGAGCAAAGGTTCTCATACATGATATCTGCAGATGCTCCACCATCAATGTACATGCGGTGGATGTCATGACCCCCTGCACTAATCTCAATGGTGAGTGGCTCTACCACTGCGTTGTCGCGAGTTAAGGTGGGGAAAGAGATTGCACTTCCACGGGAAAACTCCGGTGACCTTCGCCTAGTAACCCATGCCATGATTGTGTCATGTAGATGGTGTCGGCCTTGTCCTTAGGTATCTCTTTTTTGCTCCCATTCTTCTGTCTATCCTTCCCATCCTTGATGTTCTTGACCAAATGGTCCAATTTGCCTTCTTTTACCATCTTATCAATGAGCTGGCATAGTTGGACGCATTCATTGGTAGTGTGGCCTTTCTGTGCGTGATAGTCACAGTATCCACTCCCCACTCGCCGATCCTCTAGAGTGCGCATCTGTGGCGGTCTTGGAAAGTTTGCGCCTTCTATTGCGAGTATCTCCTTTGGAGTATTTGTTAGTGGGATATATTTGTCATTGTCGCGCCCACTCCCTTGGTTGCGGTAATTCCTATTACGGTTACTACTCCGGTCCGTGGATTGTCTCCCAGGTTGTTCCTGTGACCGGTAGCTCGAGTAGCTTTTCTTGCTATCCGTCGCAGCAGCCTCTCCTTGGACGAAGGACCGTGTGCGTTTCATGACCTCATCAAAGGATTGGGGAATCTTGTCGTTCAACCTTTTGATAAGTTCTGGGTTGCTGATCCCATTCATGAACCCTAAGATTTTGAGCACCTCGGGACACGCTTTAACTTGCATGCATTCATCTTTGAAGCGTTCCATAAAAGTGCTTGTGGATTCCCCTTGGCGTTGTTTGACCCTGGCGAGTTCGATGAGGTTTTTTGCACACTTTTTACGTTGAGTAAAGTTTAGGCGGAATGCCTTTCTCAATTCCTCAAAACCATTGATGCTTCTGCGTGGAAGCTTGTTGAACCAGTTTCGCGCACTTCCTACTAGTGTGGAGTTGAACATATGGCACCATACAGGTTGTGGCCAGTTTTCAGTTGTAGCGGCGGATTCAAAAATTTTTAGGTGATCATCGGATCACCGTTCGTCATAGGTTTTCACGTTGGCGGCATGCCTCCTTTTATTCTCTGAGAAATCACGATCGCGTCGAGTGAACGCATCTACCTTTTGACGGCGCCATGGGAGAGATATATCTTCATCCTCTTGGTCATCGTGATCTGTTTACGGACTTCCAATGTCTTGTATAGCTATCCTCGTTATCCGAGGAATTGTCAGAGGATGAATTTTCCTTTCTTCGACGCTTGCGCCGAATTTCCCCAGAATCTGGACTTGAAGGGCTATCACTTGGGGAGTATCGTCGCCCAAGTTTGTCCTGAATTCTCCGGCTACCAAGTCTGGCATGGACACCGGTACGTCGTTCATCCTCCTCACTTTCTTCCAGATGCTGTGAGTTGGATGTCTCATCATCCTCAACCTTTTTCCCAATTCTGTTAAACACAGGGGGTCGGCGGTTGTCTCAGTCGCGCTTCTCCTTCTGACGGCGCGGTGGGGAGGTTTCGTACTCCGAGTCAAAACTGAGTCGGGCTTTTAGGCTTCGACCCGACCTCTTTCTAGCTTCCTCTTCCATGAGAGCGGCCAAGGTTTCGTAATTTTGGGATACGAAATCTCTGGATGTTACTTCCGGTGTGACCCCTTCTAAAGCAAGGGTGTTTGCTTCTACCGCTATGCCTTTGTTTCTATCCGGTGCATCTGGTGCCTTTGTCAGGTCAGTCTCTAGCACCGATTGAAGTGGAGTGGTAAGAACAGTCTGGATGGATCCACTGCGTCAGCGGTGGTTGTGGTGGCCTGGGTTGTCCGGCCTTGGTTCCACCGTAGGGTAGACCAAGTCTGGCCGATCCCTTTTTTTGGCGTCTGGTTGTCCTGTGAGTCCGCTTGGAAGCGAGCCGGTGTCGCCTTCGCCCGTAAGATCCGTTTGCGATCGCCAATTCCATGCTTCGTCATTCTAGTCTTAGTTCTTAGTGAATGGTCCCACGGATGGCGCCACTTGTTGATACAAAAGTTGGGCGTTCCTTGTTTGGGCTCCGACTCTCGTATCAATTGAGGATTGTTGCTTGAGACCTGCGCACTAAAGACAGAAAACACCGTTAGGCTTACCGTGGGATTGTCTCCCACGTTTATCCTCCGGCGTGAGAGTAAGTAATCGATTTAGGGTTAAAGGTGAATTAGAGTTTTGAGATCGTACCTTTAACGAGGGATGTGATTCCCTTTATATACACACGGAATCCTTGTTGGTTCCGTGTTCCTTAACCTTCGGCGTATCCCGCCTAAGTCGGTTAGGGAATGATTATCCCCATCCTTGGGAGATATCCGATATCGTATTATGTAAATAACGTTTGGTTTGGACCTGCGTGGGCCTCAAACACTTATCGGCGTAGCCCAGTTGGTACTGGGCTTATTAGTATTGGGCTTTGGTCGGGTTTGTGACCCAAATATAGACTATACGTCATCACGCCTAGTTGTCTATAAACGAGGAAATGATTTAGATAACTTATATCATCATTTCAATATTGCTTTTAACGTGATATCGTTTTAATGGAAAATAGAAACTGGAGAGAACGTGGGAAGAGGACAAAAATAGAGTTTCCCATTAAACGGGAAACCATCTATATTAAACCAACGGAATTCCGTACATATAGTGTTTATTTACATCTACATTTATCTATGATTTAACAAACCTCAATTTCATTAATCCTTGTTTTGCTCCATTCAATCTCTCTTTTTTTGATTTCAAGAAACAAATCAATCCCCTTCCAGAATCATATATCGTAAGGTAAAATTTGTTTCCTTGAATGAATATGGTTCATAAATACAAACTGAATTTATATATTTAGACATGCATGTTTCTTAAGACACAAAGAAACATGCATTATCTCTTGTATCTATACATCAAGAGTAACCTAATAAGTAATACCTTAACATAATATATGTATATATATATATATATATATATATATATATATATATATATATATATATCTATACTATATAAAATAGAAAAATGGTAAAAGTGCAAAAAGTGAAAAATGTTGAAAGTTGAATGTTGAAAACACTACCAATTTGGAGAAATAAATAATATAATTAATACTCTTATTAAAACACCCCATTACTTAAAGTACAATAATTTATTCACATTGTACACCCAATTAAAAGCACATCTACCAAATTAAAACCAATTGAAACCGTCGGGTTGACCCGTTGAAACCGATAGGGTTGACTGTTGAAACCGATCACGGGTTGACCCGGGACGCTTCAAACCCGCGGCCGACCCGGTTTAATTTGACATTTTTCGACCCAACCTATCGGTTTGACTTCGGTTTAAATCGACTGTTTTTTATCGAACGGTTCAACCGGTTGAACCACCGGGTGAAATCGAGGTTTCAAATTTGACAAAATTATATGAGAAATGATGAAGTAGTTGTGAAACCCGTGACAATTTGTTTGAAAGGAGAGACCAAGTAATTGTATTTTTTGGTTTATTTTGCTTTGACACATGTAATTTGTCATTAGTATAATGTTATTTTAAAAAATGTTGCTCTTGCACCATTTAAGGGACTAGCATATATGAATGTGTCCTTTAAAAGTCAATATTTATTGTATAGCCCTTTCGTCCAGTATCAATAATGTTATGTAAGTTTATTAAAATCACAAAAATAAATAGTATTGTTATCTTTAGCGATAATTATTTGTACCTCAAATAAATAAAGCTTTGAACAATGCATAAATATCTATACAAATTGATAGTACAAAATAATCTTATATGGTGATATCCAATTTGCAAAGTTACAATTTTAAAAGCCACACACCAAATGATAAACGTTACACAAGTAAAAAATAGTTATCATCGCTAAATTCTTGTGACAAAACAAGAAAACGATCACACATGTTGGCTATAGCTCTAAACTACAATATAATATTGCCAACTACATAATACCGTTGCTTTTGTAATGCTTGAATCTATTATTACTAAAAATCTTAATAACTTAAAACAATCCTATTATAAAATATACTCACACATTTGATCGACCTCACATAATTTTTAAAAACTATATATTTATCGCTATGCAACCACGCATCGAATTGTAGTTATTCGAAACATTCTCTAATGCTACAAATACGCTTTGTTGAAAGAAACTTATGGGTCATCGAACTTTGCTGAAAACTAAACATTGCCGCAGCTGCGTACTTCTAGTATATATATATATATATATATATATATATATATATATATATAATCTAGATCAAATAAGATCATACTTAAAGTTGTTAAAATGAGATCGAACTAAAATTTGACAAGAGATACTCTTCTTACAATAAAAATAATTTTTTTATTTACTACAACTAAAATTGTTAAAGTTTCGATAGATTTCTTTTTTAAAATTTACGAAACCTAGGTGATACACTTTGATTAGAAGTTTAATGTGTATCAGGTTTTTTTATGTGTATCACGTTTTGGAATATTTATTAGTGTAATGTGTATCAGGTGTATCACTAATCCAAACTCATGTATCATTTGTTATTAGTTGCTAAAATGTTAATTTGTATTAAAATATTATTTTTTTTATGTATGATTGCTAAAATTGTTATTTATAAATGTTTTAGTGGGTTTTTAGATTTGATCTTATTTTTACAACTTTAAGCATGATATATATATATATATATATATATATATATATATATATATATATATATATATATATATATATATATATATATATATATATATATATATATATATATATATATATATATATATATATATATATATATATAGGGTCACGTTCAATGCAAAACCATTTTTTTGTACAGAACTTTATAGAACTACTTTGAACCAATGGGAATTTAGTATTATTAAATCTTTTTATTTAATTGAAAAGGGCAAAATAGTAAAACACTTTTTTTGTATTTTTAAATAAAAAACGTCTTTTAAGTCCCTTGATTTTCGGATTTTTTTTTTTTTTTTTTTTTTTTAGGGTCCATGTTTTTCTAGAAAAAACGAGGTGCATGTGTGTTTTTTTGTAATATTGTAAATTTACATTTGTGTTTTACGTACAATTATTTAGACATATGTTTTTTAGTATACATTCTTTCATCGTCGAAATTTATAACAACAATATATAAATGTAACCTCTAAATTTATAAACAACCAAAAAGATAAACAATATACACAAAAGTTTGATATCAAATGAAATTCAAATAAAATACAAATGACGTCATCCTAAAACATGTGTGCACTTTTCAAAAAACATGTGTGCACTTTTCAAAAAACATTTGTGCACTCTTTCAAGAACATGTACGCACGCTTTCGTATCTCATTCTACACTTGTGTCTTGACATCGTTATCATGATCAACACTTGTGTCTTTTCGATACCTGAAATTAGTTTTAACAAATAACATAACTATAACATAACACATATGCACAATCTTTATTTATATCAAATTCATTACAACGTATGAGTACCCTTCCAAGAACATATGTGCACGCTGCGCTTTCTTTTCAAATTCAGTAGAACATATGTGCCCGTTTTACAAAAACATATATGCACGCTGCACTTTCTCGTCAAATTTATTAAAACAATATGCACGCTTTTCAAAAACATATACGCACGCTGAACATTTTGTAAAGCACTTGGGCTTGCTTTACCTGCATATCGAGAATATACATGATTAGTTTAGTTATGACAACTAATTTTTTAAGCATAACAAGTAGATAACATATATGCTCCAATACACAACCATTCATCAATCATACATACTAGATAACATATATGCTCCAGTATCACATGAATTTGCTAGTACCAACTAGATAACATATATTGACTTAGGCTCGCGACTTGTACAAGTTAAAATATTTAGGTGATGTTTGCACAGATATGTTGTCTCCACATTATAAACCTTATAATGCTAATTTTAAGGCATTCAAACAACATTCTTAGTCATAGGCGGTGCACTCAATAATTTTGAGAAAGTAGGTAACTGTTTCGTGCTACTAAACTAAATATAATGGTACCTATACATAAACGCAAAAATCAACGTAAGATCACAGTTTTGGAAAGCAACTTAACAGTACTAGGAAATGAAATTATAAAGTGCAAAACGGATGAAATGCAGTTAGGAGTATTTATGCTGTAAAGAAACACACATAAAAAAATACTGTAATAATAATAAAACATAAATAAAAAAAAAGACTGAATTAGTACCAAAAAAGAACTTACTGTTCAAACATAGAACAAATCAATTTGACTAATTCTATTAGTCACACGTACGCTACAGGATAAAGAATTAATGAATTTGATGAGTAATTGAAACTAATGATGGTTAGTAAAAATCAAATAATAAATCATACCTTAGATGGCCAAGAAGATAAAAAGGACGTCATTAATTTTTTTTATTCCAAGATGACAAGAAAATGATGATATTTCTTGATTTAACATGTTCAACAATGAACAATATTGCAAGGCTGAGGCGGTAGTATAGAGAATCACGATCTATATTCTTTTTAGGAGGCGGCAGTTATATTTTTAGGATGGTTCCAGCATTATTTTAGGGGATACACAAATACCTAAAGTGCCCCTGCAGCTTTAAAAATATAAACCCAATCTCTACAAAATAATACCATATCTTTAGTTAAATTGCAATTTTGGCACATTTAATCTTGACCTTTGATTAGACTCATCCAAGGGCCCAGATTGGTTTATATGGTTCTGTAAAGTTCTGTACATAAAAATGGTTCTGCATTGAACGTATGCATTTATATATATATATATATATATATATATATATATATATATATATATATATATATATATATATATATATATATATATATATATATATATATATATATATATATATATATATATATATATATATATATAGTAGATCCAGTAAGTAAATTAAAATAAGAAGTGATAGAGTGACCAAAACCACACATTTGAGATGCAACGACTTGCATTAGATGCATTTTTATTCATATAGATGCAATATTTTGAGTTTCGAAAGTTAATTTGATGTATAGATGGTTCAAATTGATTTTCATGATTTTGCACGTCAGAGAGAACAAAAAAAAAGAGAAATCATGAAATCATCTAATATCATTATATGCATCGATTGAAATAGAAAACACACTATGGTCCGTTATAATGCATCTAAGATTATAGGGATACATCTAATTTAGGTCGGTGCATATCGGATTTGCGGTTATAGTTCTTCTTATTCATTCTTATTTTAAGTAATCTTCTTATTTGATCCTAACTCTCTCTCTCTCTCTCTCTCTCTATATATATATATATATATATATATATATATATATATATATATATATATATATATATATATATATATATATATATATATATATATATATATATATATATATATATATATAGGGAAGGGATCGGGTGCGGATTGCATTTTAAGTAGGGATGGTGCGGATAATATCACAGTAGTTTTTTTTTTTTTTTAAATTCAAGAAAATCTGAAAAAATTAAAAAAATAAAGAGGATGATAAATTATTAGGAATCGCTGAAAAAAATTTCAAAAAAAAAAAATCTTTTTCATGATTAAAGGTATTGTGATATTAAGGTCGATTTTGACTTTTGTAAAAAAGTCAAGATCTGATCTTAATATCACATAAACCTTTTTTATTTTAATACAAATTGTTTATATCACACCAACATTTTTTTTTGATATCACACTACTTTTTTATTTTTTACTAATATTATTAATATCACCGTTACCTTTTTAATAAAAAAATGTTTAATATCACGTTTTTTTTTTTTTTTTTTACTATCACAAGAACTTGTTTTCTTTTTTTAATATAATTGTTAATATCACCGTAACTATATAAATTTTTTTTTAATAAAATTGTTAATATCATAGTAACTATTATATGTTTCTTAATATCACGGTTCAATTTTACATGTAAAAATCTTAATATCACATTTGGTTTTATAATATCACCATTTTATAATATAACAGCTTCTTAATATCACAGTAGAACTCATAATATCGTTAATATCACGGTAGGACTCATAATCAAAAAACTAAAAAGTGCTCAGAAAAATCTGGAAAAATAAAAAAAATAAAGAAGATAACAATAGTAAGGATCCCTCAAAAGGAAAAAAAATTAAAAAAAAATCGTTTACATGGTCAATTGGTACAGTGAAGGTAGCGCAGATCTTGACTTTTTTACAAAAAGTCAAAATCAGATCTGGATTGGGCGGTCCAGATCTATCCGCACATCCGCACGAATTAAAAAAATCCGCACCTGATCCTCACTACATATATATCCTTAGATCATATATGATAGATTTTGTTACCTCTTGTTAAGTAGTTATATGATACTAGAAGGGTACCCGCGCAAAGCAGCGGCGGGTACCCGGTTTTTGTTTGGGAAGATGTTGATCTCGTGAGATGGGGAGTGAGATACTGAGTGTTTTGCTTGTGGTTGTGTTGTTGATTGTAGGTTGTTTGTGGGTATTTTTATCCGATAAGTTATAGTATAGATTAAAAGCATGAATTAAAAATGTATTAATGATTAGACATTTTTTTCTAAATTATATTGCAGTTTTCTTTTTTTCATTAAACATGTTTAATGGAAGATATCTGTTACGAATTGGGCTCTTTAAGACATTCAAATGAATTTAGACAATTCAAATCTCATTGACTAATGACTCTTTAATTTCCTATTAAGGAAATGTTTTAGGTCTTAATTTTTTTTAAGACTTCTTATATTAGAATGTCCCAAATGTTTTATATAGTAGTATAGATATATCTTTATATCATATATGAAACAAAAATGGATTAATGTACACAGTGTTTCATATACTATAATATAATAAGGAATTGATTGGCACACTCTCATTTGTTATTTGTATACTCAAATGTACAAACCGGTAAAGCAACATATGATAAGTGTACAACTGATTAATGCACAATTTTGAGTGTACAAATAAGAAATTAGAGCGTAGAAATCATTAGCCAATATAATAAAGGTATATCATTACAGTACTAAAAGATGGCAGACGGAGAAGACATCCAGCCTCTTGTTTGCGACAATGGAACTGGAATGGTCAAGGTATTAAGTTTAATAGCATCTTTTTACAGTAGTTAATTTTCTCTCCTTCCTTGAATTTATCTATCTGGCTTAATTTTGACACCAACATAATTATGTTAAGGCTGGATTTGCCGGAGATGATGCCCCAAGAGCAGTTTTTCCTAGCATTGTTGGGCGTCCACGTCACACTGGAGTTATGGTTGGCATGGGCCAGAAGGATGCATATGTAGGGGATGAGGCTCAATCAAAACGTGGTATTTTAACATTGAAATACCCAATAGAGCACGGTATTGTGAATAACTGGGACGACATGGAAAAAATTTGGCATCACACATTTTACAATGAACTGCGTGTAGCTCCGGAAGAGCATCCAGTTCTCCTTACAGAGGCACCCCTTAATCCAAAAGCTAATCGTGAAAAAATGACTCAAATTATGTTTGAGACATTTAATTCCCCTGCTATGTATGTTGCTATTCAGGCCGTTCTCTCCTTGTATGCTAGTGGCCGTACTACTGGTAATTTTCTCACCCATTTACTGAATCATTGCTGCATCTGTTTCTTATTCTTTCTAAATGTCTTGTTTTACCCTGATGAAGCTTATAAAAGCAGGACACATTGCAGTCATAGTTAAAGTTGTACATTGGGGTGTTTGGATTAACTTTTTTGAACTGATATTGTAAATATTGTTGTGGCTTAATTTTCATTCTGAATCTGTTCTTGATTAATCAGGATGATGCATTTCGTACCACTTATATAAACATAATTTGATATAATTTTACTATCATTTAATAAGACATCTTTTTCATCACGAGAATGTCCTTTTTTGGTGATTCATGTATACATTTCATAGACAATCACAATTTTTCGAACACACAAACAATGGATTATCTGATCGTTATAAGGTCAAACATCACACCACATCCAAACTCTATCTCTTACCATCGGTTTTTGTATTTTTTTTTTTTTTTTTTTCATCAGTCACTTGCAAAACGCACATCTAAACACCCATATTTCATTTTTTAGCATCCATAAATAACAGTGTGAACCAATTAACTTGTATTTGCTTTACTGGTAGGTATTGTTCTTGATTCGGGAGATGGTGTGAGCCATACAGTTCCTATTTACGAGGGTTACGCACTCCCACATGCCATTCTTCGTTTGGACCTTGCTGGTCGTGACCTCACTGATGCCTTGATGAAAATTCTAACTGAAAGAGGTTATTCCTTCACAACAACTGCTGAACGAGAAATTGTGAGAGACATGAAAGAGAAGTTGGCATATATAGCACTTGATTTTGAGCAGGAATTAGAAACTTCCAAAACAAGCTCTTCAGTCGAAAAGAGCTTTGAGTTACCTGATGGACAGGTGATTACTATTGGAGCTGAACGGTTCAGGTGCCCAGAAGTCCTTTTCCAACCGTCCATGATCGGGATGGAATCTGCTGGTATACATGAAACAACATACAACTCCATAATGAAATGTGACGTGGATATCAGGAAAGATTTGTATGGGAACATTGTACTCAGTGGTGGAACAACTATGTTCCCCGGTATTGCTGATAGAATGAGTAAGGAAATAACTGCGTTAGCACCAAGCAGCATGAAGATTAAGGTTGTAGCTCCACCAGAAAGGAAGTACAGTGTCTGGATTGGAGGTTCCATTTTGGCATCTCTCAGCACCTTCCAGCAGGTGGGTTCCTTCTCTTTATTTTCTTCACAAATTATGTATACATTATAAATAGGAAACCCAAGGTTAAGTACAGAAAAATATAAAAAAACTTATATGGTACAATAGTAACCACAGCTGTTATTTTTGACCAAATTACTTATAAATGGGCTGATTAGGGTTGTGTTTTAATCGAAACGGGTCTTACCAAAGGGTCAACTAAAACTGGAGGGGGGCGTTGGCACAAATGGGTTGAGTTCACCCAAACGCTTTAATTCAAATATTTAGATTAACTGTTGTATTAATAACGCTTACATAATTAATATGTTAATGCATTAGTTAGTTATAAATGGTTCTAAAATATTGACAAAAAAGTTTTGTGGTCGACCCATCCAAGCCAGGTTCCGTTTTTCCAGTATTAGGAACTAGCCAGTTTCACCCCGAACTCGTTCTGACCCATTACCCATCCCACCTTCCTTTCTACCTCTATTATTAATAGAATTGACTTTAAGACCATATGATATGCTTTTGAGTCGTATGAAAACAGAATTTTATGTGTTCTTGAAGGTTTATGGATGGAATTATGTTACTCGGTTACTCCATTCATACTTTGTGAACTGTATATATTTTTTTTATAAGATGCAACTAAAACATATCTGCATATACAAATTTATTTTCTAGTCAGATATGGATGGAATTATGATGCTCTTATTAAATTTCACTTATGGCAGATGTGGATCGCGAAGGCTGAATATGATGAATCTGGACCTTCCATCGTCCACAGGAAATGTTTCTAAATGCAGCAAAAAGAAAAATAGTTACTCTTTAACTACGCCATTTGGGTTTCGGAACTTCTGCTTTTTATTATGGCTAAATGCGAGCTTCAGCAGGCAGGTTGTTATCCCACAAATTTTCCAGTTCTTTTAAAATTAACTTCCATCTCTCGGACTAGGTTTCTCAAGCATAAATTGCAATCAATATATGCCCCTAATTTTCTATAAAATTTTATTTGTTTTGTTACTGCTGTAAGAGATATCTCTATGAATGAATTTCTTATAGTATATCATCAGTTTTGATTTAAACTTAAGGTTGCAATCTATGTATGTATCCCCCTTCTTTTTTCTTTATGAAGGTAAACTATAATATGAAAGGATTTCAATCCGTATCAGTGAACCACTGTTTCCCACCTTTCATTTCTCTTTATGCTTCCCTCGATTTACATAAACTGTTATTAATGATAAACCTATTTCTCCGGTGGTAATATTAACAAAGAGTACCATACTCTATGAATCACAGGCTGTCCTCGCTAGAACCAAAGATTTCCCAACAATTTAAACTCTGATTACAAGTTGATTTAAATATAAGTTTCTAGCATGTACAAGAAAGAATCACACTATTTGAAAGACTTGACATGAATACTAACTGTTATTTGGTATCAACATATGAACACTTCATTACTTCTTGCATACATCTTTAAAATGAATATTGTTTATATGCTTATCAAATGAACTCGTGACTCCTTAGGTGAAGCTATTTGTGTCTCAAATGTAATAATCTAGTTAAGCAGTATCTCATAGCCATCTAACATGCATATGTCTTATGAAAATCGGAATATGCACTAAATGATCCCATAAGAAACTAAAAGACCTACCTCTATGTGATTCACAATTGCAGAATAGTTAATTCGTTTTCTAGCTTCACACAACCGACCTATTGTTTATTAACCAATTCTAGTGAGACTACATGCATTTTTAAAGACTACCAACCCTTCCAGGGAACAGGCCAACCCACCTACCGAAAACGGCGAAGTTAACCTAGGTGGACTTCTGCATGACCCTTGTGTGAACTGACCAAGTATAGCAAGAAGTTCCTTGTATTGTTTCATGACATGTCTAGAATATACAATTTTGTAATTAGTAAAATTACTCACAAAGAAATTCTTGCTAGAGGCATTCTCAGCTATATACTTAGCCTCCAAAGAATCTCATAGTTCTTTTGCAAATTCAGCATTTTGATAAATATCAAAGAAAAGGTCACACATACAATTAAGGATTAAACCTCTTCAAATTTAGTCATTATCCCCCATTTGCTTCTTTTTTTTATCTCTTCCACATTTTCTCATCCACATCATCACGAATTGGAGCGCTCATAACAAACACCACACTCATGATTGACAAAAGGAAGTGCATATTCTTTTCCCATCTTTTAAAATCAACTACTTCAAACTTTTCTAGTCTGGAGAAGTTAGTAGCCATACGTGTAACACCCTGTGTCAATCCGTCAATTTCCCGGCTATTATTTATATCAGAATATGCGAGTTATTTATTTCCTGATTATTATGACTCAAACGAGAGACCATCTCGTTATTCTTGGCTAGTGGCACCGCACGCATACCGACACCATAATAATATTGGCACGAAATCTACTTTCTAATCTCAAGATGACAATAATACCATAATTTTTCGCTCGTCAAAACGTCTCCGGAAATATAAGATTTATAAAATATGGATACTCGGAAAGTAGTTTACTTGAGAATACGTTATTTCGTACAGAGCAGTTTATACTGTACGGAGTACATAAAATACAATTAATAATAAAAATAATAAAACTAAAACTAAAAATAATCTAACCTACCTCTAATATCACCCCCCCCCCTCTCTCTCTCTCTTTTGTTTACCTTTATCGGAAATTCTTGTCTCCTTCTTTTGGTAAAATCTAAACCCACGGCCCACCTCTTCAGGTTCTTGTTCACTCATCACATCTCCTAAACCTAAAAGCTACGCCTCATTCACCTCCCTCCTCACTCTACTCTTTCTCTTCCTATGATTCTCTCCAAAAGTCAGGAACACAAGTGTCATGTCCCCCATCCCCTTCAAGTTTCAACTATGACTTGTCTTATCAATCTCTGCCTACCCTAGGCTAGGTCACGAGCATCAGCTGGAAAAAGAAGAAGGAACAATGAAAGCCAAGAAAAGATCTCTTCCATTTGAAGACCAAGAAAGAAGAGTCAATATATCATTTTATCCTCCTACTTATAGCCATTAGTATCACAGTTTCTGCACAAATCTCTCATAATCGAAAAGATTAGGGTTTGGGCAAATCAAGGGGCTTTTCAAAATTGATTGAGGGGTTTTATTAAGGCAAGTATAAGGAAGGTTTTGCAAGTGTTTAATTGTACCAAATCGTCCCGGGTCACCCCCAATTGAAGTCTTCTGTCCGACCCACTTTGGGGATCATTGTAAGCATTGTTATTTTGTTAGTCTCCTAATCCATTTCAATTTTATTCAAATTCGTTATTATTATATTTTCGTTTTTTTCGATTGGCATTTGTTTTTTATGAAACATAATAATTGGCCAAAGTTGATTTGCAATAAGTGAAATATATTGTTGTTGTTGTTGTCGTAATGCCACAAGCAGGAAGATAAAGAAATAAAAATCGTAAAACATGGAGTTACTAGAGCTACGTTGCGTATAGAGGTTTATGTGTGACTTATGAGCTTGTAAATCTATTACGACCTTACGCTTAATAACTTACTTGCTAAACTATTCTCGGGTAATACTTGGCTTAATTCTCGTTCGATTTTCAGTCTAAGTAATCTAGGTAATTTGATAAATCTCCTCGTACGTTACCTTGTGGCTATGCCTCAAATGGAATAAACGCACCCCGAAGGGGGTAAGTTCCCAGGTTCTAATGTTTTGTCATGGAAATGAGTGTTAGGACGCCAAAGTTTATGAGTTAAAATGTTTTTGAAGTTGAGTCAATACCTCACAAGTAACTCGCGTCATATTAATCGGATTAGTGATACTTTATGTATCTCCTTGATAGTTGTCCCACTCACGAGCTTTCATGTTTTCGAAACTAAAACACAACCTGTATATGTTGTGATCCCCTCCTAGTCCTACTGCTGCCTAAAACACCATTGGTACTCTTGTAAAAGAAATAGTATATCAACAACTCTTTGCTCATTCAAATTAAGTGTCAAAACTTGGGCCACGAGGGCTGTCATCTTTCTTGGAGGTCCGTTTGTGTTGCTAGGCCTACAAATTTCATTTATGTGTTGGGGTTAAATACATGGGCCGAAGCCCAGTTTCTGTGAAGGTCCGTTTGGTTTGCATTAGACCAGGCCAATTCCCATGTCCTGTTAACTGACCAAGTGGTATTCGTTAAGAGCCCGACTCGTGCTTCGGGCCACAGCCCGAACACGACGAATCACTCGCTCGCCTTTTCAAAAATTTCTCGTCGATTAATATTTTTTTACTTACGTCGTCATTGTAAATTACATATAAACACTTAAAAGAGTAATGAATTTTATGAGTAAGATTTGTAATCGTGTAAAACAATTAAACCCAATATGACTAAAATAACGGAAACGTTTATATGAAGATTCTTCAAAAACTAATATTTCATTTAGACCCGAACCTTTATATATACATAAAGCAAGTCAAAATCTCGTTATAAAACTATTTACCAACATGGACCCATCATGTAGTAATTTATAAACCTGGGTTCAAATATTTTATTAACATATTATTTTATTTTCAAAGGCGACAATGAAAATGTTATAGATACTTGTAGATATATATATATATATATATATATATATATATATATATATATATATATATATATATATATATATATATATATATATAAATATACATACACTTTACTCATATCAATAAAACATATATACCTATAATATGTACTTGACTTATAACATTATTTAAGCCAAACTTTCTTTATCGATCAAACGTCATATTTTCTATAAATCCTTCGTTTAAACACTATATGTAACGCATTTCTAGCCAAAATATATACTTTTCAACATAGTTTTCAAAGCAAGTTCTATTAGTCGAAATATACACATTATTTTGAAAATGACATTAATTTTAAAAACCTAACGTCGACACAACAACAACAACACTTGTGAATTAAATATAAAGTAAAGTAGACTTTAACTAAGAAGATCAGAACTGAGACTTGCCGTACTATATAGGTTGCGTGTCGGAGCCATACTATCATATTATCTGACTTGACCCTAGTTCATGCTGCTAATTGCCAAGGTGAGTATTCACAGCCCCCTTTTTACTGCTTTACTTATTTGGGGTGAAATGCATGAACATAAACTTAAATTGTTTTTATATAAATTAGAACCTTTAATATATTTGAACCCGTTGTTTTATATTGAACCCTTTTTGACTTAATTTGAACCCTTTAATATATTTGAAACCATTGACTTTTATTGAACTCTATTTTGACTCGATTTAGACTATTTAATATATTTTTGAACTCTTAGACTCTTGGATTTAATTATGAGCTTATGACTTGTTTGGACCTAATGGACTGTACATCCTTGACCTAAAGTCTCCCCGGTTTGGAGCAACGCAAAGTCTCCCTTGTTCGGAGCAATGCCGAGTCTCCCATGTTCGGACCAGTCTTAATTGATAGTATATAATAGTTGTTATGATGTACTGTTCGTATATTCGCATTGTTAATCCCCTATTGGTTTGCCGTTCGCACTTCAATTATACGTTACGTTAAATGCAGCTCCCTTGCGGGCAGAGGTAGTATGGATAACGCTATTAGAGGTCGGCCAACCTCTCGTTCCCCCTGTCTACGGGCATATTATTTATTTGTGGGGCTTTGCCGCATAACTTTAATATATACGAGGCGTTATTATGACCATATGTGTATTGACTACCAGATATACCACTTGAATTATGGAAATGTATGTCAACTTATATGTTACAAGTCTTGTATGGGCGGGACTTGTAACATGGTGAGTTGACAAGACATTTGAAAGGCAGACAAACTCAAAAATATTTTTGTACTATTTAAAGACTTTTTTAAAATTTTGATTTTATATTCTGTGGAAGGACTTTTATTAAAATGGCTTTTGGGTAATACATAAAACCTGTATACTCACCAACTATTTTTATTGTTGACCCGTTTTCTCATGCATTTCAGGTGATCGTCAATAAGCTTGTTTTATGAAGTCTTTTGCATAAAGGAGTCTTCACGTGTCATCTTTGGTCGTCAATTATAAGAAGTTATCTTTTGGAAATCAAGTTCTAATATTTTATTGCCAAAGTTGGCTTGAACAATATTTTAACATTTTACTATTTCCTTAAATTTAAAGATGGTATTGTACTATATCTCTTTTGCGATGTATATTAATTATGTTGCACCTCGCGTTTCCGCCTCCGGCGGGGTGTGACAGATTGGTATCAGAGCCGAAGGTTATAGAGAATGCCGGGTTTTCTAAAATAAAAACCTCAACTATAACTAGACTAAAGTTTTCATAAAACCCCAAACATGGTACGAGTCGATTAGCCCGAGCATTTCATCGTTGTTCCTAAATTATGCATAGCCTGATCAACTATGCATAATTCAGGAGGAATCATGGGATTATTGGGGTAGTTATCTTAGATCATGTTTGGTAGGAGTCAGTCTAGGTCACTGAGAATGCATTGGTCTTTGTGTGTGTGCATGTCTTATATGTTTTTGCATTTATGACTATACTGCTAAGCATTCTGTGTGCTAAGACTTTTGCCTTTAGGACAATATATGAGCTTGAACTTAAGTACTTTGAATTAACTTGGCATGATGTGCATTGAACCCTGTAGTCAGACATGTACCTTTAGCATTAGGCATGCCTTCGTTTTTTTCATGTGGCGATCTTGACGTCATGAGCCTTAGTTAGACCTTTAGCCTTCTCACTAATCTGAGCACCCCACTATTAGCTGAATTGGTTGGTTTAAATAATTTCAAACTCGAGCCAAACTTTCAAAAGGTCTCTTACATAGATGAGAAGCCATCTCTTTCTGACAACTTGTTTCCTAGCTTGATCTAATGACAGTTCTTGTTTGATGAGTTGCGAAAATCAAGTTAGAATTCAAGTTGTTACTCAACCTACACAACTTAAACACATGACCGGTCAGGTCGAAAGTTGTGAAAATTCAGCAACTAAGAGTTTTTTTTAAGGCAAAGCTCGAGAATGAGAAAGTTTGAACCATGAGAGTGAGCGCCTGTAGGGCATGCGGACTGAATCTCGAGGACGAGATTCTTTTTAAGGTTGGCAGACTGTGACAATCTGTCAATTTCCCGGCTATTATTTATATCAGAATATGCGAGTTATTTATTTCCTGATTATTATGACTCAAACGAGAGACCATCTCGTTATTCTTGGCTAGTGGCACCGCACGCATACCGACACCATAATAATATTGGCACGAAATCTACTTTCTAATCTCAAGATGACAATAATACCATAATTTTTCGCTCGTCAAAACGTCTCCGGAAATATAAGATTTATAAAATATGGATACTCGGAAAGTAGTTTACTTGAGAATACGTTATTTCGTACAGAGCAGTTTATACTGTACGGAGTACATAAAATACAATTAATAATAAAAATAATAAAACTAAAACTAAAAATAATCTAACCTACCTCTAATATCACCGCCCCCCTCTCTCTCTTTTGTTTACCTTTATCTGAAATTCTTGTCTCCTTCTTCTTCTAGTAAAATCAAAACCCACGCCCCACCTCTTCAGGTTCTTGTTCACTCCTCACATCTCCTAAACCTAAAAGCTAGGCCTCATTCACCTCCCTCCTCACTCTACTCTTTCTCTTCTTATGATTCTCTCCAAAAGTCAGGAACAAAAGTGTCATGTCCCCCATCCCCTTCAAGTTTCAACCATGACTTGTCTTATCAATCTCTGCCTACCCTAGGCTAGGTCACGAGCAGCGGCTGGAAAAAGAAGAAGGAACAATGAAAGCCAAGAAAAGATCTCTTCCATTTGAAGACCAAGAAAGAAGAGTCAATATATCCTTTTATCCTCCTACTTATCGCCATGATTATCACAGTTTCTGCACAAATCTCTCATAATCGAAAAGATTAGGGTTTGGGAAAATCAAGGGGCTTTTCAAAATTGATTGAGGGGTTTTATTAAGGGAAGTAAAAGTAAGGTTTTGCGAGTGTTTAATTGTACCAAATCGTCCCGGGTCACCCCCAATTGAAGTCTTCTTTTCGACCCACTTTGGGGATCATTGTAAGCATTGTTATTTTGTTAGTCTCCTAATCCATTTCAATTTATTCAAATTCGTTATTATTATATTTTCTTTTTTTTCGATTGGCATTTGTTTTGTATGAAACATAATAATTGGCCAAAGTTGATTTGCAATAAGTGAAATATATTGTTGTTGTTGTGGTTGTCGTAATGCCACAAGCAGGAAGATAAAGAAATAAAAATCGTAAAACATGGAGTTACTAGAGCTACGTTGCGTATAGAGGTTTATGTGTGACTTATGAGCTTGTAAATCTATTACGACCTTAGGCTTAATAACTTACTTGCTAAACTATTCTCGGGTAATACTTGGCTTAATTCTCGTTCGATTTTCAGTCTAAGTAATCTAGGTAACTTGATAATTTTCCTCGTACGTTACCTCGTGGCTATGCCCCGAATGGAATAAAAGCACCCCGAAGGGGGTAAGTTCCCAGGTTCTAATGTTTTGTCATGGAAATGAGTGTTAGGACGCCAAAGTTTATGAGTTAAAATGTTTTTGAAGTTGAGTCAATACCTCACAAGTAACTCGCGTCATATTAATCGGATTAGTGATACTTTATGTATCTCCTTGATAGTTGTCCCACTCACGAGCTTTCATGTTTTCGAAACTAAAACACAACCTGTATATGTTGTGATCCCCTCCTAGTCCTACTGCTGCCTAAAACACCATTGGTACTCTTGTAAAAAAAATAGTATATCTACAACTCTTTGCTCATTCAAATTAAGTGTCAAAACTTGGGCCACGAGGGCTGTCATCTTTCTTGGGGGTCCGTTTGTGTTGCTAGGCCTACAAATTTCATTTATGTGTTGGGGTTAAATACATGGGCCGAAGCCTTCTGTGAAGGTCCGTTTGGTTTGCATTAGACCAGGTCGAAGCCCATGTCCTGTTAACTGACCAAGTGGTATTCGTTAAGAGCCCGACTCGTGCTTCGGGCCACAGCCCGAACACGACGAATCACTCGCTCGCCTTTTCAAAAATTTCTCGTCGATTAATATTTTTTTACTTACGTCGTCATTGTAAATTACATATAAACACTTAAAAGAGTAATGAATTTTATGAGTAAGATTTGTAATCGTGTAAAACAATTAAACCCAATATGACTAAAATAACGGAAACATTTATATGAAGATTCTTCAAAAACTAATATTTCATTTAGACCCGACACCTTTATATACATAAAGCAAGTCAAAATCTACGTATAAAACTATTTACCAACATGGACCCATCATGTAGTAATTTATAAACCTGGGTTCAAATATTTTATTAACATATTATTTTATTTTCAAAGGCGACAATGAAAATGTTATAGATACTTGTAGATATATATATATAAATATACATACACTTTACTCATATCAATAAAACATATATACCTATAATATGTACTCTACTTATAACATTATTTAAGCCAAACTTTCTTTATCGATCAAACGTCATATTTTCTATAAAGCCTTCGTTTAAACACTATATGTAACGCATTTCTAGCCAAAATATATACTTTTCAACATAGTTTTCAAAGCAAGTTCTATTAGTCGAAATATACACATTATTTTGAAAATGACATTAATTTTAAAAACCTAACGTCGACACAACAACAACAACACTTGTGAATTAAATATAAAGTAAAGTAGACTTTATCTAAGAAGATCAGAACTGAGACTTGCCGTACTATTTAGGTTGCGTGTCGGAGCCATACTATCATATTATCTGACTTGACCCTAGTTCATGCTGCTAATTGCCAATGTGAGTATTCACAGCTCCCTTTTTACTGCTTTACTTATTTGGGGTGAAATGCATGAACATAAACTTAAATTGTTTTTATCTAAATTAGAACCTTTAATATATTTGAACCCGTTGTTTTATATTGAACCCTTTTTGACTTAATTTGAACCCTTTAATATATTTGAAACCATTGACTTTTATTGAACTCTATTTTGACTCGATTTAGACTATTTAATATATTTTTGAACTCTTAGACTCTTGGATTTAATTATGAGCTTATGACTTGTTTGGACCTAATGGACTGTACATCCTTGACCTAAAGTCTCCCCGGTTCGGAGCAACGCAAAGTCTCCCTTGTTCGGAGAAATGCCGAGTCTCCCATGTTCGGAGCAGTCTTAATTGATAGTGTATAATAGTTGTTATGATGTACTGTTCGTACATTCGCATTGTTTATCCCCGATTGGTTTGCCGTTCGCACTCCAATTATACGTACCGTTCGTACAGCTCCCTTGTGCGGAGCAGTAGGTAGTATGGATAGCGCTATTAGAGGTCGGCCAACCTCTCGTTCCCCTGTCTACGGAACACATATTATTTATTTGGGGGGCTTTGCCGCATAACTTTATTATATACGAGGCGTTATTATGACTATATGTGTATTGACTACCAGATATACCACTTGAATTATGGAAATGTATGTCAACTTATATGTTACAAGTCTTGTATGGGCGGGACTTGTAACATGGTGAGTTGACAAGACATTTGAAAGGCAGACAAACTCAAAAATATTTTTGTACTATTTAAATACTTTTTTAAAATTTTGATTTTATATTATGTGGAAGGACTTTTATTAAAATGGCTTTTGGGTAATACATAAAACCTGTGTACTCACCAACTATTTTTATAGTTGACCCGTTTTCTCATGCATTTCAGGTGATCGTCAATAAGCTTGTTTTATGAAGTCTTTTGCATAAAGGAGTCTTCACGTGTCATCTTTGGTCGTCAATTATAAGAAGTTATCTTTTGGAAATCAAGTTTTAAGATTTTATTGCCAAAGTTGGCTTGAACAATATTGTAACATTTTACTATTTCCTTAAATTTAAAGATGGTATTGTACTATATCTCTTTTGCGATGTATATTAATTATGTTGCACCTCGCGTTTCCGCCTCCGGCGGGGTGTGACAGATTGGTATCAGAGCCGAAGGTTATAGAGAATGCCTGGTTTTCTAAAATAAAAACCTCAACTATAACCAGACTAAAGTTTTCATAAAACCCCAATCATGGTACGAGTCGATTAGCCCGATCATTTCATCGTTGTTCCTAAATTATGCATAGCGTGATCAACTATGCATAATTCAGGAGGAATCATGAGATGATTGGGGTTGTTATCTTAGATCATGTTTGGTAGGAGTCAGAGTCTAGGTCACCTGAGAATGCATTGGTCTTTGTGTGTGCATCTGTCTTATATGTTTTTTGCATTTATGACTATACTGCTAGGCATTCTGTGTGCTAAGACTTTTGCCTTTAGGACAATATATGAGCTTGAACTTAAGTACTTTGAATTGACTTGGCATGATGTGCATTGAACCCTGTAGTCAGACATGTACCTTTAGCATTAGGCATGCCTTCATTTTTGTCATGTGGCGATCTTGACGTCATGAGCCTTAGTTAGACCTTTAGCCTTCTCACTAATCTGAGCACCCCACTATTAGTTGAATTGGTTTGTTTAAATAATTTCAAACTCGAGCCAAACTTTCAAAAGGTCTCTTACATAGATGAGAAGCCATCTCTTTCTGACAACTTGTTTCCTAGCTTGATCTAGTGACAGTTCTTGTTTGATGAGTTGCGAAAATCAAGTTAGAATTCAAGTTGTTACTCAACCTACACAACTTAAACACATGACCGGTCAGGTCGAAAGTTGTGAAAATTCACCAACTAAGAGTTTTTTTTGAAGGCAAAGCTCGAAAATGAGAAAGTTTGAACCATGAGAGTGTGCGCCTGTAGGGCAGGCGGACTGAATCTCGAGGACAAGATTCTTTTTAAGGTTGGCAGACTGTGACAATCTGTCAATTTCCCGGCTATTATTTATATCAGAATATGCGAGTTATTTATTTCCTGATTATTATGATTCAAACGAGAGACCATCTCGTTATTCTTGGCTAGTGGCACCGCACGCATACCAACACCATAATAATATTGGCACGAAATGTACTTTCTAATCTCAAGATGAGAATAATACCATAATTTTTCGCTCTTCAAAAGGTCTCCGGAAATATAAGATTTATTAAATATGGATACTCGGAAAGTAGTTTACTTGAGAATACGTTATTTCGTACAGAGTAGTTTATACTGTACGGAGTACATAAAATACAATTAATAATAAAAATAATAAAACTATAACTAAAAATAATCTAACCTACCTCTAATATCACCGCCCCCCCCCCCTCTCTCTCTTTTGTCTACCTTTATCTGAAATTCTTGTCTCCTTCTTCTTCTAGTAAAATCAAAACCCACGCCCCACCTCTTCAGGTTCTTGTTCACTCCTCACATCTCCTAAACCTAAAAGCTACGCCTCATTCACCTCCCTCCTCACTCTACTCTTTCTCTTCCTATGATTCTCTCCAAAAGTCAGGAACAAAAGTGTCATGTCCCCCATCCCCTTCAAGTTTCAACCATGACTTGTCTTATCAATCTCTGCCTACCCTAGGCTAGGTCACGAGCAGCGGCTGGAAAAAGAAGAAGGAACAATGAAAGCCAAGAAATGATCTCTTCCATTTGAAGACCAAGAAAGAAGAGTCAATATATCCTTTTATCCTCCTACTTATAGCCATGATTATCACAGTTTCTGCACAAATCTCTCATAATCGAAAAGATTAGGGTTTGGGCAAATCAAGGGGCTTTTCAAAATTGATTGGGGGGTTTTATTAAGGGAAGTATAAGGAAGGTTTTGCAAGTGTTTAATTGTACCAAATCGTCCCGGGTCACCCCCAATTGAAGTCTTCTGTTCGACCCACTTTGGGGATCATTGTAAGCATTGTTATTTTGTTAGTCTCCTAATCCATTTCAATTTTATTCAAATTCGTTATTATTATATTTTCTTTTTTTTCGATTGGCATTTGTTTTGTATGAAACATAATAATTGGCCAAAGTTGATTTGCAATAAGTGAAATATATTGTTGTTGTTGTGGTTGTCGTAATGCCACAAACAGGAAGATAAAGAAATAAAAATCGTAAAACATGGAGTTACTAGAGCTACGTTGCGTATAGAGGTTTATGTGTGACTTATGAGCTTGTAAATCTATTACGACCTTAGGCTGAATAACTTACTTGCTAAACTATTCTCGGGTAATACTTGGCTTAATTCTTGTTCGATTTTCAGTCTAAGTAATCTAGGTATGTTGATAATTTTCCGCGTACATTACCTCGTGGCTAAGCCTCGAATGAAATAAACGCACCCCGAAGGGGGTAAGTTCCCAGCTTCTAATGTTTTGTCATGGAAATGATTGTTAGGACGCCAAAGTTTATGAATTAAAATGTTTTTGAAGTTGAGTCAATACCTCACAAGTAATTCGCGTCATATTAATCGGATTAGTGATACTTTATGTATCTCTTTGATAGTTGTCCCACTCACGAGCTTTCATGTTTTCGAAACTAAAACACAACCTGTATATGTTGTGATCCCCTCCTAGTCCTACTGCTGCCTAAAACACCATTGGTACTCTTGTAAAAAAAATAGTATATCTACAACTCTTTTCTCATTCAAATTAAGTGTCAAAACTTGGGCCACGAGGGCTGTCATCTTTCTTGGGGGTCCGTTTGTGTTGTTAGGCCTACAAATTTCATTTATGTGTTGGGGTTAAATACATGGGCCGAAGCCCAGTTTCTGTGAAGGTCCGTTTGGTTTGCATGAGACCAGGCCGAAGCCCATGTCCTGTTAACTGACCTAGTGGTATTCGTTAAGAGCCCGACTCGTGCTTCGGGCCACAGCCCGAACACGACGAATCACTTGCTCGCCTTTTCAAAAATTTCTCGTCGATTAATATTTTTTTACTTACGTCGTCATTGTAAATTACATATAAACACTTAAAAGAGTAATGAATTTTATGAGTAAGATTTGTAATCGTGTAAAACAATTAAACCCAATATGACTAAAATAACGGAAACGTTTATATGAAGATTCTTCAAAAACTAATATTTCATTTAGACCCGACACCTTTATATACATAAAGCAAGTCAAAATCTACGTATAAAACTATTTACCAACATGGACCCATCATGTAGTAATTTATAAACCTGGGTTCAAATATTTTATTAACATATTATTTTATTTTCAAAGGCGACAATGAAAATGTTATAGATACTTGTAGATATGTATATATAAATATACATACACTTTACTCATATCAATAAAACATATATACCTATAATATGTACTCTACTTATAACATTATTTAAGCCAAACTTTCTTTATCGTTCAAACGTCATATTTTCTATAAAGCCTTCGTTTAAACACTATATGTAACGCATTTCTATCCAAAATATATACTTTTCAACATAGTTTTCAAAGCAAGTTCTATTAGTCGAAATATACACATTATTTTGAAAATGATATTAATTTTAAAAACCTAACGTCGACACAACAACAACAACACTTGTGAATTAAATATAAAGTAAAGTAGACTTTATCTAAGAAGATCAGAACTGAGACTTGCCGCATATTTAGGTTGCGTGTCGGAGCCATACTCTCATATTATCTGACTTGACCCTAGTTCATGCTGCTAATTGCCAAGGTGAGTATTCACAGCCCCCTTTTTACTGCTTTACTTATTTGGGGTGAAATGCATGAACATAAACTTAAATTGTTTTTATCTAAATTAGAACCTTTAATATATTTGAACCCGTTGTTTTATATTGAACCCTTTTTGACTTAATTTGAACCCTTTAATATATTTGAAACCATTGACTTTTATTGAACTCTATTTTGACTCGATTTAGACTATTTAATATATTTTTGAACTCTTAGACTCTTGGATTTAATTATGAGCTTATGACTTGTTGGAAAATTTAGTGCACTTGTGGGATTAGTTCACACCTTGTAATGGGTTAGGAGGTACGAAGTGTACACCCGTAAGGTCCATGAACACCCCGACTCTTGTAGTGGTTTGTATTATGATAGTACTGCTAGTATGAAAGTACTGCTAATGGTATGAAAGTAAAGTACTGCTAGTGTTAAAGTACTGCTAGTGTTAAAGTACTGCTAAATGGAAGTTACAACTGCTTAATGACCACGTTTAATTGGTCATGTAACCACTAACGGCTATAATGGGGATAATTATGAGGCTATTAATGGGCCGATTAATACTCATAATTCCATTTGACTAGCTAAGAGTAACCTCCTATAAATAGGAGATCTGATTATGCATGTAAAACACACAGAAAACATAAACACTTATTAGTGAAAGGGTTATAGAATTGTGCCTAATTCTCTAACTGCATTTGGGCTTATCCCAAGTAGATATTCGTGATACCCAGGCATTAGGGTCGAATAGTTTACTTTGGAAAGTGATCACACGATTCCAAGTGATATCAGGTAACCACCTAGTGGTATTGCTACTGTCATTGATTGTCTTAACCCTGTTCTAGGAGATATACTCCAACAATCAAAGTAAACTATTTTGTGATAATCAATGGCAACTGCTGCAATGAAACACATGGCTTCAAACTTTGCTAAGCTAGATAAGTTTGAAGGGGTGGACTTTAGGAGGTGGCAGAAGAAGATGCACTTCTTGCTGTCAAGCATGAGTGTGGTGTATGTGCTAACCACACCTATTCCTGATGATGGGGATGATGCTACAGTGGAGCAGATTAGGAGGAGGAGCAAATGGGAGAATGATGACTACATATGCAGAGGTCTTATTCTCAATGGTATGTCTGATTCTCTGTTTGATATTTATCAGAACTTTGAATCTTCCAAAGAACTGTGGGATTCCTTGGATGCCAAATATATGGTTGAGGATGCATCAAGTAAGAAGTTTCTTGTTAGTAATTTCACAAATTACAAAATGACTGATTCAAGACCAGTCATGGAACAATACAATGAACTTCTTGGAATACTTGGAAGGTTTACACAACACAATATGAACATGGATGAGGCCATTAAAGTCTCATGTGTCATTGACAAACTCCCTCCTTCTTGGAAAGATTTCAAGCATACCTTGAAACATAAGAAAGAGGAGTTAACTCTGGTTGAGTTGGGCAGTCATCTGCGCATTGAGGAATCTCTCAAGATGCAGGATAATGACAAGCCAAAGAGCAACAATGCTAATGGACCATCAGTTGTCAATATGGTGGAGCATAACAACTCCACCAGGTACAATGACAACAAAGGCAAACGCAAATATCATGACAACACAAGGGCAGATCCCAACAAGAAGGCAACACCTACTTGTTGGAAATGTGGCAAGACTGGTCACATTAAAAGGGACTGCAAGGGTGTTAAAGTTGGTGGTAAAGCTAATGGATCAGGCACTAATGGTTCAGGGAGTGGTGGATCAGCCAACTCACTGAAAGGTCAGAATATGTTTAATAAGTCTTTTCAGATTTATTATGTTACATATGTATCTGAATCTTTTTATGTGCAGGATGATGATGTTGCGTGGTGGGTTGACTCTAGTGCAACAGTTCATGTGTGCAAAGATAGAAGCTGGTTCAAGACTTATGAGTCACTGAATGATGGTTCTATTCTTCACATGGGAAATGAGTCAACAGCCTTGGTGCATGGTCGTGGTTGTGTAGATCTTAGGTTTAGTTCAGGAAAGATTGTAACTTTGTTTGATGTTATTCATGTTCCTGATATTAGGAAGAACTTGGTTTCAAGTAGTATTTTGAATAATCATAGATATAAACAAGTTATTGAGTATGATAAATTTGTGCTTTCTAAGCATGGTGTTTTTATTCGTTTTGGTTATTTATGTAATCAAATGTTCAGGCTTAATATTTCCACTGATAGTGTATTTATTTCCATTGATAGTGTAAATTTAGCCTGTGTGACCACCACTGACCAGACTGTCTCTACCCTGTGGCATGCTACACTTGGCCATGTTCATTATAAAAGGTTTCAAGATATGTCTAAGGATGGGTTGATCCCAGCCTTTGACATGGACACTGAAAAGTGTAAAACTTGCATGTTGACCAAGATTACCAAGAAACCTTTTCAGGGTGTTAGTCTTGAGACTAATCTCTTGGAGCTTATTCACAGTGATCTGTGTGATTTGCATGCCACTCCCTCTTTGGGGAACAAGAAGTACTTTGTGACATTTATTGATGATGCTTCTAGGTTTTGTTATGTTTATTTGTTACATTCCAAGGATGAAGCATTAGATAAATTCAAAGTGTTTAAAACTGAAGTTCAATTACAACTTGGGTCATTGATCAAAAGATTAAGGACTGATAGGGGAAGTGAGTACATGGATACTCTGTATTTTCAGTCTGTTGGAATTATCCATGAAACGACTGCCCCTTATACTCCTCAGCAAAATGGTATTTCTGAAAGGAAAAACAGAGTGCTGAAGGAGATGGTTAATTCCATGTTGTCCTACTCAGGACTGAGTCAAGGGTTCTGGGGTGAAGCTATGTTAACAGCTTGCTATTTATTAAATAGGGTTCCCAACAAAAGGAACAAGGTTACCCCTTATGAACTCTAGACTAAAAGGAAACCCAACCTGAACTATCTCAAGGTTTGGGGTTGTAGGGCTGTTGTAAGACTCCCTGATCCAAAGTTGAAAACTTTGGGTGAAAGAGGCATTGATTGCTGAGCATTCCAAGGCTTTTAGGTTTTATGTTATTGAACCTAATGAATATGTTTCAGTTAACTCAATAATTGAATCAAGGGATGCAAACTTTGATGAGAATAGATTCTCATCAGTCCCTAGACCAAGTCAGAGGATTCCTAATGGAACTCATGACACTGGTGTATCAGAGGTCCCTGATGATGAACCATCAGTGGTCCCTGATGAGGTTGTGTTTCAACAACTTGAACCTGTGCTCAGGAAGAGCAAAAGGGTCAGGACTCCAAAGTCATTTGGACCTGAGTTTCAACTATATCTAGTTGAAGGAACAAGGGATGAGGTCTTAGACCAATACTCCTATTGCTTCATTGTTGAGGATGATCCCAAGACATTTGAAGAAGCAATGAAGTCCCAGGATATTGCTTTCTGGAAAGAAGCTATCAATGATGAGATGGATTCCATCATGGGGAACAACACTTGGGTGTTGGTTGATCTACCTCCTGGTTGTAAACCTCTAGGTTGCAAATGGATTTTCAAAAAGAAAATGAAGGTAGATGGAACTATTGAAAAGTTCAAGGCTAGATTAGTTATTCAGGGCTTTAAACAAAAGTCAGGGATAGACTATTTTGATACTTATGCCCCTGTGGCTCGTATCAGTACCATAAGACTGCTGATTGTTATGGCATCTATTCACAATCTGATTATTCATCAGATGGATGTGAAGACAGCTTTTTTTAATGGTGAATTGGATGAGGAGGTTTATATGAACCAACCTCAGGGCTTCATTATGCCTGGCAATGAAAACAAGGTGTGTAAACTGATTAAGTCTCTTTATGGACTTAAGCAGGCACCTAATCAATGGCATCAAAAATTTGATGAAGTGGTTTTGTCTAGTGGTTATGTTCTTAACCAAGCTGACAAATGTGTATATAGCAAATTTGATGAATCTGGTAAAGGAGTCATCATTTGTCTATATGTTGATGACATGTTGATCCTTGGCACTGACCAAAATCAGGTTGACTTGACAAAGGAATTTTTGTCGTCAAGGTTCTCCATGAAAGACATGGGGGAGGCTGATGTTATCCTTGGTATAAGGATTAAACATGAAAGTAATAGAATTTCTATCTCTCAGTCTCATTATATTGAGAAGGTACTGAGGAAATTCAATTACTTTGATTGTACTCCAGTGAGTACACCTATGGATACTTGTGAGAAGCTGATGCCTAATCATGGCAAGGCTGTATCTTAACTTGAGTATTCTAGGGTGATTGGCTGCCTGATGTATGCCATGACTTGTACAAGACCTGATATTGGTTTTGCAGTGGGAAAATTGAGCAGGTATACTAGTAATCCTATTGCTCATCACCGGCAAGCAGTTCAAAGGGTACTGAAGTATTTGAAGAGAACTATGGATTATAGTCTCTCATATACTGGTTACCCATCAGTGTTGGAAGGATACACTGATGCAAGTTGGATCAGTAACACTGAAGACAATTCGTCTACCAGTGGCTGGGTATTCCTACTTGGTGGAGGTGCAATTTCTTGGGCATCCAAGAAACAAACTTGCATCACCAGTTCAATAATGGAATCTGAATTTGTGGCTTTAGCAGCTGTTGGTAAAGAAGCTGAATGGTTGAAAAACTTGCTTCTTGAGATTCCATTGTGGCCTAAACCTATAGCACCTATTTCTATCCGGTGTGATAGTGCATCTACATTGGCTAAGGCTTATAGCCCGATGTACAATGGTAAGTCTAGACACTTAGGTGTCAGACATAGCATGATTCGTGAGCTTATCATGAATGGGGTGGTATCTATAGATTTTTTTAGATCTCAACAGAAACTTAGCCTGATCACTTGACGAAGAGTCTGGCTAGAGACTTGGTTATAAAGTCTGCTAAATTGATGGGTTTAAGTTCAACTTAGTCACTGAATGCTAGGACACCCAACTCCCTCCTAAGGAAACTTAGGAGTTGAGTTCAATGTGGAAAGCTGAACATTCAGTGGACTGGAGCACATGTTTTATTTACATCCCAAGGTTGTGCTCAGAACCTGCTGAAAGGAGGATGAAGTCTTTACTTCTTAATGGTTAATTTTTTTGAAAAAGTGCTTGGCAGGAGCATGAATAAAGAGGAACCACCTATGTAAATGTTGAAGTTTTGCCGCTTCAGGAAGCTTTAGACTTTAGCTTTTACAACATTTATGAATTTGGATATGGACACATGGCTTGTATAGTGTCGAGTTTTAAGTGTTTGAAAGCTTATGTGTATTTTATCTTCAGGTATTCAAATGGGCTGAAGGGTTCAATTCTTAGAACACCCTGATTCTCGAATATTTGAAACGTGTAATTTACTAAGACGAAAATTTAATCCTCAGGACATTTTCATTTATGCACATGTTTTGTTTGATGTTTATTTTCATGCAAAGGAAGTGAACTAAATTTGGGGAGGATTTTTGGAAAATTTAGTGGACTTGTGGGATTAGTTCACACCTTGTAATGGGTTAGGAGGTACGGAGTGTACACCCATAAGGTCCATGAACACCCTGACTCTTGTAGTGGTTTGTATTATGAAAGTACTGCTAGTATGAAAGTACTGCTAATGGTATGAAAGTACTGCTAGTGTTAAAGTACTGCTAGTGTTAAAGTACTGCTAGTGTTAAAGTATTGCTAAATGGCAGTTACAACTTCTTAATGACCACATTTAATTAGTCATGTAACCACTAACGGCTATAATGGGGATAATTATGAGGCTATTAATGGGCCGATTAATACTCTTAATTCCATTTGACTAGCTAAGAGTAACCTCCTATAAATAGGAGATCTGATTATGCATGTAAAACACCCAGAAAACGTAAACACTTATTAGCAAAAGGGTTATAGAATTGTGCCTAATTCTCTAACTGCATTTGGTCTTATCCCAAGTAGATATTCGTGATACCCAGGCATTAGAGTAAAATAGTTTACTTTGGAAAGTGATCACACGATTCCAAGTGATATCCGGTAACCACCTAGTGGTATTCCTACTGTCATTGATTGTCTTAACCCTGTTCTGGGAGATACACTCCAACATGACTTGTTTGGACCTAATGGAGTGTACATCCTTGACCTAAACTCTCCCCGGTTTGGAGCAACGCAAAGTCTCCCTTGTTCGGAGCAATGCCGAGTCTCCCATGTTCAGAGCAGTCTTAATTGATAGTATATAATAGTTGTTATGATGTACTGTTCGTACAGTCGCATTGTTTATCCCTGATTGGTTTGTCGTTCGCACTCCAATTATACGTACCGTTCGTACAACTCCCTTGTGCGGAGCAGTAGGTAGTACGGATAGCGCTATTAGAGGTCAGCCAACCTCTCGTTCCCCTGTCTACGAAGCGCATATTATTTATTTGTGGGGCTTTGCCGCATAAATTTATTATATACGAGGCGTTATTATGACCATATGTGTATTGACTACTAGATATACCACTTGAATTATGGAAATGTATGTCAATTTATATGTTACAAGTCTTGTATGGGCGGGACTTGTAACATGGTGATTTGACAAGACTTTTTTAAAATTTTGATTTTATATTATGTGGAAGAACTTTTATTAAAATGACTTTTGGGTAATACATAAAACCTGTGTACTCACCAACTATTTTTATACTTGACCCGTTTTCTCATGCATTTCAGGTGATCGTCAATAAGCTTGTTTTATGAAGTCTTTTGCATAAAGGAGTCTTCACGTGTCATCTTTGGTCGTCAATTATAAGAAGTTATCTTATGGAAATCAAGTTTTAAGATTTTATTGCCAAAGTTGGCTTGAACAATATTGTAACATTTTACTATTTCCTTAAATTTAAAGATGGTATTGTACTATATCTCTTTTGCGATGTATATTAATTATGTTGCACCTCGCGTTTCCGCCTCCGGCGGGGTGTGCCAGATAGGTATCAGAGCCGAAGGTTATAGAGAATGCCAGGTTTTCTAAAATAAAAACCTCAACTATAACCAGACTAAAGTTTTCATAAAACCCCAAACATGGTACGAGTCGATTAGCCCGAGCATTTCATCGTTGTTACTAAATTATGCATAGCCTAATCAAATATGCATAATTCAGGAGGAATCATGGGATGATTGGGGTAGTTATCTTAGATCATGTTTGGTAGGAGTCAGAGTCTAGGTCACCTGAGAATGCATTGGTCTTTGTGTGTGCATCTGTCTTATATGTTTTCTGCATTTATGACTATACTGCTAGGCATTCTGTGTGCTAAGACTTTTGCCTTTAGGACAATATATAAGCTTGAACTTAAGTACTTTGAATTAACTTGGCATGATGTGCATTGAACCCTGTAGTCAGACATGTACCTTTAGCATTAGGCATGCCTTCGTTTTTGTCATGTGGCGATCTTGACGTCATGAGCCTTAGTTAGACCTTTAGCCTTCTCACTAATCTGAGCACCCCACTATTAGTTGAATTGATTGGTTTAAATAATTTCAAACTCGAGCCAAACTTTCAAAAGGTCTCTTACATAGACGAGAAGCCATCTCTTTCTGACAACTTGTTTCCTAGCTTGATCTAGTGACAATTCTTGTTTGATGAGTTGCGAATATCAAGTTAGAATTCAAGTTGTTACTCAACCTACACAACTTAAACACATGACCGGTCAGGTCGAAAGTTGTGAAAATTCACCAACTAAGATTTTTTTTTGAAGGCAAAGCTCGAGAATGAGAAAGTTTGAACCATGAGTATGTGCGCCTATAGGGCAGGCGGACTGAATCTCAAGGACGAGATTCTTTTTAAGGTTGGCAGACTGTGACAATCTGTCAATTTCCCGGCTATTATTTATATCAGAATATGCGAGTTTTTTATTTCCTGATTATTATGACTCAAACGAGAGACCATCTCGTTATTCTTGGCTAGTGGCACCGCACGCATACCAACACCATAATAATATTGGCACGGAATCAAATTTCTAATCTCAAGATGACAATAATACCATAATTTTTCTCTCGTCAAAACGTCTCCGGAAATATAAGATTTATAAAATATGGATACTCGGAAAGTAGTTTACTTGAGAATACGTTATTTCGTACAGAGCAGTTTATACTATACGGAGTAGATAAAATACAATTAATAATAAAAATAATAAAACTAAAACTAAAAATAATCGAACCTACCTCTAATATCACCGCCCCCCTCTCTCTCTTTTGTTTACCTTTATCTGAATTTCTTGTCTCCTTCTTCTTCTGGTAAAATCAAAACCCACGCCCCACCTCTTCAGGTTCTTGTTCACTCCTCACATCTCCTAAACCTAAAAGCTATGCCTCATTCACCTCCCTCCTCACTCTACTCTTTCTCTTCCTATGATTCTCTCCAAAAGTCAGGAACAAAAGTCTCATGTCCCCCATCCCCTTCAAGTTTCAACCATGAATTGTCTTATCAATCTCTGCCTACCCTAGGCTAGGTCACGAGCAGCGACTGGAAAAAGAAGAAGGAACAATGAAAGCCAAGAAAAGGTCTCTTCCATTTGAAGACCAAGAAAGAAGAGTCAATATATCCTTTTATCCTCCTACTTATAGCCATGAGTATCACAGTTTCTTCACAAATCTCTCATAATCGAAAAGATTAGGGTTTGGGCAAATCAAGGGGCTTTTCAAAATTGATTGAGGGGTTTTATTAAGGGAAGTATAAGGAAGGTTTTGCAAGTGTTTAATTGTACCAAATCGTCCCGGGTCACCCCCAATTGAAGTCTTCTGTTCGACCCACTTTGGGGATCATTGTAAGCATTGTTATTTTGTTAGTCTCCTAATCCATTTCAATTTTATTCAAATTCGTTATTATTATATTTTCTTTTTTTTCGATTGGCATTTGTTTTGTATGAAACATAATAATTGGCCAAAGTTGATTTGCAATAAGTGAAATATATTGTTGTTGTTGTGGTTGTCGTAATGCCACTAGAAGGAAGATAAAGAAATAAAAATCGTAAAACAGGGAGTTACTAGAGCTACGTTGCGTATAGAGGTTTATGTGTGACTTATGAGCTTGTAAATCTATTATTACCTTAGGCTTAATAACTTACTTGCTAAACTATTCTCGGGTTATACTTGGCTTAATTCTCGTTCGATTTTCAGTCTAAGTAATCTAGGTAATTTGATAATTTTCGTCGTACGTTACCTCGTGGCTATGCCTCGAATGGAATAAATGCACCCAGAAGGGGGTAAGTTCCCAGGTTCTAATGTTTTGTCATGGAAATGAGTGTTAGGACGCCAAATTTTATGAGTTAAAATGTTTTTGAAGTTGAGTCAATACCTCACAAGTAACTCGCGTCATATTAATCGGATTAGTGATACTTTATGTATCTCCTTGATATTTGTCCCACTCACGAGCTTTCATGTTTTCGAAACTAAAACACAACCAATATATGTTGTGATCCCCTCCTAGTCCTACTACTGCCTAAAACACCATTGGTACTCATGTAAAAAAAATAGTATATCTACAACTCTCTGCTCATTCAAGTTAAGTGTCAAAACTTGGGCCACGAGGGCTGTCCTCTTTCTTGGGGGTCCGTTTGTGTTGCTAGGCCCAAAAATTTCATTCATGTGTTGGGGTTAAATACATGGGCCGAAGCCCAGTTTCTGTGAAGGTCCGTTTGGTTTGCATTAGACCAAGCCGAAGCCCATGTCGTGTTAACTGACCAAGTGGTATTCGTTAAGAGCCCGACTCGTGCTTCGGGCCACAACCCGAACACGACGAATCACTCGCTCGCCTTTTCAAAAATTTCTCGTCGATTAATATTTTTATACTTACGTCGTCATTGTAAATTACATATAAATACTTAAAAGAGTAATGAATTTTATGAGTATGATTTGTAATCGTGTAAAACAATTAAACCCAATATGACTAAAATAACGGAATCGTTTATATGAAGATTCTTCAAAACCTAATATTTCATTTAGACCAGACACCTTTATATACATAAAGCAAGTCAAACTCTACGTATAAAACTATTTTTCAACATGGACCCATCATGTAGTAATTTATAAACCTGGGTTCAAATATTTATTTGTGGGGCTTTGCCGCATAAATTTATTATATACGAGGCGTTATTATGACCATATGTGTATTGACTACTAGATATACCACTTGAATTATGGAAATGTATGTCAATTTATATGTTACAAGTCTTGTATGGGCGGGACTTGTAACATGGTGATTTGACAAGACTTTTTTAAAATTTTGATTTTATATTATGTGGAAGAACTTTTATTAAAATGACTTTTGGGTAATACATAAAACCTGTGTACTCACCAACTATTTTTAAACTTGACCCGTTTTCTCATGCATTTCAGGTGATCGTCAATAAGCTTGTTTTATGAAGTCTTTTGCATAAAGGAGTCTTCACGTGTCATCTTTGGTCGTCAATTATAAGAAGTTATCTTATGGAAATCAAGTTTTAAGATTTTATTGCCAAAGTTGGCTTGAACAATATTGTAACATTTTACTATTTCCTTAAATTTAAAGATGGTATTGTACTATATCTCTTTTGCGATGTATATTAATTATGTTGCACCTCGCGTTTCCGCCTCCGGCGGGGTGTGCCAGATTGGTATCAGAGCCGAAGGTTATAGAGAATGCCAGGTTTTCTAAAATAAAAACCTCAACTATAACCAGACTAAAGTTTTCATAAAACCCCAAACATGGTACGAGTCGATTAGCCCGAGCATTTCATCGTTGTTCCTAAATTATGCATAGCCTAATCAACTATGCATAATTCAGGAGGAATCATGGGATGATTGGGGTAGTTATCTTAGATCATGTTTGGTAGGAGTCAGAGTCTAGGTCACCTGAGAATGCATTGGTCTTTGTGTGTGCATCTGTCTTATATGTTTTCTGCATTTATGACTATACTGCTAGGCATTCTGTGTGCTAAGACTTTTGCCTTTAGGACAATATATAAGCTTGAACATAAGTACTTTGAATTAACTTGGCATGATGTGCATTGAACCCTGTAGTCAGTCATGTACCTTTAGCATTAGGCATGCCTTCGTTTTTGTCATGTGGCGATCTTGACGTCATGAGCCTTAGTTAGACCTTTAGCCTTCTCACTAATCTGAGCACCCCACTATTAGTTGAATTGATTGGTTTAAATAATTTCAAACTCGAGCCAAACTTTCAAAAGGTCTCTTACATAGACGAGAAGCCATCTCTTTCTGACAACTTGTTTCCTAGCTTGATCTAGTGACAATTCTTGTTTGATGAGTTGCGAATATCAAGTTAGAATTCAAGTTGTTACTCAACCTACACAACTTAAACACATGACCGGTCAAGTCGAAAGTTGTGAAAATTCACCAACTAAGATTTTTTTTTGAAGGCAAAGCTCGAGAATGAGAAAGTTTGAACCATGAGTATGTGCGCCTATAGGGCAGGCGGACTGAATCTCAAGGACGAGATTCTTTTTAAGGTTGGTAGACTGTGACAATCTGTCAATTTCCCGGCTATTATTTATATCAGAATATGCGAGTTTTTTATTTCCAGATTATTATGACTCAAACGGGAGACCATCTCGTTATTCTTGGCTAGTGGCACCGCACGCATACCAACACCATAATAATATTGGCACGAAATCTAATTTCTAATCTCAAGATGACAATAATACCATAATTTTTCTCTCGTCAAAACGTCTCCGGAAATATAAGATTTATAAAATATGGATACTCGGAAAGTAGTTTACTTGAGAATACGTTATTTCGTACAGAGCAGTTTATACTATACGGAGTAGATAAAATACAATTAATAATAAAAATAATAAAACTAAAACTAAAAATAATCGAACCTACCTCTAATATCACCGCCCCCCCTCTCTCTCTTTTGTTTACCTTTATCTGAATTTCTTGTCTCCTTCTTCTTCTGGTAAAATCAAAACCCACGCCCCACCTCTTCGTGTTCTTGTTCACTCCTCACATCTCCTAAACCTAAAAGCTATGCCTCATTCACCTCCCTCCTCACTCTACTCTTTCTCTTCCTATGATTCTCTCCAAAAGTCAGGAACAAAAGTCTCATGTCCCCCATCCCCTTCAAGTTTCAACCATGAATTGTCTTATCAATCTCTGCCTACCCTAGGCTAGGTCACGAAAGCGACTGGAAAAAGAAGAAGGAACAATGAAAGCCAAGAAAAGGTCTCTTCCATTTGAAGACCAAGAAAGAAGAGTCAATATATCCTTTTATCCTCCTACTTATAGCCATGAGTATCACAGTTTCTTCACAAATCTCTCATAATCGAAAAGATTAGGGTTTGGGCAAATCAAGGGGCTTTTCAAAATTGATTGAGGGGTTTTATTAAGGGAAGTATAAGGAAGGTTTTGCAAGTGTTTAATTGTACCAAATCGTCCCGGGTCACCCCCAATTGAAGTCTTCTGTTCGACCCACTTTGAGGATCATTGTAAGCATTGTTATTTTGTTAGTCTCCTAATCCATTTCAATTTTATTCAAATTCGTTATTATTATATTTTCTTTTTTTTCGATTGGCATTTGTTTTGTATGAAACATAATAATTGGCCAAAGTTGATATGCAATAAGTGAAATATATTGTTGTTGTTGTGGTTGTCGTAATGCCACTAGAAGGAAGATAAAGAAATAAAAATCGTAAAACAGGGAGTTACTAGAGCTACGTTGCGTATAGAGGTTTATGTGTGACTTATGAGCTTGTAAATCTATTATTACCTTAGGCTTAATAACTTACTTGCTAAACTATTCTCGGGTTATACTTGGCTTAATTCTCGTTCGATTTTCAGTCTAAGTAATCTAAGTAATTTGATAATTTTCGTCGTACGTTACCTCGTGGCTATGCCTCGAATGGAATAAATGCACCCAGAAGGGGGTAAGTTCCCAGGTTCTAATGTTTTGTCATGGAAATGAGTGTTAAGATGCCAAATTTTATGAGTTAAAATGTTTTTGAAGTTGAGTCAATACCTCACAAGTAACTCGCGTCATATTAATCGGATTAGTGATACTTTATGTATCTCCTTGATATTTGTCCCACTCACGAGCTTTCATGTTTTCGAAACTAAAACACAACCAGTATATGTTGTGATCCCCTCCTAGTCCTACTACTGCCTAAAACACCATTGGTACTCATGTAAAAAAAATAGTATATCTACAACTCTCTGCTCATTCAAGTTAAGTGTCAAAACTTGGGCCACGAGGGCTGTCCTCTTTCTTGGGGGTCCGTTTGTGTTGCTAGGCCCACAAATTTCATTCATGTGTTGGGGTTAAATACATGGGCCGAAGCCCAGTTTCTGTGAAGGTCCGTTTGGTTTGCATTAGACCAAGCCGAAGCCCATGTCGTGTTAACTGACCAAGTGGTATTCGTTAAGAGCCCGACTCGTGCTTCGGGCCACAGCCCGAACACGACGAATCACTCGCTCGCCTTTTCAAAAATTTCTCGTCGATTAATATTTTTATACTTACGTCGTCATTGTAAATTACATACAAATACTTAAAAGAGTAATGAATTTTATGAGTATGATTTGTAATCGTGTAAAACAATTAAACCCAATATGACTAAAATAACGGAAACGTTTATATGAAGATTCTTCAAAAACTAATATTTCATTTAGACCAGACACCTTTATATACATAAAGCAAGTCAAACTCTACGTATAAAACTATTTTTCAACATGGACCCATCATGTAGTAATTTATAAACCTGGGTTCAAATATTTTATTAACATATTATTTAGTTTTCAAAGGGGACAATGAAAATGTTATAGATACTTGTTGTTGTTCCCCGTTCACTAAGGTTTAAAACAGTTTTAGAATAAAAAACAAGTTAATAGTGAACAATGACTAAAATTAACATAAGTAAAACACACATATAAATTTTCAACATCATATTCTTATTAGAAACAAATCAACAAAGAATACGTTACCCAAGTACTTGCGGAATAGTACTTGGGATTGAAATGACAAAGTTGTGTGACTCCCTTCTAAGCTCAGGCTAAGTCTGAGCACAACTCTTAGAGCTCACTGAGCTATCT
>OU343221.1:161080399-161095228 GCA_910596185.1 Chrysanthemum makinoi
ATGGAACTAAGTTGTATTTGGAGGAGTGAAAAGATGGCTTGTGTGTGTGTGTTTTTACAATTCACCAGCTTGATCTTTTCACTCCATCTCTTATGCTATTTATACATGTATGAGTTTTAACTCTTTCCTAAGTGAGAAATCTGATATCATATAGAAGACAAAATACTGATGTATTTTGTCTCTGTTTGCAAAGACTATTCTAAGTAAAAGACAAGGCTGCTTTCCATAACTCAGTGATAACACTGAGCTTGTAAGTTAGCCATTCAGGGAAAGTTGACTTATGTTGATAAGGACTTCTTCTTATCTGATTCAAACTTATCCCGCCTTGTCCCGCTATTTCTCCAGTCTATTTATCCTTCAGTCTTCTACTTCAGTTTGTCTTCAGTGTAAGTAGTTGGAGAGGAGTCTTAGGGATTCAGTGAGTTATTGTCATCACTCACTGAATCCATCATCTTCTTCTGGACTCAGTCTTCACCCTTTAAGTTCCGCCTTACTGAGTGGAGAGACTTCATCTTCGCCTCGTACTGAGTTTCTTGAAGATGACTCACTGAGAGACTATGCACTCAGTGACCTGATTACATTTAACGGTCTAAGTACTTGGGCTATTTTCTATTCAAATCCTAGATTAAGGGGTTTGGGTGTTTTCTGAACCCAACAAGCCCCTATTTGGATATACAAATAGCCTAAGTGTTTGATCAGTGTAAGTGAGCAAATGGCTTATTCTTAAACTGAATGTACTAATAAATACAATAAGGAACACTGAATCTTTTAACAAAAACATACATCGTTTATTGATCAAATTACAAGGTTCCTACTACTAGTACAAAATATAAATCAAAATGATGTCAGTCCAGATGGATTCCCAGTGCTTCAAGCTTAACTTTCTTGGTGATGAGTGTTTCTCTGTCAGGATGGTCTCTTATCTTTGCATTTAAGTCAGTGCAGAACCTGATATTCTCAGGAGTCTGAATTTGAGAGGCCACTGGAATATAGCTGATCATTGTAGCCACTCCAGCCTGATCAATATCACTCCACCTTTGGAATGCTGGGTTTCCATAGACATCAATGAAAAATAGCCCACTTTCAGGCTTTTCAATCACAAGACAGTTCACAAACTTCACTCCTACAGGCAGCTCCCTGTTACACTCCAGTCCAGGCACTTTAATCTCAGGTTGGAACTCAACTCTCTTCCTTTTGCCAGTGGATGATTGTGGTTGAGATCCTTGAGGTGCAGTTAAGGCGGGCTGAATTCCCAGTTGGGCTGGATATTCCCTCAGTCTTTCATATCTTTTACTGAGCATCTTCATCAGGTCCTTAACCACCGCATTCATCTTCTTTTCAACAATTGGACCAAGCTCATCAAGTTCAGTGATCCCAAAGTCAGTGAATTTGAGGGGATCATGAACTTCTAAGTGTCTTTTATCATCCCCTCTGTAAACGTTCATGGCCAGTGGTTTGGTATTGTGGATGATTCTGACATTTGTGATCTTTTCAGGAAGCCTTCAGCTTGTCATTGTCCAGTTGTAATGTTCAATTCTGCTTTGCCTGATGGCTTCAGTTTTCTTCTTCTTTTCTTCCAACTATTTTCTCATTTCAGCCATCTGAGCAGCCTGAGCTTCCTTGAACTTTTGTCCTGCCTGACCTTTTTGGAGTTTCTTAGGATCAATTCCCATGTTCTCAGCTTCTTCAGCGACAACCTTTGACTGTGCTTCTCTATTCTTCTTATCTTCTTCAGCTTGTTTCAATCTCTGTTCTTCTTTAGCAAGATATTTACTAAGCTGTTGAGGTGTGAGAAGGTATTCAGTGTCGCCGATTTTGTAGGGAATATTCTCGTGCTCGGAGTTGTCATTTTGCCTTTTCCTTTGTCCCGCCTGAGGAAGATGAAGTTGCTACCGGGGTGGTGGTGTTGTTGTTATTGGTGTGATTACGTCGTGTTGTTGTTGTTGATGTTGTTGGTGGGATTGATGAGATGGGTGTTGTTGAGACTGGTGGTGATGATGAGATTTGAGCCACTGATGTTGATGGTGTTGGCTCCCCCTCAGTGTGAGAAGGAGGTTCTTCAGCAATATCCTCCCCCTCAACTGTTGCCGGAGCTTCAGTGAGGGCAAGAGTTGGAGTTGGTGCTGAGGGGGACTGAGCAGCTTGACCCTTGAAAGCCTGATAAATTTCTGAGATCATAGCCTTGATGTCTGAAGTGTTAGATTGAATACCAGTGACTTTAGCTTCCAAATTAGCCTGAGAACCTTCCAGAGCAGTCATTCTAGGCCCAAGATTCCAGGCCAGAGATGAGGATGCCTGAGTCAAAGTAGCCACCTGCGTATTCAAAGAGTCCAATGTAGCTTGAAGTGACTGGACTGAGGATGGAAGACCCTGAACATTGGCAGACTTGAGCATATCGAGCAGTTCAGTGAGGCTTGAGGATTGTTTCAAGTACGCCTCAGTTGCCTCTAGCACTTTAGAGTTGAGTGCTGGGTCTTCTTTGACAGATTCCTTGATTTCATCTATCTTTGTACCTACACCTTGAAGATGCCTGAGGAATTTAGCCATGTTGTCATCCAGTCAGTGAAGGTTTTCATACATCAGATCCCTGTGCTCATGAACATTTTCATCAAAGCCACGTACCTCAGCCTTTAGATCAGCATAACTTGCAGCAGCCTCAGTGTGTTGATCCCACAGAGTTTCAGTGACCCCAGAGTATAACCTTCGAGATGCTTTGGTGATCTACTGAACAAGCTGTCTTTCAGTGAGTGGGTTAACATTATCAAATCTTTCAAATTCATCAGTGGAGGAAGAGGAGACATCATTGTCAGGCTTGACTGGTGATTCAGTATGCTTCTGTGGATCAGGCTGAGGTCCTTGTTCAGCTTGAACCTCAGTGTCCACGTCTTCCCCAGCTGATAAAACATCATCATCAGTTTCAGCAAGCTCATCGTCTGAAAAGAGTATGCCAGTAACATCAGCAACAGTTAACTAGGGGTTGGTGATGGGTTCCATATCAGCGGGTGGTATGTTTCCCTCTAAGTCTTTGTCCCCCGTTGACCCCTCGGACACTGGTGGGCATTTCCCAGTGCCTTCGCTGGAGTCAGGATTGGTTGTGGGTTCCGTATCGGTGGGTTGTTCCTTTCCTCCGAAGTCTTTGTCCCCAGTGACCCCTGAGACACTGGTGGGCGTTTCCAAGTGCCTTTAGCAGAGTCAGTGATAGTTTTATCCCTATCAGCGGGTTGTTTGATTCCCTCTGAGTCTTTGGGATCGATCGGTGTGCCCTCGCACAAAGGCCGTGATTTGCTAATGTCATCCTTGGGCGTTGTGGAAGGCGCTCCCCTACCAGCGGGTTGTATGTTTTCCTCTGGATCTTGGGGAGTAGTAGTTGTGACCAAGGGCACTGACTGTGATGTATCAGTGTCCTTCGTTGTCACGGGGGTGGATGTTGCTTGGGCTCCACTGGGTGGCTGATCAGTCTTGGGCTTTCTTTGCCTTTTGGCAAGTGTTCCTGAAGCCTCAGGGCCCTGAGACTTGGGTTTGGTCTTAGTCCCAGTCTGAGACTTCCCCTTTCTCTTTGTAGGAGCAGGGTTAGGAGATACTGATCCCGTCTGGTTGTTTACAGCAACCATATGGGCCGTCAATTATATAGGAGTGACAAGGGATGGGTCTTTTTGAAAATTTGATTGGCTCAGGATGCCAGGCAAAGCACCAAATTTTTCTTCCTGAGGATAATTTGAACCAAGTAACACTTGCAAAGCACAAGAGACAAACCTAGGATACGAGACATATTTCGTCCTAGTTTTTCTCTGTAGCTTGGTTACGAGATCACTGTAAATGATCTCCCCTATGTCGACAGTGACCCCATTCATCAAGCAGTATGCCATCATCAACTGAATAGAGTTAACTTGTTCAGTGGATGAGTGGTTCCCGCCGAGGACCTGTATCACAAAAGTGAATAGGATCCTCCAAGCCACGGGAAATGAGCTTTTAGTGACTGGGGTCTTGTCCAAAAAACTTTGATCTAAAACGATTTGTTTTAACCCATCCTTCACTGTGGAGGGTTCAGGATGGGCGACATAAACTCCTTTATTATAATCCAACCCTGTTGAAGTGCAAAACGTTTTGTAATCCAGGGTGAATTGTTGTTCCCCCCCTCCCATGAAGACTGAATCTGATGAGTTATTCCCTGAGGGGTCGGAGGTTTTTCTCATCAGTAGAGGGTGTCGGGTCAAAGGCCTTGGCTGTTGCCCAAAACTCCCTGAGGAGATTTTGGTAAACAATGGAGGGACACTGAACAAAGGCCGTTTTCAGTGGGCAGTTATATAAAAATTTCATAATGTCTTTATAGGCTGGGACATTTGGAGGATATTCAAAATTTCCTATGACATTATTTGTTTTAAATTCAACATTTGTAAGATCGCCTACCCACTAAGAAGCAAACTGGAGAGTTCTAGCCATTTCCATTTAAAAGATTTTAGGGTTTTGAAAATATTTTGACAAGAATAATCAAAATTTTTTTGATCTCTCAAGTTTGTGATGAAAAACTTTTGTAAATGTTTACAAGAAGGGTTTTCCAAAAGAGGTTTTAAGAGTTTTTGAGCACACACAAATATTTTTGAGTTTTAGAAATGATTTTGATAGAGTTTTGTTGCAGAAAATAATTTGTGTGTGTTTTTTGTGTTGGAAGAGGGTATTTATAGAGTGGTAAGAGGGGTGATTTGTGCACAAATGGGAATATTAAGAGTCGGTTTTTGAAAAACGTTTGAATTTCCACATTTAGTGCTACCACTCCATTACCCGCAGTAAAATCCCGTTTTTCAAGGGAACAGTTACCGTGCACAGTAAAAGTGCACTTTTGCAGAGATAAAATATCAATTTGATATTCTTGTTAGAGGATGCATTAAATGCCAAGTGGGATGACAGTAAGACAAAAAGAGACATATATTCCTATATTAAATTGGCATAGTTACCAACCTAGGACATTTAAGTAAATGATACTTGGATCATTTAGTTACTCATTCAATGCTCTTTGTCAAATGTTAGGGACCCTGAATGAGTCTTACTCATTCAGTGAGAGGTTTATTTTGGGTGTTCAGGGAGGATGGACCATTTCATAGAACTTACTGAGATTGGTTTTCAGATACTTGACTTTCAATGTCAAGCATTCCCAATTCAGCTTTCAGTCTCCTGAAGGTAGGTTCATCCAAGGGTTTGGTGAAGATATCATCCAATTGATATTCAGTAGGGATGAAATGAAGTTCTATGTCTCCTTTCATTATGTGATCCCTGATGAAGTGATATCTGATATCAATGTGTTTGGTTCTTTGGTGGAGGACAGGGTTGTTGGAGATTGCAATAGCACAGGTGTTATCATGGAAGATGGGCACCATTTTGTAATGGATGTTATAGTCACTGAGTTGAATTTTCATCCATAATACATTGGCACAACATCCTGCTGCAGCTACATATTCAGCTTCAGCGGAGGACATAGCCACTGATTGTTGCTTTTTAGCACTCCAACAAACCAGTTTTCCTCCAAGAAATTGATAGGACCCTGAGGTACTTTTTCTGTCCATGTTGCAGCCAGCGTAATCAAAATCAGAGTAACCCTTGAGATCAAACCCTGAGCATTTTGGATAATAGAGTCCAAGATTTGGGGTTCCCTTCAGGTAACTGAGTATTCTTTTGGCTGCAGTGAGATGGGATTCTTTAGGATTGGACTGATATCTTGCTATTAGACAGACTGAGAATTGGATGTCTGGTCTAGAAGCAGTTAGATACATCAGTGATCCAACAATCCCTCTGAAATGGGTTTGATTGACTGATTTTCCAGTGAGATCAGGTCCAAGGTTGTTAGGTGGGACCATCGGAATCTTCACTGAGGCACAGTCAGATATCTCATATTTCTTCAAGAGATTTCTGGTGTATTTCTCTTGACTGATGGATATTCCTTTATCAGTTTGCCTGATTTGTAGTCCAAGAAAGTATGTGAGTTCCCCTATCATGCTCATTTCAAACTTCTTTGTCATCAGATTTTCAAACTGTTTGCAAAGTTTGTAGTTTGTTGAGCCAAAAATGATGTCATCAACATACACTTGGACTAGTATCACATCCTGTTGAGTTCTATAGACAAACAGTGTGTTGTCTATCTTTCCTTTGACAAACTTGTTTTGTATCAGGAAGGCTGAGAGAGTTTCATACCATGCCCTTGGAGCTTGTTTAAGTCCATAAAGGGCTTTGTCAAGCTTGCAGACATAGTCAGGGAATTCACTACTCTCAAAGCCTGGGGGTTGCTTAACGTACACATCTTCCTTGAGATCACCATTTAAGAATGCACTTTTAACATCCATTTGGTAGACCCTGAAGTTCATGTATGTTGCATAAGCACGGAAGATCCTGATGGCTTCCATTCTTGCAACATGAGCAAATGTCTCATCATAGTCAATGCCTTCTTGTTGACTGATGAGTGTGTAAATACTCATCATTTTTGGTCAAATCTGAACTGTAAAACATTTAAAACTGCTCAGAAATGCATCAAAATACTGAAAATATCTCAAAATTGCATTTTATATGTTTCAGATGCAAAATGTTTAAAATCAGATGAAAAATGAGCTAAGTTTGCGTAATTGGCAGTTTCAGCCCCCCGACTTTCAAATCTTGTCAAAAATAGTCCCTGAGCACTTATTCTAAAAAGAAAAGTCACCAAAGGTCCTTTTAAAATCATAAGTTGTCATAATTAGTCCTTTGGTGAAAAATTTCAAAAGTTTGGAGAAGTTACAAGTTTAGTCCTTCAAGTTTCAGAAAATGGCAAAAAAAATGATCCTTCAATTACTCGAGATTTGCAAGTTTGGCCCTTGGATTTTTGGAGAGTGTCAATAATAGCCCTTGAAGTACTTTTCAGAATGTACAAGAATGGTCCCTGGATTTTCAGAATTACACATTTGGTCCCTAAGTTGTTAAAAGTATCCAAATTAAATCCCAAATCCAATAACTATCCTAAAGCCCAAAATCCCAAACCTTTTACCCGGTCAATTATTAACCGCCCCACCCTTTTCCCGCCCACCTTCTTTTTCACCCACTCTGCCTGCAAAACCAATACAACCTCACCTCCAGCTCACAACCCACCCTTATCACTCCACCTCCACAATACACCAAAAATGCATTTAATGCTTCCTCCTCTACAAGTTATCAGAGATAGTGGATTTTTCCACTATTTTCATTTTTGGCGCCAAAATAAGAAATCAAGGGTGAAGATCAAAAGGACCAAATCAATGGCTAGGAAAGGAAAGAGAAACCCTAATGAAGCCTATAAAAGAAGAATGAAGACAGAAGTAGCAGTTGTCACTGTTTTTAGACCTTTTATTATTTTCTCTTGTAATCGTTTTTAATTTTGAATGTTAAAGATTTCTGGGTTTCATGTTAATTGTACCTTACAAGTTAATTCAAGTGTAATTTAAGAGTTTTCTGCAAGTAATTTCTATTTTCCTGCTTTATCTGTCTTTCCCGCCAAAAATCATTTCTTGTCAAAATTAAGTTTTAATCTGTTTAAGTTACTCAAAATAGTTTGTTTTAGCTTCTCAAAAGTTAATTAAGTTAAGTGGAGAAATTTCTGTGGGTATTGCACAATTTTCATATTCAGTCAACAAAAGTCAAAATTACAGATTCATGGGTAAATTGTTCTGTGTTACTGATATGATGATGGATATGGGTTATTTTGTATCTGATTTGGGTTGAAATCTGGTTAGAATAGTAGTATTCTCATTTCAAGTAACCTGCCATAGTGGCAGGACCTTTGTAAGTCCTAATTTCTATCTCTGATCTTATTGCAATAGTATAATTGATATTCAGCTTGTTTAATTGTGTTTACATTAGCTTAATATAGCTATTAGTAATTGATTTAAGTCGTAGTTTATCTCTGCAATTAAGATTGTGTTAGTTTGAGTTCCTATAAGTCATAATTTGTTTAGAATAGTAGAGTTAGTATTTGAAGGTTTGGATAGTGTCTAATTCTGCATTCAGTTCTATTTCATTATATTAGACTTAGAATCAATAGCTCATTAAGTGAAATAGGTTGTTAACTCTGTTTAATTTACATTTCAGTCGCGTAAAGTAGTGTTTGGATAATCTGATTAAGCTGCCTTAGAGGTTAGTTCAGTGATTTAGGTTAGTTGCATCAGTCATATTTAGTTGCATATAGGATATTTAGATCATAAAACTGCACTTGCATCTCTTTAAAAGTCAAAATCATTTTCATATCTAATTCATTTGCACATCAGTTAGGAATAGATTAGTATAACACTTCATTTAGGTTTAGAATCAGTTAAGTTAGCTAAATTTAGTCTTATTACATCTTATAACATTGAAATCAGTCCTTAAATTGCATTGGAAGTTCAATAGAGTCAACATTCCAATTCTGTTTGAAAAAGTCAAAAATTCCAAATAATGTTCAAATAGGTTATAGTTTTGATTTTTCATTCCTTCAATATAGGGCCAAATTAGATGAAATTCTGGATTCTAGCTCTTTGGTTGGTTGTCTACTGCCTGGTCATTTTAGTTAATTTTTAGGAATTTTTCTAGCTAGCTTAATCTAGCCTTAAAGTAGCTAGTTAGGGCCGTTTGGCGTAGTAGAGTTAGAACATGATATGTAGCTTTTATGCCTCTAGCTTGTGCTATTTAGGTTCAATTCAGTTGCAGAAGGCTTATATGAGTTAGTTTAGGTCATTTTGAGCTTTAGTTAGCTTATAGTAGCTTATAGGTAGCTTATTGCTTATTTTCATGTGCTTATTTCATCAGTTTCATGCCCATTTGCTTAATCTGCCATAGTTAGCTATTTCTGTTATTTTTCATGAATTCTCAGAATCATTTTATACTTATCTGGAAGTTTTCATAATTTTCTCAGCTTATTTGCTATTTTTCTGCATTTTAATACATTTTCTAGCATTTTTAAATAGCATTTAATCCTTATAATTCATAAAATGTTCAGAAAAATGCAATTTAAATTTTATTAGTTTTAGAAAAATAAAAATGTCTTAAAAAGTATTTTTCAAGATTTTTCCTAGTTATTGTAGTATTTACTAGGAATTTAATTAGTTTTTAATAGTATTAAATTCATAATAAATTGAGAAAAAGTCAAAAAAATGTGATTCCAGTTTCTAAAATTCTTTTTAGTCATTTAAGATTTTTGAAAAATAGTTTTGTATTTTTCTAGTTTATTTTCCTAATTTTTAGTATTTTAAGTCTATTTTAAATATTTAAAATTAGTTTTTAATTCAAATTAAATCAAGAAAAATCCAAAAAAATTAGTTTTAAATTTCCAATAATTTTCTTGCATCATTAGGATTGTAAAAATGTATTTTCCATATCTGTAGGTATTTTACTTCTTTATTTTTACGTTTTATTTCGTACGTTACGTAATTTTTAATTTAAACGTACGTTTTAGGTTTTAAACGTTAATCGATTTTAAATATAGGATTAAAATGACTTCAAAGTCTTTATTAGATTTAATTTCCTTAGTGTAATCAATCATAACCTTTTCCTGTTCAATATTCACCCGATCACAGATTCGTTGTATTATAGTTTACACACCTTGTTGGGACTTAACGACCCGGGGAAACACTAAACTCCTCTAGATCTTCATTGCATTTTTTCTGAGCTGTTTGAAGTTTATTACGGTTGACCATTCACAAGTGGTTGACTAATAAAAGATAGACCGTTTGGAGCGAATCAAATTTTGGCGCCGCTGCCGGGGAGGTGTGCTGCGTAATACGAAATTGAAGCATCAGTGATTGTTGAATATACACCCATTGTATATTTACCATCTTTTTCCATATTTCCTTATTTTCATATAAAACCAAAATTATCGTGAAGTTAATTCGTTTGACTAAACGATTACCAAAAATATTTTCATTCTTTGTTTTTACAACATGTTTTTCAAAAATACCAAAAATATTCATCTTTACCCTCTTACCCTTTTTGATTCTTTATCCCTTTACCCTCTATCCATTTGATTCTAACTTCTTCTATTCTCATGGAATCTCTCGACTACGACGAATTCTGGAACGAATTTGAAAAACTTCATACTTTATCACAAATGTCAAGAATTCGTGTTGTTCGTGATGATCCATTAATTCTGCGTAGGGAAATGGAACGAGAAACCGGGGTGACAAAGGACCAGCTACTTCCCTCTGATAATGGAAGTGCTAAATACGTCCAACCTACGGTTATCCAAAGATCTAACCCCTCAATTGCTCCTAAGCAGTCTAAAATTGATCCTAAACTTTCACAATTTACGGTTAAAAGCAATCATGCAGAATTTAGACCGGTGACTAGCAAGAATGACTTGCCTAATCTTCACGTTTCTCAAGAACCTGAACTAGAGACCATAACGGAAGTGGTGGAAATTGCTAGCTCTCAGAGCACACCACTTGTCCCACCTCCGGATTTTTCAAAATGTTCTTCGAGACTTGATAGTCATTCGGATCACCATGTTGGTTTTGTTGATTCTTTGAATGAACCGATTCCTTCTCATAACTCTCAAATGGAATCGTTTATTCCTTGTGTCGGTTGTGGTGAGCCTCTTTATGGTTCACCATGTCGCTGGTGTACGTGTGTACAGTGTGGTAATGATATTCGGAACGGGAGTTGTTTGTTTTGTGGTTCGAGGAATTCATTTGATTATGATCCTAATCCGAACTCATTTAACGACCCCTCAAATTTTTCCAACTACCCACCACAGCCCGACTTATCTTCATATAATCAACATAACTGCTGTGAATTTTGTGGAGGTCCTCACCAAGGATTTGAGTGTCAATCCGGAAACACGTTTGTCTATGAACAGTTTTCCGGTGATGCTCAGAACTTTGGTTATGACCAATATCCATATGATTCACCAATCCAGGCTCAACAGTTTTACTGTTGTGAGAATTGTGGAGGTCCTCACGATAATTTTCAATGTCAACCGTGGAATCAAAATTACTATACTTCCGGTTTTGACAATTTCCAACCTCCACAGAACCATACGGTTCAAACTCCACCTGAGCCGTTGCCTAAAGAAATTTCCCAAGATTTTGAAACCGCAATGAAAACACTTGATGATATGATTCAAAACATTAAGAATCAAGTGAGTGGTGAGAAAACCATGGGAGAATTGCTAGCCGAAGAACGAGAGGCTCGCAAATCTAGGGAAGAATTATTAGTCCTAGAGCATGCAGCTCTAAGGCGTTCCCAATTTCTTAAGGCAGCTATGTATGATGATGACGAGGAGAGTATTCCTTTTAAAAATATTTTTTCTCAACTCCCTCAGTCAGTTGATATCCCAGCAGTTGAGATTCCATCTCAAACAACTATTATCCCCGAAGCTCCCACTCACTCTCTGAACATGGGGGACGAGCATCTTGACACTGTTCCTGAAAAGGAATCGGACGAATTCATAAAGTCTAGTGTTGAGAACCTTGTCCCAATCCCGAGAGAGTCACAGGGAACTTCTGATCATATGTATGATTCTTCTTCCCCTCTTGAGTGTTCAAAAGATCATTTTGAAACTTTCTCTGATCTTAGCGACGATTGTGCTTCCTATGGAAACATCGAGTATGTTGAGGCATCACTTCCACAGTCTGATCCTCTTCTAGAGGAGTTCACCGATGAACTCACTCACATCAGTCCACTTTCATCGGAAAGTGATGATGATCTCTTTGATTTCGAAGCCGACCTAGGAGAGATTGAAAGTCTCCCTTCTAATGATCGTTCACTCACTTCTTATCCCAACAGTCCAATAGAGAATGTTGATCACTTTGTTCCTGAAGCATTCAAAACAACTCTCACTAATCCTCTATTTGAATTCGACTCTGAATTCACTTTAATTTATGAGAATCCACTCTTTGATACTCAGATTGAGGATAGTGATGAGTCTACAGTGGAACAAGAATTCACAGATTTACATCTTGTGATTGATTCTCTTCACGAGGAGTTCGCCGGTGAACTCACTCATATCATATCTCCGCCGGAGTATGATAATTTCTACTTTGATCTAGACACACCCATAATATGTCTTGATCAAGTGAGCTTAAATGATGAGATTCATAATACTGAAATTATGGATTATCCTATGGATGAAGATGAGTTAGTCATGATTTTCATCATGACTTTCTTTCTTTTCTTCACCTATCCCGTGACTTCTTCTCTTCTTCACTCATTCGGGAGTGAAGATACCATCTTTGACCCCGGCATTTCCATGTACCATTTGTGAGCCGGGTCTGTCTATGTATATCTCGTCGGTGTGGAACTTTCGCGTGCTTCAAATGTTTATACAAACATCTTGAATGAAAGTCCGATGGAGATTGTCTCTTCCACTTACTTCCCCATGAACAAATTAATTCGGGGTCGAGTCAAGCTAGCGACTCGGTAATCAAAAACAGTAGCACACTATATGGGTTTTCACCCGTATTTCTGACTTCTTTCTACTTTCTACCACCCTAGTGTGGGGGAGTTGCCCCCCGCTGTTGTATATAAAATTTCAAAAAAAAAAAAAAAATTCAAATAATGGTCGTAGTTTTTCCCTTTTACGTTCTATGTTTCGGCATAACAGCCGGTACTTTGAATATTGAGGGCAATATTCATTTCTAGTGTGGGGGGGAATTCTCACGAATTTTATCATGTAATTATACCACCCAATTCCCCCATTTTTGGTTAATTTTTTTTTTTTTTGGAGTAAGTGTTTTGCACGTACTTAGCTTACGGTTATTAGTCCGCCATGTCTAATAAACAAAAGGATTGGCTAATCCAGGAGCAAACGGCTCTTGGTAAAGATATCTCAAATCCATTGATGGCTTGCAATTTGCCCAAAATTGTATGGTATTCGACTCACCATATCCTTAAAAGTGAAGAGTTGGCTAGTCCAGAAGCAAACGGCTTCTGGTAAAGACAAATCAAAACCGTTGAAAGCTGGTGATTTGCTCAAAATCATTTGGTTATCATTGTACCAAGGTTCTTACTTGAACTGAAACAATTGGCTACTCCAGAAGTAATGGATTTTGGTAAAGAGATTCAAATCCATTAAGTTTTCATAAAAGATTGCTAGGGACTAGCAATAGTTTAGTGTGGGGGATTGATGAGTGTGTAAATACTCATCATTTTTGGTCAAATCTGAACTGCAAAACATTTAAAACTGCTCAGAAATGCATCAAAATACTGAAAATATCTCAAAATTGCATTTTATATGTTTCAGATGCAAAATGTTTAAAATCAGATGAAAAATGAGCTAAGTTTGCATAATTGGCAGTTTCAGCCCCCCGACTTTCAAATCTTGTCAAAAATAGTCCCTGAGCACTTATTCTAAAAAGAAAAGTCACCAAAGGTCCTTTTAAAATCATAAGTTGTCATAATTAGTCCTTTGGTGAAAAATTTCAAAAGTTTGGAGAAGTTACAAGTTTAGTCCTTCAAGTTTCAGAAAATGGCAAAAAAAATGATCCTTCAATTACTCGAGATTTGCAAGTTTGGCCCTTGGATTTTTGGAGAGTGTCAATAATAGCCCTTGAAGTACTTTTCAGAATGTACAAGAATGGTCCCTGGATTTTCAGAATTACACATTTGGTCCCTAAGTTGTTAAAAGTATCCAAATTAAATCCCAAATCCAATAACTATCCTAAAGCCCAAAATCCCAAACCTTTTACCCGGTCAATTATTAACCGCCCCACCCTTTTCCCGCCCACCTTCTTCTTCACCCACTCTGCCTGCAAAACCAGTACAACCTCACCTCCAGCTCACAACCCACCCTTATCACTCCACCTCCACAATACACCAAAAATGCATTTAATGCTTCCTCCTCTACAAGTTATCAGAGATAGTGGATTTTTCCACTATTTTCATTTTTGGCGCCAAAATAAGAAATCAAGGGTGAAGATCAAAAGGACCAAATCAATGGCTAGGAAAGGAAAGAGAAACCCTAATGAAGCCTATAAAAGAAGAATGAAGACAGAAGTAGCAGTTGTCACTGTTTTTAGACCTTTTATTATTTTCTCTTGTAATCGTTTTTAATTTTGAATGTTAAAGATTTCTGGGTTTCATGTTAATTGTACCTTACAAGTTAATTCAAGTGTAATTTAAGAGTTTTCTGCAAGTAATTTCTATTTTCTTGCTTTATCTGTCTTTCCCGCCAAAAATCATTTCTTGTCAAAATTAAGTTTTAATCTGTTTAAGTTACTCAAAATAGTTTGTTTTAGCTTCTCAAAAGTTAATTAAGTTAAGTGGAGAAATTTCTGTGGGTATTGCACAATTTTCATATTCAGTCAACAAAAGTCAAAATTACAGATTCATGGGTAAATTGTTCTGTGTTACTGATATGATGATGGATATGGGTTATTTTGTATCTGATTTGGGTTGAAATCTGGTTAGAATAGTAGTATTCTCATTTCAAGTAACCTGCCATAGTGGCAGGACCTTTGTAAGTCCTAATTTCTATCTCTGATCTTATTGCAGTAGTATAATTGATATTCAGCTTGTTTAATTGTGTTTACATTAGCTTAATATAGCTATTAGTAATTGATTTAAGTCGTAGTTTATCTCTGCAATTAAGATTGTGTTAGTTTGAGTTCCTATAAGTCATAATTTGTTTAGAATAGTAGAGTTAGTATTTGTAGGTTTGGATAGTGTCTAATTCTGCATTCAGTTCTATTTCATTATATTAGACTTAGAATCAGTAGCTCATTAAGTGAAATAGGTTGTTAACTGTGTTTAATTTGCATTTCAGTCGCGTAAAGTAGTGTTTGGATAATCTGATTAAGCTTCCTTAGAGGTTAGTTCAGTGATTTAGGTTAGTTGCATCAGTCATATTTAGTTGCGTATAGGATATTT